>CM066317.1:30892369-31494869 GCA_033807775.1 Saussurea involucrata
GAAACAAAATTAACTATTTAACCCCTTGACTTCTATTTAACACAAACAAAATTGTGATTTCGAATTGAAATTTACACTTTCAACCCCTATACTTATTTACTAACTTTACTTTATACCTTTTACTTTTATAATTTTAATTTTACATTTAACACATATAATCGTTTATTAACTAAAATACGTTAAAAATATACGTTTTAATTTTAACAAGTTACACCATTGTAATCGTCTCTTCGATACGTTCGAAATGAGCTCAGTCTTGAATTTTTTTGATTTATATATTTTAATATATATCATATACACTACATCAAAATATTTTTAATATTTACTATTTATACCTTTATAGTTAATTATTTAATTTACGGTACTCTTAGGTAGCGTTTGGTACGCATACTAGATGGGACGGGACGGAACGGAACTGGATGGGACGGGACGAGACTGAACTGAAGGAGATAATTTTAATCTAAGTTACGTTGAAAATACATCGATCATTTTGTGCATACTCTGTAACTGCAAATACTTCAGCTCCAAACACACATGAATCATCATTCGCCAAATACCCATTTTCACAATTCTTAAATGAGTCAAGTGATACCAACTTGTCAAAACCCCATTTAATATTCTTCTTGTGAAACCTTCTCCTATTGCCATTCACGATATCTATAAACACATTCAAATAATAATAATTTAAAACGATTTAATGAATTAGTTAATATATGATTATTATGTTAATGCGATAGAAGTGTAAAACAAAATTGAAAAAAAAATAAGAGATGTACCATAAATTAAATAATTAACTATAAGGGTATGAATTTTAAATATAAAAAATATTTTTTTATGTAGTGTATAACTGTATATGATATATATTAAAATATATAAATCCAAAAAAATTCAAGATTGGGCTCATTTCGAACGTATCGAAGAGACGATTATAATGGTGTAATTTGTTAAAATTAAAACGTATTTTTTAACGTATTTTAGTTAATAAACGATTATATGTGTTAAATGTAAAATTAAAATAATGAAAAGTAAAAGGTATAAAGTAAATTTAGTAAATAAGTATAGGGGTTGAAAGTGTAACATTTTATTTTAAATTCGTAAAATTGGACGAAAGCGGGGGTGTCAAACGCGGGTCAAATTTTCAAAAATGGTCCCTTGCAATTGAAAAGTCACAAAAAGTATCCCATCGCGGGATGAGCCCGCGATCGCGGGATTCCATTTTTCAAAAATGGTCCCTGCAAGTTTAAAAAAGTGTCAGAAATGGTCCCTGGCCCGCGATCGCGGGCTCCCATCGCGGAAAAAAGGTATTTTTGCAAAGTGGGAGAGATTTAGGGCATTTTGGAAACACTTGGTTTGACTTAGGGTATTTTAATTAATTTCCCAATAATTTATGACCACACCTAAATTATATTTAACAAAATGGGTATAAATGTAGTCATGTTTTAAAACATTTTTCGTTATTATTGTTAGAGTAAGTTACATTTTCAGTTTGTGTGGTTTGTTAAAAATTAGACTAAACTATAAATTTGGTTTATGTGGTTTGTCGTTTACAACACATTTAGTCGCTATAATATGAAAACTACAGTTTAAATAATGGTTATGTAAATCCGTCCGGATTTGGTCCCTGGGTCCAACGTCCGTTAAAAATTTTCGTAAGACAAGGGTATTTTAGTCTTTTTCGATTTTGTCACATTTTTCTTTAATAAATAAATAAATATCAAAACTACACGGACCAAAATTGTAATTTATATATATATATATATATATAGGGGTGGGTTCAAATGAAAACTCAAATTCAATTGTAAACGTGAGGACAAACCACAGCCGTTGATTAATAATCTGGTGAAGAGATCAATGGCAAAAAAAACACGGTGGCAATTTTGTAAATAAGTTGAAAACTCTGTCCATGGCTTAATGAATATTTAGCGCGCAGGGGTAAAATTGGAAAGATAAGAATCAGCGCCTATTTTTGTTGAATTTTTATTTTCTTTTTTAATTAAAAAACTTTTACCCCCTTAAATTTTAAAATAAATTATCTCAAAAATTACTAACATTTTAATCAAACAAATTACATCAAAAAAACGAGAATTTCGTGCTCTTCGATATGACATCCATCATGATATAGTTTTTTTTTTCGATTTAACCGTTTTTTACGTGAAATCGTGTATATGTGTTATATTCAGACTGAATATAACACATATACACGATTTCACGTTATAACACATATTCAGACTGAATATAACACATATTCAGTCTGAATATAACACATATTCACTCTGAATATAACACATATTCAGACTGAATATAACACATATTCAGTCTGAATATAACACATATTCAGACTGAATATAACACATATTCAGACTGAATATAACACATATTCATCACTCACGTCTTCTTTTGTTCACATCTATTGCTGCATTCTTTCACATTGCATATACATGCCACGCATGCATACTAAGGCCATTCTCCCTTAACCATCTGTGTTGTTCATCGAATATTGTTGCTGTTATTATCCATCTTTGGTTTTCTTGGTGACATACATATCAATACATCGCATGATTTTTTTTGATTTGGTTATTGTTCAACTACCGCTAGCCTCATATTTTTCAGCTACATCTCGGTTTGAAGAACTTGATCATCACGTGATATCATATACCACATATTAGGTTTTACCACACAATTATTGGTCGTGTTTATCGCATGGTTTTATGTGTTATATTCAGTCTGAATATGTGTTATATTCAATCTGAATATGTGTTATATTCAGTCTGAATATGTGTTATATTCAGTCTGAATATGTGTTATATTCAGTCTGAATATGTGTTATATTCAGTCTGAATATGTGTTATATTCAGACCGAATATGTGTTATATTCAGTCTGAATATGTGTTATAACATGAAATCGTGTATATGTGTTATATTCAGTCTGAATATGTGTTATATTCAGACTGAATATGTGTTATATTCAGTCTGAATATGTGTTATATTCAGTCTGAATATGTGTTATATTCAGACTGAATATGTGTTATATTCAGACTGAATATGTGTTATACTCAGTCTGAATATGTGTTATAACGTGAAATCGTGTATATGTGTTATATTCAGTCTGAATATAACACATATACACGATTTCACGTAAAAAACGGTTAAATCGAAAAAAAACTATATCATGATGGATGTCATATCGAAGAGCACGAAATTCTCGTTTTTTTGATGTAATTTGTTTGATTAAAATGTTAGTAATTTTTGAGATAATTTATTTTAAAATTTAAGGGGGTAAAAGTTTTTTAATTAAAAAAGAAAATAAAAATTCAACAAAAATAGGCGTTGATTCTAATTTGACGAAAATACCCCTAAAGCTGAATTTTAGGAATGGCTTAAATATGGCTGCGATCAATGGACGAGATTTGTCCTCATGTTTACAATTGAATTTGAGTTTTCATTTGAACTTTCCTCTATATATATATATATATATATATATATATATAACTATATAAATATAGGGCCCGTATCGGGTACAAACCATACAGTTTGTACAAACGAAACTTCGAATATGTTGAAGGATTCAAATATGTTGGAAGTTCTAGTGGAATTCGAGAAGATTAAGGTTTTATAAACGAAACTTTTTTTTTCTGCGATATGTAACGCCCCGAAAACACTATAGGACATACATAGCATTAAAATCAAACTCTTTTCAATAAAACTGGGTCCCAACATTTCGTTACATCATTCATAAGCTAAGGTTGGCGGAAACAACCTATACACAACTGGGGATATTCTAACTCCTATGGATGGCACTTGCACTGTCTCTAGCTGCGTCTGTACTCTATCTTGCTCTTGCTCACTTACTTGAGCCTCTTACTACTTGCTTACCTGAAAATGGTTTAGTTTTGAAAAACGAGGGTTAGACCAAAAGGTCTAGTGAATTCCCTCCGTAAAACAACATGTATAAACCACGTGAAATCATTTTAAAATCATTCATGAACTATCACACATATGGTACTGCACTGTATGGGGAATCACATAAACATCCGCGATCGGGGCCCAAGCAGACTCCCCTTTCGCCCTCTCGTATCGGGGCCCAAGCAGACTCCCCGATACCCGCCTAGGAGGGAAACAAATTCCAACCTACCGTCTCGTCATACGCATCCAAGGAATCATCGGATCCCGAGGCTCTCTGACCCCGCAGTGCAGACCGACATCACATAACATGCACATACGTTTCATAGGCATGAAAAATATAATCTTTACAAATCATGCTATCTCATTTCATCATGTCAAGCTTTCTTTAAGCATAAATAAGCACGTACGTTAGAAACATGCATTTCAGTTGTAAACATTTCATGCGCTTTAAGAACCATAATCAGTAAAGAAAACGTTTAACATTTTAAGTCGTAGAAAGGGTTTAGGGAACTCACCTTGATTGACGTACAATGCACTTCCTAAACACCTTCAAGCTACACCCACAGAACACCTAAGGCAATAGATCCACATTAGATAAATAACTCAGCCCTACTGTCCGGATACCCCTTCCCGGACACAGCATTTCTCCGGACACAACAATCCGGGCGCTAGACTTATCCGGGTAAAACTACCCGGACACTAAGCTTATCCGGAGACTTCAGCTACCCGGATACTAAGAAACACCCGGACACCCTCACGGGGCACTTACCCGGACACTTGCAACATATCCGGACACCACCGAACACTGGTGTCCGGAAAACACGGCTGTTCGAACTTAACAAGTCTAAAACTGATTTATACTCCGATTTTTGCCATTAAGTCGATTAGATATATACAAGGGTTCATCCACCAACCTTAAATACTCACTTAATCCATTTATAAACTTCTAAATCGGTTTAACAAGACAAAAACCCTTAAAACCCATTTAGAGGGAAAAGAGGTGAAAACTCAATGAATCACCACAATAAATCTCAAGAATCCAAACCAGTAGAGATTGAACACAAGAATTAACAAGGAATAAGAGTTACCTCACTGATTTCTTCTTTGATTCCTCTATGATTCTTCACTCTCTTGATTTCTTTCCAAAAACCTCTTTCTTCTCCCTTTTCTCTCTTAGTCGCCAACCTCACACCAAAAATACTGATTTCAGAGAATGGAGGTTGCCCTAGAAGTTTGAGTCCATAAATACCTTTCAAAAATTGCAGAATAGTCCCTTGCCTTAACTTTCATACTTTGCACAATGAACACTAAACTTTCATACTTGCACAAGAAACCCGGTTGTTACAACACTCCCCCCTTAAAAGAATTCCGTCCCCGGAATTCCTCATTGGAAAAGATGCGGGTGTCTTGCCCATACCAAAACTGACACTTCCCCAAGGTAATGCCACTTCTGGCTCAGTCCATCACCTCATTAATTTCGAAACATGGAACCTTGGGTGCATTTCGTTCAGTTCTTACGGTACTCTAACTCGTAGGCTACTGTTCCTACTCGGTCGATTTTGACTACAGAAGATTTACTAAGGCTTCTCATGCATCAATACTTCCTTTAAGGAGGAGCCTGGCTAAATCCTCTGCCACAACACGAGATTCATTTACCAAGAGACAGACACACACTTGACCGCTTGACGCAAATCCAAACCTGAACGTCCCGACAACTCACAACCTAGAGTTCCTTCATCGAAATACAAGCAATCCTGGATCACTTCTCCCAATCCAACAATCGCCTATGCCGAAAACATTTCCCTTTTCCCGACCACCTCGACCACAGCTCATCAACCATTTCTTACATCCTCACCACTTCATCACTCCATCCTTGTACGTAACCAAGGGTAGGAACCTTCAAACCTAACATTGAAGTGTTCACCTACTCGCATTAAACTTATCCTGAAACACATCAAATCCTCGCTGATTACCACGTTCGTTCCGTCATAAAACATAGCTCCGATTACCCTCACACAACTGGGGGGAATAACCATGGTCACACCATACTATTCTCACTAGCTTAAACACTGCACGACCAAATCGTTTAAACATTTCTCACAAAGTCACTAGCTTAACTCATTTAGTTGTCTCATCCACTTCTTCCCTGCACAAAACATACACAATCTCCTTCCTCAATATTCGTTCCAACGGTTCGCATACTTATCAAAGGCAATCTACACCACACTGCACCTTTCGGCATTACTGTCAAGTTTGCTACTTCCAATTTACTCGTTTAATCCGGCATACTATCTTCATCTCCCCACTTTAGCGTGGAGCACTGCCCTCCTAACATTACTTGCCCCTCTCTCTCCCGGCCTTTCCACATGCCGATAACACTTTCCCAAAACTTACATAACTACACAGTTGCATTAATATCCTATCTTAAGGCATTCAACCAAGTCATCTTGAAACGACACTAGTTTGACGTCGCTACTCATTCTTTGATCTCTAACCTTTACTTCCTCGGTCAATTCTTTCACACATAAGAGACAACTCACATTCTTTAAGGATTTCACATCTATTCTTCAACAATTTGACTAACACACTCATCATCTTCTTTAGGCTTCCAATGATTCCACAATATGCTTACTTAGCGACTCTTACAACTAAAAGCACTTGGTTTCTCCTTTGGATAATCACCCACCACCACTTTGTCATTCTGTCCCGAACATAATCATACCACAACGTCAACTTATACCCTATGTGCTCCAACAATCTGGTTAACAAACCGTACCCTCATCCGAAACCCTCAAAAGGCTTCTACCTAACGCTTCCTCTCTCTTTAACATCATTTCACTACGACACTAGCTGGCACCATAAGCTTGACAGTTACTGTCACTACACATCCGTACACTATTTGCCCATGACATCACACTGCAGACCAGATCTCTCATGATCATTCACACAATTCGAGCTTGCCTTCATATCCTCCCGCATACATACCCGGGTCTACCTCGCTACTCAGTCTTTTCCCAAATTGTTGAATTATAACTCACGAGTTCTCAGTTAGCTCAAACGCGAACATTCTAGCTAGCTCCTTACGATCTGAGCCCTTACGTAGACAGGGCACAGTCCCTCGCTGAACGATACAATCTACACATCCGCTTCGTTCGTGCTACATACCTTATTCAAAACAGCAGTCTCTCACCAACTTAACACCCCTACAAGGTGCTCTATTCGCTTTCAACATCCTGGTTCAAGTCTTCGGCCTCAGCCCCCCTTACATAGTTGGACTTTCAAAATCAGAAGTCAACCCGTTGATACTTTCTTAATCTATTCTTTACCATGGGATTCTTACGGATCCTGATCCTTTTAACATATCACAATCAACTTCATACTCTGCTTCCCTCATTTCAAAACCTACTCATGTATCACCAAAGACTACAAGATCACCTTATGACTCTTATTCGGCATCGAGGATGCCTCATTCCTGCCTCCACATACTACTCATAACGAGTTGCTAATACCACACCTTGAAGGCCTCAAGTCCTTCCTTCGAACGCAACCGTCCCTTGACACTCGTGCTTTCAGTTTCCGAACAAGGGTGCAGACCCTCATACACCCGATACCAAGGTCTACTCCCGAATCTACCACTGTTCGTCTTTTCTCTTGAACATAATACTAACGCTACAACATTCTTTCCTGATTTGCCCGACCCTTTTCCACTCTTAGAGTTCTTCCTTAGCTTAACATGTAATATCTTACGACCTAGTGAGTTCATAGCCTCCATGCATGACATGCAGTAATTAAATTATTTTTATAAAACAGTTCACATTCTTCACATAAGCGTCAAACTATGTTAAGGATCACATCGTTAACCGCGATTGGGGCCCCAGCAGACTCCCCTTTCGCCTCTTCTGGAGCCTACGCAGACTCCCCTTCTCGGAGCCTACGCAGACTCCCCTCTACTCGAAATAGGAGGAAATGAATTCCAACCTACCAGTCTGTCATACATATCCAAGGGGTCATTAGAACCCGAGGATCTATCTCTGATCCCACAGTGCAGACCGACTCCACAAAGCATACACATAGTTCATCGTAAACATAAAACATGAACTCCGTATAACGTTTTACAATCCATATCATATTACTGGACAATCTTTTCAGTAGAACATTCTTTTCATGGGAAAACATTCGTGACAACTTGTAAATAAATCATGCTCATAAACATACTCTGATCAGTAAAATATTAACTTTCGTTTACGTAAAAGTCAGGTAAAATTAACAGCGCATATTCATAAAAATCACTTTCCTGGGAAAACACGTAAGAGCACTTATTTTAGTTAGAAAAACTCAAATACGATATTTTAATTAAATCATTTCGTACATTCAATCAATTTAAATACACAACATTTGAAACAACTGGGGCGCACATGACCCCATCACTCTTATAACTTCAATACCCTGCACAACGATTCGAGAATCGTTTGCATGTTTCTTCCTGTGAACCTCAATCTTGCTCAATCCGAACAATGTTATTACGACAGTAATACATTGCATGAAAATCTTTTCGTATGACACAAGTCTGAAAGAAATTACCGACACCAAGTAAACCAGTCGGTCCTCACACTCATTTGTATGATATCAACAGACCAATATTCATTTGATTGTAAAAGTTTTACTGGTAAACGTTTTCTTGACCTTTTTGTAACAATCTAACTTAAAATGAAAAGTGTGAAATATTTTGTAAATCGCTAAGCTCGAAATCTCAACGTACAATGTAACAAAACAAACAGTTATTTGAGTCCCGACTTCCAATGTGCAGACAGACGTTACAATTCCGTACTAGCACTAGTACTAGTACTAGTACTTGATTGATTGATGTCGCCCGTGTGCCTGCTCCCTTCCTCCGTATTTATCTCTCCCACGAACCAATACTTTAAACATGCACTCGCACAAGCTGACTCATTTTTTGTTCAAAATTGACATTTACGTATTTATTTTAAATCGTGAAAATTCCATGTTACACAAAAGAACGCCATGCATGAGACTCTACTTGCAATTGAAGGCTACTCACTCTAATAAGGTCAACCGCTTTACTTACGCAACTTATCCTTGACACTCCACCTACGACCAATGGTCGTCCTTTCAGTCACGCAACAACTTGCGGAACACACTTTCCACATCTCACTTACTCAACCTTTTCATACTATTTCGTTTTGAACAACTATCTCACTTTCCACTTCTATATGCTTTCACTTCACTATAGGTATCTTATTTCATTTGCCCTGTCCTTGAAAAGCTCGAATAAGAATTCAAAGCTCCATCGACACTTTCAAGATTTCGACATCGTCCTTTCTTACCATCCCGACCGATTATGACTATAAAAGGAAAAATTTGAGAAAAAGTAGAACGTATCAAAAAGGGTACAAACCTTATTATAAAAACAAATATGTCAGAAAACCACAAACACGAAAATGTAAATGTTTCATCTGCGGAGATGAAAAACATTTAGCTAACAAATGTCCTAATAAAAGCAAAAATACAGAAAGAAGTAATCTAGTAGAACAAATAGGAGACTATGAAATAGAACCCTTAGAAACAGATAATTCAGAGAATGAATCAATATACAGCATATATAGTGATAGGGATGAGGAAAATTTAACAAAAATCACATACACATATGTTAATACATAACAAATAGAATGTGAACATGATTGGATAAGCAAAAGAGGCAATAACTATATAAAATGTTATAATTGTGGGTATTACCCTAGCATGGACAAAAGATCACAATGTAATATTTGTTTCAAAGAAATATGCTATTTATGTCTTAAAAAGTTATTTAATCAAGAAATAAAAACAACAAAAGAAACAAATAAGACATTAGACACAGACATATATTACGAAAAAATAGAAAAACTAGAAATAATAATAGAATTACATAAACTAAAAATTGATAATATAGAAAGAAAATTAAAACATATAGAAGACATAGTAGAAAAGAAAAAACAGAAAGTCGAAGAATTCGAAGTAGCTCAAATGTCTGAAGAACATGAGCATACTTATATTCAAACAAAAGGATACACAAACATGATTCATATACAATGTAGATTATGGTTAGACAGTAATAAATTTGTTGATTTAACAGCATTAGTGGATACAGGAGCAACAAAAAGCGTAGCGTCATATACTTTAATCCCTAAACAATACCATAAAGAGTTACCCTATAAATTAGTCACTAGAACAATTGAAAGTCGACTTATCTCAATCACACACTATGTAGAACCAACAGGAATACAATTTTTAGACTTTGCAGGAAATTACAGCATTAAATATGAAATACCACAGGTAAATATTAATCCAGAATATATAAAATCCTCAGATTTTGTTTTAGGGTTAAATTTTATATTCGGATTAAATGGTGCTATCACCATTACAAAGAACTTCATCACATTAAGTAAACATATCTACAGCTTTCCTACAATGAGATATACAAATACATCAGAGTTCGCTCGAAAGCGTGGTGGACAAGGTCACTTAGAATTTTTTTTAAAATAACCAAAATAAAACTTTCGTTGAAAACGAATCAATAAAATTACTCACAGATTTCCTAACACATGAATTAGAAAAAGGAATAGAAATTACAAAAAGTATAAATCACCCTATTATTTTACATTTAGAAAAAATAGGACTCATAGGAGAAGACATAAAAAATTCAAATGTTAAACATACATGTAAATTTAAAATAAAAAATCCTAATATAACAATCCGAACAGCTAATATAGCATACAGCCCTTTAGACAAAGAAGAATTTAAAAAACAGATACCAGAAATGATAGAACAAAAATTAATTAGAAAATCTGAAAGTCCTCACAGATCCGCAGCATTTATGGTAAGAAATCACAGTGAAATAAAAAGAGGAAAAGCCAGAATAGTATATAACTATAAAAGACTTAATGACAATACAGAAGATGATGGGTATAATATTCCTAACAAGGAAAGTTTACTGAATCTCATACAAAAGAAAAGAATATTTTCAAAATTTGACTTAAAGTAAGGATACAATCAGTTACAGCTTGAAGAAACCTTCAAACCATGGACAGCCTTCACATGTCCAGAAGGACAATATGAATGGAATGTTCTTAGTTTTGGACTCAAGAACGCACCATCCATATTTCAAAGATTCATGGACAGTATATTTCTTAAATATAATTTATGTCTCGTATACATTGACGATATCTTGGTTGCCAGCGAAACAGTACAGGAGCATGAAAGGCACCTACAAAAGATATTCGAAGAAATAAAGAAGAATGGTATATTAGTATCCAAAAGAAAAATGGATCTATTTAAAAGAAAAATATCTTTTCTTGGCCTAGAAATCGGCAATGGAAAGGTAGAATTACAATCACATATTTCTACAAAAATATTAGGTTTTCCAGAAAAAATCGAAGGCCTTAAACAAATACAAGCCTTTTTAGGTCTGGTAAATTATGCTCGAAAATTCATCCCAGATCTTTCAAAATTAGTAGGTCTAGTAAAACAACAAAAAATTAGTAGGTCTAGTAAAACAACAAAAAATGGTCAAAAACATTTTAGCATAGAAGACATAAAGCTTGTCAAAATAATTAAAGAAAAAGTAAAAAACATTAAACCTTTGGAATTACCATTAATTACAGATTATATAATCATAGAGGTTGATGGTTGTAAAGAAGGATGGGGAGCAGTTCTTCTTTCTAAAACTAATAAGTACAATCCAAAAGAGACAGAAAAGATTTGTTCATATGCCAATGGAAATTTTAACAAAATTGGTATGAATTGGACAAGCTTAGATTTTGAAATCCAAGCATTAATAAACGCTTTAGAAAAATTTAAAATCTTTTTACAAAAAGAATTCACAGTCAGAACAGATTGTGAAGCTATAGTTCGCTTTATAAAAAATGATCAAAGTAAAAAAGTAAATAAAACACGATGGATAAATTTACAAAACATTATACAAGGATGTGGTTACAAAATAAATTTTGAACATATTAAATGAAAAGATAATGGGATAGCAGATATGTTATCTAGAAATCTTAATAAATTATTTGTTACAAATGGAGAGAAAAGATAAAGGAAAAAGAAAGGTTATACAACCTATCAGTTATCCATCCTCAATGAGTATCTCATCAGACGAGGAAAAGGTCAGTACACAGACAGTAAATACACAGATCATAGATACCAACAAGCTAATGCAAGCAGCTATGAGTTCACAGAAGTTACAAACAGAAGATTTTTACAATTCTTCACAGTTTACACAGGCAAAATATCAAACAGAAGGTTACACACAATTTGGTTCTTCAAAAGATACACCAAATATTGGTACGATTGCACCATACACTCCTACAAAGACCCAAACCAGAGGTTATGCACAGTCCAGCAGGTCAAAAGATACATATGCAACAGATTCTATGATATCATTTGGCAACTACATGTTACAAAAATGTTTTGATATAAAGAAAAAATTCAGACCCATTATTGGGACAATATTAACAGAAAAACAACAATGTTTGCTTGACAATATTTGGCATATTCAAACCATGCCACAAGCAACCTCATTTAAAGTACAAATTCTAAATGCTCTGAGTATTTACTTCTCAGAACAAAGCCAGGCTGTTCCCGAAAAACAACACAAACGTTTTTCTCACTACATCGTTTTTAGGGGAACAAAAACAGGAATTTTCAATAAATGGGAAACAGTTACAAAGGATTCCAGAAATAGTATAGGTGATGAGCGGAAGCACCAAAATAGTATAGACAGCGGCGGTCCTTTTTTTATTTATTTTTATAGATGGGATATATTATGAAGATCTAAAGGAGTATAGGGAATACTGGATTTATACTAAGGAGATAGGAAGAGAGAGTTTAGAGAGCCATATGAGAAAATGCTTTCTAATATTTCTCAGGTTTTTTCGGTGTGTTTACAACTGAAATTGATACTACAATTTATAAGCAAAGAAAAGAACTATGCTAGACTAAATTATTAGACGCACTGACATTAAAAGATTCTATTCTAATATCGACAAACTACTTTTCTAGTATCGACAAACTACTATGTGTAAGAAAGTCAAAAGTGGAAAAAGCTATGTCGGCCAATTCTCCTTTTGAATTATTGATGTGTGATCGACATGCTTTCTGGAAGTCTCTGTGGGTACTGTCGATTGACTGTGGTGAACCAGGATCGGTGCTAGCATCTTCTGGTTCTTTCGTATTAAAAATATGAATAGGACTGGAATCATCTTCTCCGATAAATGGAAGAATCATAATCCAGTTGGTGTGTGTCCATATTTGTGTGTAATGACCTTCCGCAATTAATTTGTATTGTTTACACCATGCTAAGTTGAAGGCCCATGGTAACGATGGTGTCTTTTGTCCGTATGTCATCATTTCTTCAATCTGTTGTTGTATTGGTTTTGTACTGCTGTTGTTGTTCCACCATGTGTACTCTGTGCTGCATGCAAGCTTTTTTAAGTACTTCTGTTCATCTTCTTTGTGGCTTATGAAGATACGTTTTCTCACAGGCCTGTATGTATGTCTGTCTGCTTCTGGGAATGACGAGAAGATTTTACATCCTATCATAGTACTTGATGAATATGATGCAATATTTCCGGCTACAAGGATGAACTTCTCTCCGAATTTGTCAAGAAGTGCCTCTGTTTTTGGATTTAGGTTGAACTCCATGTAATCTATCATTCCGTGGTGATAGAAGTTCAGGATCTGTTCTGCTGGCATGTCTGTTGTCTTCAGATTTACTTGTAGTGGGAAGATGTTTGTTGGGAAGTCTGTTGTTTCTCCTTCTTGGTTTATCCTCTGGACTACTGTTATGCCTCTGAATTTTCTTTCTTGAAAAGCGATGTTGATGAGATCTTGTTGTAGTTTATACAGAATCAAAGGGAATTATGTACAAATCTTTTTTGAGATCATTTGTTCAAACTCAGGAAACTTTTCTAAAAGAGGTTTCATTGTTTGTTTCCAGGGTTGATCTAAGATTCTTGCTTTGAAACTGTCAAAATCTATGTGTATGATTGTAGTTGATTCTTTTTTATCAAGAGCTTGTTGTAACTTTGTATTTTTTGCCTCAAGAATCAAAATTTTCTGTTTGAGAATAGTGTTTTCAATCTGGGTTTGTAATACCTGTGTATTTTTTTCCAGATTTTAAAAGCCAGTTTTGTAAATGGGCAATTACATCTTCTTAAACTTTAATAAATTGCTCAGGATTAGTTTTTGCCATTTCTGCAAAGGTTTTAACTTCTTCTGGCTCAATGAAGAAAGTTTCAACTCCAAAAGCTTCTCTGGTTGCTTTCATAGCTTCAGCAAAACTGTGGAATCCTTTGTAAAGTGGGCTGTTAAATTTTATGTGTTTTGTAACTGTTTCCCATTTATTGAAAATTCATGTTTTTGTTCCCCTAAAAACGATGTAGTGAGAAAAACGTTTGTGTTGTTTTTCGGGAACAACCTGGCTTTGTTCTGAGAAGTAAATACTTAGAGCATTTAGAATTTGTACTTTAAATGAGGTTGCTTGTGGCATGATTTGAATATGCCAAATATTGTCAAGCAAACATTGTTGTTTTTCTGTTAATACTGTCCCAATAATGGGTCTGAATTTTTTCTTTATATCAAAACATTTTTGTAACATGTAGTTGCCAAATGATATCATGGAATATGTTGCATGTGTATCTTTTGACCTGCTGGACTGTGCATAACCTCTGGTTTGGGTCTTTGTAGGAGTGTATGGTGCAATCGTACCAATATTTGGTGTATCTTTTAAAGAACCAAATTGTGTGTAACCTTCTGTTTGATATTTTGCATGTGTAAACTGTGAAGAATTGTAAAAATCTTCTGTTTGTAACTTATGTGAACTCATAGCTGCTTGCATTAGCTTGTTGGTATCTATGATCTGTTTATTTAGTGTCTGTGTACTGACCTTTTCCTCGTCTGATGAGATACTCATTGAGGATGGATACCTGATAGGTTGTATAACCTTTATTTTTCCTTTATCTTTTCTCTCCATCTGTAACAAATAATTTGTTAAGATTTCTAGATAACATATCTGCTATCCCATTATCTTTTCCTTTAATATGTTCAAATTTTATTTTGTAACCACATACTTGTATAATGTTTTGTAAATTTATCCATCGTGTTTTATTTACTTTTTTATTTTGATCATTTTTTATAAAGCGAACTATAGCTTCACAATCTGTTCTGACTGTGAATTCTTTTTGTAAAAAGATTTTAAATTTTTCTAAAGCGTTTATTAATGCTTGGATTTCAAAATCTAAGTTTGTCCAATTCATACCAATTTTGTTAAAATTTCCACTGGCATATAAACAAATCTTTTCTGTCTCTTTTGGATTGTACTTATTAGTTTTAGAAAGAATAACTGCTCCCCATCCTTCTTTACAACCATCAACCTCTATGATTATATAATCTGTAATTAATGGTAATTCCAAATGTTTAATGTTTTTTACTTTTTCTTTAATTATTTTGACATGCTTTATGTCTTCTATGTTAAAATGTTTTTGACCATTTTTTGTTGTTTTACTATATAAAGGTCCTACTAATTTTGAAAGATCTGGGATGAATTTTCGAGCATAATTTACCAGACCTAAAAAGGCTTGTATTTGTTTAAGGCCTTCGATTTTTTCTGGAAAATCTAATATTTTTGTAGAAATATGTGATTGTAATTCTACCTTTCCATTGCCGATTTCTAGGCCAAGAAAATATATTTTTCTTTTAAATAGATCCATTTTTCTTTCGGATACTACTATACCATTATTCTTTATTTCTTCGAATATCTTTTGTAGGTGCCTTTCATGCTCCTGTACTGTTTCGCTGGCAACCAAGATATCGTCAAACCAAGATATCGTCAATGTATACCAGACATAAATTATATTTAAGAAATATATTGTCCATGAATCTTTGAAATATGGATGGTGCGTTCTTGAGTCCAAAACTAAGAACATTCCATTCATATTGTCCTTCTGAACATGTGAAGGTTGTCCATGGTTTGAAGGTTTCTTCAAGCTGTAACTGATTGTATCCTAACTTTAAGTCAAATTTTGAAAAGTCAAATTTTGAAAATAATCTTTTCTTCTGTATGAGATTCAGTAAACTGTCCTTGTTAGGAATATTATACCCATCATCTTCTGTATTGTCATTAAGTCTTTTATAGTTATATAATATTCTGGCTTTTCCTCTTTTTATTTCACCGTGATTTCTTACCATAAATGCTGCGGATCTGTGAGGACTTTCAGATTTTCTGATTAATTTTTGTTCTATCATTTCTGGTATCTGTTTTTTAAATTCTTCTTTGTCTAAAGGGCTGTATGCTATATTAGCTGTTCGGATTGTTATATCAGGATTTTTGATTTTAAATTTACATGTATGTTTAACATTTGAATTTTTTATGTCTTCTCTTATGAGTCCTATTTTTTCTAAATGTAAAATAATAGGGTGATTTATACTTTTTGTAATTTCTATTCCTTTTTCTAATTCATGTGTTAGGAAATCTGTGAGTAATTTTATTGATTCGTTTTCAACGAAAGTTTTATTTTGGTTATTTTTTAAAAATTCTAAGTGACCTTGTCCACCACGCTTTCGAGCGAACTCTGATGTATTTGTATATCTCATTGTAGGAAAGCTGTAGATATGTTTACTTAATGTGATGAAGTTCTTTGTAAGGGTGATAGCACCATTTAACCCGAATATAAAATTTAACCCTAAAACAAAATCTGAGGATTTTATATATTCTGGATTAATATTTACCTGGGGTATTTCACATTTAATGTTGTAATTTCCTGCAAAGTCTAAAAATTGTATTCCTGTTGGTTATACATAGTGTGTGATTGAGATAAGTCGACTTTCAATTGTTCTAGTGACTAATTTATAGGGTAACTCTTTATGGTATTGTTTAGGGATTAAAGTATATGACGCTACGCTTTTTGTTGTTCCTGTATCCACTAATGCTGTTAAATCAACAAATTTATTACTGTCTAACCATAATCTACATTGTATATGAATCATGTTTGTGTATCCTTTTGTTTGAATATAAGTATGCTCATGTTCTTCAGACATTTGAGCTACTTCGAATTCTTCGACTTTCTGTTTTTTCTTTTCTACTATGTCTTCTATATGTTTTAATTTTCTTTCTATATTATCAATTTTTAGTTTATGTAATTCTATTATTTTTTCGTAATATTTGTCTGTGTCTAATGTCTTATTTGTTTCTGTTAATGTCTTATTTGTTTCTTTTGTTGTTGTTATTTCTTGATTAAATAACTTTTTAAGACATAAATAGCATATTTCTTTGAAACAAATATTACATTGTGATCTTTTGTCCATGCTAGGGTAATACCCACAATTATAACATTTTATATAGTTATTGCCTCTTTTGCTTATCCAATCATGTTCACATTCTATTTGTTCTGTATTAACATATGTGTATGTGATTTTTGTTAAATTTTCCTCATCCCTATCACTATATATGCTGTATATTGATTCATTCTCTGAATTATCTGTTTCTAAGGGTTCTATTTCGTAGTCTCCTATTTGTTCTACTAGATTACTTCTTTCTGTATTTTTGCTTTTATTAGGACATTTGTTAGCTAAATGTTTTTCATCTCCGCAGATGAAACATTTACATTTTCGCGTTTGTGGTTTTCTGACATATTTGTTTTTATAATAAGGTTTGTACCCTTTTTGATACGTTCTACTTTTTCTCAATTTTTTCCTTTTATAGTCATAATGTGTAACGTCCCGAAAATTACAATAAATTTGAACCTTTTTTTTAAATACCATTTTTATTAAATAAACCACAAGTATTTAAACCCAAGTAACATTTTATCCAAAACCCCGATAAGTTAAACAACCAACTCTTTTAAACAGCGGAAAATAAAATAACTCTAACGTAGTATCTCAAAATAAATAAATAGATAAAAGCCTCCTCAACGCGCCAGTGTGTACCGTCACGTCTTGCTGCCACTCGTACCTGAAACAGTGATTTATAGGGAAAGGGTAAGCACGAAGCTTAGTGAATTCAAACACCAACATAAGATAGCAATCATATAGACACTACCCCTATCCACAGATAGATAAAAATTATCCACACATGCCAGTTTGAGAACATATCCTAAACAGGCAAACTCATGCAAGAACAACTGTGTACATAACCATCGGTCTCCCCGAATTCATACAATACCGTATACGTATTCCTCGGTCTCCCCGAGCTTATACGACACCCGTGTACGTATCTCTCGGTCTCCCCGAGTTTTATACGACACCCAAGGTCCATACTAGACACTACACAGCCTAGTACCACACACAACAAAATTAGCTAGCACACACGAGCTACAGCAATGCACATATAACCCCTATCCTACGCAGTGAGAGAACTCACCTCGAAAAGCAAAGCAGATATCCACAGACAGCAATACGAGCCCGTCAACTCCAACTCACTCCTTTCCACCTAAAGAAGTGTTAACAAGTGTTAAAGTGCAGCCCCAATCCGAATTTACAACTGCAAGTCTAAACGTACATTTTCCGGGTTTTTTTTGTCCAACACTACAAGTCTGTTCGTGACCTGTTTAGCCCCCCTTAAACCCCTCAAACCAGAATTATAATTCCATAATTAGAAAGTTCTATGTCTTAGGTTTCCAGGGACATATCGCACGCGTTCATACGAGGTTCCTACTATTTTCTATGAATTTAATAAAACAGGCTACCCGAACAGTGAAAACCGGACCAGTCTGTACTATTTGCCATTTTGGCCCTAGCTAGAGGCCGAATTGATTTTTCGGCAAAACATACGAAACATACTCGACACAATTTGGGAGATTTGGGCACTGGTTTCACCCCAATCCGAGTTTCCTAGAATAAACTACGGATTTTACAAAACAGAGGCAGAAAAGGCGTTTTTCACATAAAATGATAACGTTGAAAACGGTTTAGTGTTAACGCGATTAGGATAAAGGTTTAGTCGTTTAGGCTAGGGTTTAGATACTAAGGCTGGACAATCCACGCACCACCCACTGCCACCTCCGGCAGTGGTGGTCGGCGGCGGCGGCGGCCACCACCGGCGATGGTGGTGATGGTTCGGTTGCACGTCCGACGAAGCCAACGAAATAACCCGATCATCCTAACTCCGTCATACACACCCACACGTATGAACTACAGCAGAAAGCCCGCCATCACAACCACCTAACTGGTGGTGCACGGCGGCCGTGTCGGCGGCAGCCACGACTGCGGCACCGGTGGCGGTTTCACGGTGGTTCGGCAATTAATTCGGCGAGACAAGAAAACAACCAACTAATCCTATCTCGTCCAGCCTTTACCCCCGCTCGACCTACCCTCTCCGACCACGCACAATGCCACCACCAAAACCTGGTGGTGCACGTCGGTGGCAACACCGCCGGCAGCCAAGGCTGCAGCGGCGGCGGTGGTGGTTTGCGGTTGAAGGCGACGAAAGAAAACGAGAAGAAAAGAGAAGATCTTACCTCTCTAACAAGAACGCAGCAGCAACAGCTAACTCTCCGGCTCCTTCTTCCTCTCTCGCTCTCTCGCTGTCCCTCTCTCTCTCCGACAGCCGTTAGCGACGGCGGCGGTGGTGGGGATGGCACGGCGGTGGCAGCAGCAGGGAAGGAGGGAATGGTGTAGGGTTTCTTTTTGGTGTTCTCTTCTTGCGTGAGGCCAAAGTGAACGAGGAGGAGGGGAAGGGTCGGTTCCTTATGGTCCGACCCATGCAAACACCAACAATGAAATTACACTTTTAGTCCCTCTCATTCCAATACCTTGCAAAAATGATTTACGTTTTACCTTATTTAGCATTTTGGTCAATCCCGCTAATCCCGTTAATAAACATTTATAAAGAGAAAACATTAAACAAAAATAAAAATATACATACCGGGACACGGGCTTTACAACTCTCCCCCGCTTGAATTAGACTTCGTCCTCGAAGTCTTTATCCGCGAACAACTCTGGATAGTTCTTCCGCATCTCAACCTAGGGTTCCCAAGTCCACTCGGAACCCTTTCGGTGCTGCCACTGGACTTTCACCAAGCCAATTACCTTGTTACGCGAGGTCCTCGTCCTCCTGTCAATAATGGCGATCGGCTTCTCCACATAATTAAGCCGCTCATCGATCTGAATATCATCAAGAGGAATCACCGCAGACTCATCCACCACACACTTCCGCAACTGAGACACGTGGAAAGTGTTGTGGATCAAACTCAGCTCGTCCGGTAACTCTAAGCAGTAAGCTACCTTGCCCACTCGAGCAATGACCTTGTAAGGCCCAATATAACGAGGTCCTAACTTTCCCCGTTTACGAAACCGAATCACCCCTTTCCAGGGCGAAACCTTCAACAAAACATAATCTCCCACTTGAAACTCCAAATCTGATCGTCTCTTGTCGACGTAACTCTTCTGCCGACTCTGTGCAGTAACTAAACGGTCCTGCACCATCTGTATCATCTCAGTCGTCTTCAGCACGATATCAGTGCTCCCTAATACCCGCTGACCAACCTCGCCCCAACAAACGGGCGTCCTGCACTTCCTACCATACATCATCTCGTACGGCGGCATGCCAATACTGGAATGGAAGCTGTTGTTGTAGGAAAACTCCGCCAATGGAAGGTACTGATCCCAACTACCTCCAAAATCAATAGCACATGCCTGAAGCATATCCTCGAGTGTCTGAATAGTACGCTCACTCTGCCCGTCAGTCTGTGGATGAAAGGTCGTGCTAAAATGTAACCGCGTACCCATTTCCACCTGAAACCTCTCCCAAAACTGGGAGGTAAAACGGGTGTCCCTGTCAGAGACAATCGAAACTGGCACCCCGTGCCTGGCTACAATCTCTCGCACGAAAATCTCTGCGAGCTTCTCCGCCGAGGAGCTCTCCCTGATGGCCAAAAAGTGAGCACTTTTGGTCAGACGATCGACGATCACCCATATAGCATCGTTCCCACGTGGAGTCCTTGGGAGTTTCGTAATGAGATCCATCGTGATCTGTTCCCATTTCCACACCGGAATCTCTAAAGGCTGCAACTTCCCATGCGGCCGCTGGTGCTCAACCTTGACTTTCTGACAAGTCAAGCACACCTCTACACACTTGGCGACATCCCGCTTCATGCTGGGCCACCAATAATTCCCTCGCAGATCGCGGTACATCTTCGTAGCTCCAGGATGAATAGAAAACTTGGACTTATGCGCCTCGTCCAACAATATCTGCCTGTTCCCGCCAGTGAAGGGAACCCAAATTCGACCATACCGTGTCAAAAGACCCCGACTATCACGGGCAAAATTTGGAATTTCACCCGAAACTCTCTCGCGTTTGGCATTCTCGTCCAGAACTGCCACTTCCTGAGCACTACCTATCGACTCAAGGAGAGGTGCAACCACTGTTAACCGTTGACACAAACCCCGAAGTGGCTCACCAACCAGATGTCGACTAAGTGCGTCCGCAACAACATTCGCTTTACCCGGGTGGTAAAGTATCTCACAATCATAATCCTTGACTACGTCAAGCCACCTCCTCTGACGCATATTGAGGTTTTGCTGGTCCATCAAGTATTTGAGGCTTTTATGGTCAGTGTATATCGTACACTTGACGCCATACAAGTAATGCCTCCAAATCTTGAGAGCAAACACCACTGCTCCCAACTCTAGGTCATGTGTCGGTTAGTTCGCCTCATGAGGCTTCAACTGCCTCGAAGCGTAAGCTATGACCTTACCGCGCTGCATGAGCACGGCTCCCAAACCCTGGTGAGAAGCGTCACAATACACCACTAGATCCTCCATACCCTCCGGCAAAGTCAACACAGGAGCCTCGCATAAACGCCTGCGCAGCTCCTCAAAAGCCCTTTGCTGCTCCTCACCCCAGCTGAAAGCCGCAGATTTCTTCGTCAATCGGGTCATAGGTAAGGTAATCTTGGAGAAATCCTGAATGAATCTCCGGTAATACCCTGCTAACCCAAGAAAACTCCGTACTTCAGCGGGAGTCTTCGGCACCTCCCACCGCATCACTGCTGTAATCTTGGCCGGATCGACCATAATACCCTTCTGGTTCACGACATGTCCTAAGAATTGGACCTCTCGTAACCAGAACTCGCACTTGGAGAACTTAGCGTAAAGCTTCTCCGGCCTCAAAACTTCCAAAACTTCTCGCAAATGCATCTCGTGCTCTTCCTTTGACTTTGAATATACGAGAATATCGTCGATGAACACAATCACCGACATATCCAGCATCGGGATACACACCCTGTTCATGAGGTCCATGAATGTTGCTGGTGCATTGGTGAGCCCGAAAGGCATCACCACAAACTCGTAATGGCCATAACGTGTACGAAATGTCGTCTTCTCCGTATCCTCACTCTTTACCCGCATCTGATGATACCCCGATCTCAAATCAATCTTAGAGAACCACGAGGCTCCCTGAAGCTGGTCGAACAAGTCATCGATCCTTGGCAGAGGATAACGATTCTTCACCGTAAGCTTGTTCAACTCACGGTAATCTATACACATCTGTTGGGACCCGTCCTTCTTTTTCACAAACAGAATCGGGGCTTCCCACGGTGAACAACTCGGCTTGATGAACTCCTTTTCGAGAAGTTCCTGCAACTGTGTGTACAACTCCTTCATTTCCGATGGAGCCAGGCGATAAGGTGCCTTGGCCACCGGAGCCGCACCCGGAATTAAGTCAATGCGGAACTCCCTGATCTCGGTACATAACATGTCCTTGTACCGCGTCATCTTCATTTCCTCAGAAGCAGCATACTGAGGACAGAACAGTGCCATCTCCGTGAACTTTCGGTTCATCTCCTTTACTGTCTCCGTGGTCTGAGTGAGCTCCAAAAATTCTTTGGCAATCCTCTCCATCTCCACTGGAGGCACATACTCCGCTCAAAAACGCACGACAAACTCCTCCCATGTCAAAGTAGTGCGCTCAGCCAGCGTCAAGGCAGTAGCACACCAGTCTTTCGCTCCGTCTCGTAATAGGTTCACCGCGAAGCGAACCTTCAGGTTCTCTGGACAGCCGCTAGTAAGGAATGCACACTCCATATCAGAGATCCAGCGCATATTGACGATCGGGCTCGAGTCTCCCTTGAACTCAGGAGGAGAACAAGCAGAGAGATCCCGATACTGAAACTCTCGCGCTCGGAGCTGCCCACCGGCAGGGGGTGGAATCGCCGCCATGCGATGCGTTCCTCCATCATCACTACTACCTTATTACGAATGGCGGTAATAATCTCGGGGATCGCCTCCCCAATAGCATGCGTCACCTCAGCTGCAATCATCTCACGTATATGCTCAGCGGTAACACCGGTACCAACATCTGAATCAGTATTGTTGTTCCTCCTTGTGATGGCCATTCTGGGTAATTATTACAACGAGTTGTTAGCACACAACAAAACCTGCTAACTATGCTCACGCTCAACTCCTCGGATTCCCCGTGACTTTCCCCGACTCGAGCACAAATCCTGTGCTTCAGATAGTAGGAGCTCTACTACTACCTTCCACACCTATCCTTACTCGTTTCGAGTCCCGTCCCGAAGTGCCCAAGTAGTTCATTGCCGACAGTTACAACCCATATGCCCGCACCAGCATATGTAAACACTCTTCCTAGCTCACTAGGAATTTCACCCCATTCCACTACCCTTGCTATGGCGAAATCCCCACTAGTCATGACGAGTCGCCTCGTGAATGCACAGTTGCATACAGTGTGAACTCAGATAGACATTCGAAAAACAGATTCTATCCTACAACGGTTAGACTCAAACAAGAGTTGCGCAATAGAACTAAATCCAACATTCTAAGGCTATTTGGTTCCTACTGCATACAACTTATAAGGCATTCACTTAACAACCTATCAAGACTAGCATAAATTCCTACTAGCAAGTAACAGACATGCAGTACCAAGAGATTTAGGAAAAAATATACATGAAACATGGAAACAAACATATGGTGAACAAAAGAATTTAGGTATAGGACGTAGAATAACATATACATTTGGAATATTAGAAGAAAGATGTAAAGAAGTTGCTTTACAGGAACAACTAAAAAGGAATGCATATGCGTTTTGTAAAACAACAATTTATACACCACAAGCTTATGGTCATTATGACTATAAAAGGAAAAAATTGAGAAAAAGTAGAACGTATCAAAAAGGGTACAAACCTTATTATAAAAACAAATATGTCAGAAAACCACAAACACGAAAATGTAAATGTTTCATCTGCGGAGATGAAAAACATTTAGCTAACAAATGTCCTAATAAAAGCAAAAATACAGAAAGAAGTAATCTAGTAGAACAAATAGGAGACTATGAAATAGAACCCTTAGAAACAGATAATTCAGAGAATGAATCAATATACATCATATATAGTGATAGGGATGAGGAAAATTTAACAAAAATCACATACACATATGTTAATACATAACAAATAGAATGTGAACATGATTGGATAAGCAAAAGAGGCAATAACTATATAAAATGTTATAATTGTGGGTATTACCCTAGCATGGACAAAAGATCACAATGTAATATTTGTTTCAAAGAAATATGCTATTTATGTCTTAAAAAGTTATTTAATCAAGAAATAACAACAACAAAAGAAACAAATAAGACATTAAAAGAAACAAATAAGACATTAGACACAGACATATATTACGAAAAAATAGAAAAACTAGAAATAATAATAGAATTACATAAACTAAAAATTAATCCCTAAACAATACCATAAAGAGTTACCCTATAAATTAGTCACTAGAACAATTGAAAGTCGACTTATCTCAATCACACACTATGTAGAACCAACAGGAATACAATTTTTAGACTTTGCAGGAAATTACAGCATTAAATATGAAATACCACAGGTAAATATTAATCCAGAATATATAAAATCCTCAGATTTTGTTTTAGGGTTAAATTTTATATTCGGATTAAATGGTGCTATCACCCTTACAAAGAACTTCATCACATTAAGTAAACATATCTACAGCTTTCCTACAATGAGATATACAAATACATCAGAGTTCGCTCGAAAGCGTGGTGGACAAGGTCACTTGGAATTTTTTAAAATAACCAAAATAAAACTTTCGTTGAAAAAGAATCAATAAAATTACTCACAGATTTCCTAACACATGAATTAGAAAAAGGAATAGAAATTACAAAAAGTATAAATCACCCTATTATTTTACATTTAGAAAAAATAGGACTCATAGGAGAAGACATAAAAAATTCAAATGTTAAACATACATGTAAATTTAAAATCAAAAATCCTGATATAACAATCCGAACAGCTAATATAGCATACAACCCTTTAGACAAAGAAGAATTTAAAAAACAGATACCAGAAATGATAGAACAAAAATTAATTAGAAAATCTGAAAGTCCTCACAGATCCGCAGCATTTATGGTAAGAAATCATAGTGAAATAAAAAGAGGAAAAGCCAGAATAGTATATAACTATAAAAGACTTAATGACAATACAGAAGATGATGGGTATAATATTCCTAACAAGGACAGTTTACTGAATCTCATACAGAAGAAAAGAATATTTTCAAATTTTGACTTAAAGTCAGGATACAATCAGTTACAGCTTGAAGAAACCTTCAAACCATGGACAGCCTTCACATGTTCAGAAGGACAATATGAATGGAATGTTCTTAGTTTTGGACTCAAGAACGCACCATCCATATTTCAAAGATTCATGGACAGTATATTTCTTAAATATAATTTATGTCTGGTATACATTGACGATATCTTGGTTGCCAGCGAAACAGTACAGGAGCATGAAAGGCACCTACAAAAGATATTCGAAGAAATAAAGAAGAATGGTATAGTAGTATCCAAAAGAAAAATGGATCTATTTAAAAAAAATATCTTTTCTTGGCCTAGAAATCGGCAATGGAAAGGTAGAATTACAATCACATATTTCTACAAAAATATTAGGTTTTCCAGAAAAAATCGAAGGCCTTAAACAAATACAAGCCTTTTTAGGTCTGGTAAATTATGCTCGAAAATTCATCCCAGATCTTTCAAAATTAGTAGGTCTAGTAAAACAACAAAAAATTAGTAGGTCTAGTAAATCAACAAAAAATGGTCAAAAACATTTTAACATAGAAGACATAAAGCTTGTCAAAATAATTAAAGAAAAAGTAAAAAACATTAAACCTTTGGAATTACCATTAATTACAGATTATATAATCATAGAGGTTGATGGTTGTAAAGAAGGATGGGGAGCAGTTATTCTTTCTAAAACTAATAAGTACAATCCAAAAGAGACAGAAAAGATTTGTTCATATGCCAATGGAAATTTTAACAAAATTGGTATGAATTGGACAAGCTTAGATTTTGAAATCCAAGCATTAATAAACGCTTTAGAAAAATTTAAAATCTTTTTACAAAAAGAATTCACAGTCAGAACAGATTGTGAAACTATAGTTCGCTTTATAAAAAATGATCAAAGTAAAAAAGTAAATAAAACACGATGGATAAATTTACAAAACATTATACAAGGATGTGGTTACAAAATAAATTTTGAACATATTAAATGAAAAGATAATGGGATAGCAGATATGTTATCTAGAAATCTTAACAAATTATTTGTTACAAATGGAGAGAAAAGATAAAGGAAAAAGAAAGGTTATACAACCTATCAGTTATCCATCCTCAATGAGTATCTCATCAGACGAGGAAAAGGCCAGTACACAGACAGTAAATACACAGATCATAGATACCAACAAGCTAATGCAAGCAGCTATGAGTTCACAGAAGTTACAAACAGAAGATTTTTACAATTCTTCACAGTTTACACAGGCAAAATATCAAACAGAAGGTTACACACAATTTGGTTCTTCAAAAGATACACCAAATATTGGTACGATTGCACCATACACTCCTACAAAGACCCAAACCAGAGGTTATGCACAGTCCAGCAGGTCAAAAGATACATATGCAACAGATTCCATGATATCATTTGGCAACTACATGTTACAAAAATGTTTTGATATAAAGAAAAAATTCAGACCCATTATTGGGACAATATTAACAGAAAAACAACAATGTTTGCTTGACAATATTTGGCATATTCAAACCATGCCACAAGCAACCTCATTTAAAGTACAAATTCTAAATGCTCTGAGTATTTACTTCTCAGAACAAAGCCAGGCTGTTCCCGAAAAACAACACAAACGTTTTTCTCACTACATCGTTTTTAGGGGAACAAAAACAGGAATTTTCAATAAATGGGAAACAGTTACAAAACACATAAAATGTAACAGCCCACTTTACAAAGGATTCCACAGTTTTGCTGAAGCTATGAAAGCAGCCAGAGAAGCTTTTGGAGTTGAAACTTTCTTCATTGAGCCAGAAGAAGTTAAAACCTTTGCAGAAATGGCAAAAACTAATCCTGAGCAATTTATTAAAGCTCAAGAAGATGTAAATGTCCATTTACAAAACCAGCTTTTAAAATATGGAAAAAATACACAGGTATTACAAACCCAGATTGAAAACACTATTCTCAAACAGAAAATTTTGATTCTCGAGGCAAAAAATACAAAGTTACAACAAGCTCTTGATAAAAAAGAATCAACTACAATCATACACAGAGATTTCGACAGTTTCAAAGCAAGAATCTTAGATTAACCCTGGAAACAAACAATGAAACCTCTTTTAGAAAAGTTTCCTGAGTTTGAACAAATGATCTCAAAAACGATTTGTACAGAATTCCCTTTGATTTTGTATAAATTACAACAAGATTTCATCAACATCGTTTTTCAAGAAAGAAAATTCAGAGGCATAACAGTAGTCCAGAGGATAAACCAAGAAGGAGAAACAACAGACTTCCCAACAAACATCTTCCTACTACAAGTAAATCTGAAGACAACAGACATGCCAGCAGAACAGATCCTGAACTTCTATCACCACGGAATGATAGATTACATGGAGTTCAGCCTAAATACAAAAAACAGAGGCACTTCTTGACAAATTCGGAGAGAAGTTCATCCTTGTAGCCGGAAATATTGCATCATATTCATCAAGTACTATGATAGGATGTAAAATCTTCTCGTCATTCCCAGAAGCATACAGACATACATACAGGCCTGTGAGAAAACGTATCTTCATAAGCCACAAAGAAGATGAACAGAAATACTTAAAAAAGCTTGCATGCAGCACAGAGTACACATGGTGGAATAACAACAGCAGCTACAAAACCAATACAACAACAGATTGAAGAAATGATGACATACGGACAAAAGACACCATCGTTACCATGGGCCTTCAACTTAGCATGGTGTAAACAATACAAATTAATTGCGGAAGGTCATTACACACAAATATGGACACACACCAACTGGATTATGATTCTCCCATTTATCGGAGAAGATGATTCCAGTCCTATTCATGTTTTTAATACGGAAGAACCAGAAGATGCTAGCACCGATCCTGGTTCACCACAGTCAATCGACAGTTTCCACAGAGACTTCCAGAAAGCATGTCGATCACACATTAATAATTCAAAAGGAGAATTGGCCGACATAGCTTTTTCCACTTTTGACTTTCTTACACATAGTAGTTTGTCGATACTAGAAAAGTAGTTTGTCGATATTAGAATAGAATCTTTTAATGTCAGTGCGTCTAATAATTTAGTCTAGCATAGTTCTTTTCTTTGCTTATAAATTGTAGTATCAATTTCAGTTGTAAACACACCGAAAAAACCTTAGAAATATTAGAAAGCATTTTCTCATATGGCTCTATAAACTCTCTCTTCCTATCTCCTTAGTATAAATCCAGTATTCCCTATACTCCTTTAGATCTTCATAATATATCCCATCTATAAAAAAATAAATAAAAAAAAGGACCGCCGCTGTCTATACTATTCTGGTGCTTCCGCTCATCATTTATAATCACTACTCTGGCGCTTCTGCTCTCACTGTAAGTATGTGTTTTCTTAATCTATTATTGTCATAGTGGTTTAACGGAAACCCAAAAAATCCGCCATTAAGTCTTTTATAGTTATATACTATTCTGTCTTTTCCTCTTTTTATTTCACCGTGATTTCTTACCATAAATGCTGCGGATCTGTGAGGACTTTCAGATTTTCGGATTATTTTTTGTTCTATCATATTTTGTATCTGTTTTTTAAATTCTTCTTTGCCTAAAGGGTTGTATGCTATATTAGTTGTTCGGATTGTTATATCAGGATTTTTGATTTTAAATTTACATGTATGTTTAACATTTGAATTTTTTATGTCTTCTCCTATGAGTCCTATTTTTTCTAAATGTAAAATAATAGGGTGACTTATACTTTTTGTTGTTTTAATAATATTACCGATCTTCAATATTATAAATTTTCTTGTAGATTTAATAAAACGTACAAACCGTTAAACCACTATGACAGTAATAGATTAAGAAAACACATAAAAACATATACTTACAGTGAGAGCAGAAGCACCAGAGTAGTGATTATAGGTGATGAGCGGAAGCACCAAAATAGTATAGACAACGGCGGTCCTTTTTTTATTTATTTTTATAGATGGGATATATTATGAAGATCTAAAGGAGTATAGGGAATACTGGATTTATACTAAGGAGATAGGAAGAGAGAGTTTAGAGAGCCATATGAGAAAATGCTTTCTAATATTTCTCAGGTTTTTTTCGGTGTGTTTACAACTGAAATTGATACTACAATTTATAAGCAAAGAAAAGAACTATGCTAGACTAAATTATTAGACGCACTGACATTAAAAGATTCTATTCTAATATCGACAAACTACTTTTCTAGTATCGACAAACTACTATGTGTAAGAAAGTCAAAAGTGGAAAAAGCTATGTCGGCCAATTCTCCTTTTGAATTATTGATGTGTGATCGACATGCTTTCTGGAAGTCTCTGTGGGTACTGTCGATTGACTGTGGTGAACCAGGATCGGTGCTAGCATCTTCTAGTTCTTCCGTATTAAAAATATGAATAGGACTGGAATCATCTTCTCCGATAAATGGGAGAATCATAATCCAGTTGGTGTGTGTCCATATTTGTGTGTAATGACCTTCCGCAATTAATTTGTATTGTTTACACCATGCTATGTTGAAGGCCCATGGTAACGATGGTGTCTTTTGTCCGTATGTCATCATTTCTTCAATCTATTGTTGTATTGGTTTTGTACTGCTGTTGTTGTTCCACCATGTGTACTCTGTGCTGCATGCAAGCTTTTTTAAGTACTTATGTTCATCTTCTTTGTGGCTTATGAAGATACGTTTTCTCACAGGCCTGTATGTATGTCTGTCTGCTTCTGGGAATGACGAGAAGATTTTACATCCTATCATAGTACTTGATGAATATGATGCAATATTTCCGGCTACAAGGATGAACTTCTCTCCGAATTTGTCAAGAAGTGCCTCTGTTTTTGGATTTAGGTTGAACTCCATGTAATCTATCATTCCGTGGTGATAGAAGTTCAGGATCTGTTCTGCTGGCATGTCTGTTGTCTTCAGATTTACTTGTAGTAGGAAGATGTTTGTTGGGAAGTCTGTTGTTTCTCCTTCTTGGTTTATCCTCTGGACTACTGTTATGCCTCTGAATTTTCTTTCTTGAAAAGCGATGTTGATGAGATCTTGTTGTAATTTATACAGAATCAAAGGGAATTCTGTACAAATCTTTTTTGAGATCATTTGTTCAAACTCAGGAAACTTTTCTAAAAGAGGTTTCATTGTTTGTTTCCAGGGTTGATCTAAGATTCTTGCTTTGAAACTGTCGAAATCTCTGTGTATGATTGTAGTTGATTCTTTTTTATCAAGAGCTTGTTGTAACTTTGTATTTTTTGCCTCGAGAATCAAAATTTTCTGTTTGAGAGTGTTTTCAATCTGGGTTTGTAATACCTGTGTATTTTTTTGCAGATTTTAAAAGCCAGTTTTGTAAATGGGCAATTACATCTTCTTAAACTTTAATAAATTGCTCAGGATTAGTTTTTGCCATTTCTGCAAAGGTTTTAACTTCTTCTGGCTCAATGAAGAAAGTTTCAACTCCAAAAGCTTCTCTGGTTGCTTTCATAGCTTCAGCAAAACTGTGGAATCCTTTGTAAAGTGGGCTGTTACATTTTATGTGTTTTGTAACTGTTTCCCATTTATTGAAAATTCATGTTTTTGTTCCCCTAAAAACGATGTAGTGAGAAAAACGTTTGTGTTGTTTTTCGGGAACAACCTGGCTTTGTTCTGAGAAGTAAATACTTAGAGCATTTAGAATTTGTACTTTAAATGAGGTTGCTTGTGGCATGGTTTGAATATGCCAAATATTGTCAAGCAAACATTGTTGTTTTTCTGTTAATACTGTCCCAATAATGGGTCTGAATTTTTTCTTTATATCAAAACATTTTTGTAACATGTAGTTGCCAAATGATATCATGGAATCTGTTGCATGTGTATCTTTTGACCTGCTGGACTATGCATAACCTCTGGTTTGGGTCTTTGTAGGAGTGTATGGTGCAATCGTACCAATATTTGGTGTATCTTTTAAAGAACCAAATTGTGTGTAACCTTCTGTTTGATATTTTGCATGTGTAAACTGTGAAGAATTGTAAAAATATTCTATTTGTAACTTCTGTGAACTCATAGCTGCTTGCATTAGCTTGTTGGTATCTATGATCTGTGTATTTACTGTCTGTGTAATGACCTTTTCCTCGTCTGATGAGATACTCATTGAGGATGGATACCTGATAGGTTGTATAACCTTTATTTTTCCTTTATCTTTTCTCTCCATCTGTAACAAATAATTTGTTAAGATTTCTAGATAACATATCTGCTATCCCATTATCTTTTCCTTTAATATGTTCAAAATTTATTTTGTAACCACATCCTTGTATAATGTTTTGTAAATTTATCCATCGTGTTTTATTTACTTTTTTATTTTGATCATTTTTTATAAAGCGAACTATAGCTTCACAATCTGTTCTGACTGTGAATTCTTTTTGTAAAAAGATTTTAAATTTTTCTAAAGCGTTTATTAATGCTTGGATTTCAAAATCTAAGCTTGTCCAATTCATACCAATTTTGTTAAAATTTCCATTGGCATATGAACAAATCTTTTCTGTCTCTTTTGGATTGTACTTATTAGTTTTAGAAAGAAGAACTGCTCCCCATCCTTCTTTACAACCATCAACCTCTATGATTATATAATCTGTAAAATTTCCATTGGCATATGAACAAATCTTTTGTTTAAGGCCTTCGATTTTTTCTGGAAAATCTAATATTTTTGTATAAATATGTGATTGTAATTCTACCTTTCCATTGCCGATTTCTAGACCAAGAAAATATATTTTTCTTTTAAATAGATCCATTTTTCTTTCGGATACTACTATACCATTCTTCTTTATTTCTTCGAATATCTTTTGTAGGTGCCTTTCATGCTCCTGTACTGTTTCGCTGGCAACCAAGATATCGTCAATGTATACCAGACAGAAATTATATTTAAGAAATATACTGTCCATGAATCTTTGAAATATGGATGGTGCGTTCTTGAGTCCAAAACTAAGAACATTCCATTCATATTGTCCTTCTGAACATGTGAAGGTTGTCCATTGTTTGAAGGTTTCTTCAAGCTGTAACTGATTGTATCCTGACTTTAAGTCAAATTTTGAAAATATTCTTTTCTTCTGTATGAGATTCAGTAAACTGTCCTTGTTAGGAATATTATACCCATCATCTTCTGTATTGTCATTAAGTCTTTTATTGTTATATAATATTCTGGCTTTTCCTCTTTTTATTTCACCGTGATTTCTTACCATAAATGTTGCGGATCTGTGAGGACTTTCAGATTTTCTGATTAATTTTTGTTCTATCATTTCTGGTATCTGTTTTTTAAATTCTTCTTTGTCTAAAGGGATGTATGCTATATTAGCTGTTCGGATTGTTATATCAGGATTTTTGATTTTAAATTTACATGTATGTTTAACATTTGAATTTTGTATGTCTTCTCTTATGAGTCCTATTTTTTCTAAATGTAAAATAATATGGTGATTTATACTTTTTGTAATTTCTATTTCTTTTTCTAATTCATGTGTTAGGAAATCTGTGAGTAATTTTATTGATTCGTTTTCAACGAAAGTTTTATTTTGGTTATTTTTTAAAAATTCTAAATGACCTTGTCCACCACGCTTTCGAGCGAACTCTGATGTATTTGTATATCTCATTGTAGGAAATCTGTAGATATGTTTACTTAATGTGATGAAGTTCTTTGTAAGGGTGATAGCACCATTTAACCCGAATATAAAATTTAACCCTAAAACAAAATCTGAGGATTTTATATATTCTGGATTAATATTTACTTGTGGTATTTCACATTTAATGTTGTAATTTCCTGCAAAGTCTAAAATTGTATTCATGTTGGTTCTACATAGTGTGTGATTGAGATAAGTCGACTTTCAATTGTTCTAGTGACTAATTTATAGGGTAACTCTTTATGGTATTGTTTAGGGATTAAAGTATATGACGCTACGCTTTTTGTTGTTCCTGTATCCACTAATGCTGTTAAATCAACAAATTTATTACTGTCTAACCATAATCTACATTGTATATGAATCATGTTTGTGTATCCTTTTGTTTGAATATAAGACATTTGAGCTACTTCGAATTCTTCGACTTTCTGTTTTTTCTTTTCTGCTATGTCTTCTATATGTTTTAATTTTCTTTCTATATTATCAATTTTTAGTTTATGTAATTCTATTATTTTTTCGTAATATATGTCTGTGTCTAATGTCTTATTTGTTTCTGTTAATGTCTTATTTGTTTCTTTTGTTGTTGTTATTTCTTGATTAAATAACTTTTTAAGACATAAATAGCATATTTCTTTGAAACAAATATTACATTGTGATCTTTTGTCCATGCTAGGGTAATACCCACAATTATAACATTTTATATAGTTATTGCCTCTTTTGCCTATCCAATCATGTTCACATTCTATTTGTTCTGTATTAACATATGTGTATGTGATTTTTGTTAAATTTTCCTCATCCCTATCACTATATATGCTGTATATTGATTCATTCTCTGAATTATCTGTTTCTAAGGGTTCTATTTCGTAGTCTCCTATTTGTTCTACTAGATTACTTCTTTCTGTATTTTTGCTTTTATTAGGACATTTGTTAGCTAAATGTTTTTCATCTCTGCATATGAAACATTTACATTTTCGTGTTTGTGGTTTTCTGACATATTTGTTTTTATAATAAGGTTTGTACCCTTTTTGATACGTTCTACTTTTTCTCAATTTTTTCCTTTTATAGTCATAATGTGTAACGTCCCGAAAATTACAATAAATTTGAACCTTTTTTTTAAATACCATTTTTATTAAATAAACCACAAGTATTTAAACCCAAGTAACATTTTATGCAAAACCCCGATATGTTAAACAACCAACTCTTTTAAACAGCGGAAAATAAAATAACTCTAACGTAGTATCTCAAAATAAATAAATAGATAAAAGCCTCCTCAACGTGCCAGTGTGTACCGTCACGCCTTGCTGCCACTCGTACCTGAAACAGTGATTTATAGGGAAAGGGTAAGCACGAAGCTTAGTGAATTCAAACACCAACATAAGATAGCAATCATATAGACACTACCCCTATCCACAGATAGATACAAATAATCCACGCATGCCAGTTTGAGAACATATCCTAAACAGGCAAACTCATGCAAGAACAACTGTGTACATAACCATCGGTCTCCCCGAATTCATACAATACCGTGTACGTATTCCTCGGTCTCCCCGAGCTTATACGACACCCGTGTACGTATCTCTCGGTCTCCCCGAGTTTTATACGACACCCAAGGTCCATACTAGACACTACACAGCCTAGTACCACACACAACAAAATTAGCTAGCACACACGAGCTATAACAATGCACATATAACCCCTATCCTACGTAGTGAGAGAACTCACCTCGAAAAGCAAAGCAGATATCCACAGACAGCAATACGAGCCCGTCAACTCCAACTCACTCCTTTCCACCTAAAGAAGTGTTAACAAGTGTTAAAGTGCAGCCCCAATCCGAATTTACAACTACAAGTCTAAACGTACATTTTCCGGGTTTTTTTTGTCCAACACTACAGGTCTGTTCGTGACCTGTTTAGCCCCCCTTAAACCCCTCAAACCAGAATTATAATTCCATAATTAGAAAGTTCTATGTCTTAGGTTTCCAGGGACATATCGCACGCGTTCATACGAGGTTCCTACTATTTTCTATGAATTTAACAAAACAGGCTACCCGAACAGTGAAAACCGGACCAGTCTGTACTATTTGCCATTTTGGCCCTAGATAGAGGCCGAATTGATTTTTCGGCAAAACATAAGAAACATACTAGACACAATTTGGGAGATTTGGGCACTGGTTTCACCCCAATCCGAGCTTCCTAGAATAAAATACGGATTTTACAAAACAGCGGTAGAAAAGGCGTTTTTCACATAAAATGATAACGTTGAAAACGGTTTAGTGTTAACGCGATTAGGATAAAGGTTTAGTCGTTTAGGCTAGGGTTTAGATACTAAGGCTGGACAATCCACGCACCACCCACTGCCACCTCCGGCAGTGGTGGTCGGCGGCGGCGGCGGCAGCCAGCGATGGTGGTGATGGTTCGGTTGCACGTCCGACGAAGCCAACGAAATAACCCGATCATCCTAACTCCGTCATACACACCCACACTTATGAACTACAGCAGAAAGCCCGTCATCACAACCACCTAACTGGTGGTGCACGGCGGCCGTGCCGGCGGCAGCCACGGCTGCGGCGCCGGTGGCGGTTTCACGGTGGTTCGGCAATTAATTCGGCGAGACAAGAAAACAACCAACTAATCCTATCTCGTCCAGCCTTTACCCCCGCTCGACCTACCCTCTCCGACCACGCACAATGCCACCACCAAAACCTGGTGGTGCACGTCGGTGGCAACACCGCCGGCAGCCAAGGCTGCAGCGGCGGCGGTGGTGGTTTGCGGTTGAAGGCAACAAAAGAAAACGAGAAGAAAAGAGAAGATCTTACCTCTCTAACAAGAACGCAGCAGCAACAGCTAACTCGCCGACTCCTTCTTCCTCTCTCGCTCTCTCGCTGTCCCTCTCTCTCTCCGGCAGCCGTTAGCGACGGCGGCGGTGGTGGGGATGGCACGGCGGTGGCAGCAGTAGGGAAGGAGGGAATGGTGTAGGGTTTCTTTTTGGTGTTCTCTTCTTGCGTGAGGCCAAAGTGAACGAGAAGGAGGGGAAGGGTCGGTTCCTTATGGGCCGACCCATGCAAACACCAACAAGGAAATTACACTTTTAGTCCCTCTCATTCCAATACCTTGCAAAAATGATTTACGTTTTACCTTATTTAGCATTTTGGTCAATCCCGCTAATCCCGTTAATAAACATTTATAAAGAGAAAACATTAAAAAATAAATATCCATACCGGGACACGGGCTTTACATAATGACCATAAGCTTGTGGTGTATAAATTGTTGTTTTACAAAACGCATATGCATTCCTTTTTAGGTGTTCTTGTATTGGTTTTGTACTGCTGCTGTTGTTCCACCATGTGTACTCTGTGCTGCATGCAAGCTTTTTTAAGTACTTATGTTCATCTTCTTTGTGGTATATGAAGATACGTTTTCTCGCAGGCCTGTATGTATGTATGTCTGTCTGTCTGCTTCTGGGAATGACGAGAAGATTTTACATCCTATCATAGTACTTGATGAATATGATGCAATATTTCCGGCTACAAGGATGAACTTCTCTCCGAATTTGTCAAGAAGTGCCTCTGTTTTTGGATTTAGGCTGAACTCCATTATATATATATATATCAAGAAACCTCGTGTGTTAAACCTAAATAAGACTCCGTTGGTCGCCTCCCTCCAACAACCTCTCTCTTCACCACCGACCTCAACCCCTAACTTCTCCTCCGCCCTGGTCTCACCTTGCCGAGGCTTTGGCCTCTCTTCTCCGACGCTAGCCAGTCTTCCCCTCTGTCACAAAACCCACCCTTAAACCTCCGTTCTCAGTCCCAACCTCACCGTCTTCTGTCTCCAGCTCCCCTACCGTTCACCATCCTCTATGCCTCCCCTTTCCTCTGCTTCTTCTTCACCTCTATTACTCCTTTAATGCAGCCTCATCACCGCTCTCCTCTACCTCCATCTCCCATCGTCGTAGATGGAGTCTAGCAAAAGGGTTGCAGGTGTTAGTATGGGTTGAGGAAGATAGTAGGAGGTTGCATGTGTTAGTTTGGGTTGAGGAAGATGATGAGGTTGGTGGTTAAGTTGTTATTTTGGTTGGGACTTGATCGGTAAACACCATCGACACCCACGTCATTAAGACTAATCAATGGCAGAATCTAGGCTTGGATCTTAGGTCATCGATCAAATCATACAAACGCTAGAGCCATCGAGCCGAATAACTACAACACCGATGGAGGTCAAAATACAGGACTCAAAACACAAGGGGTAGCAATGACTCCTTCTCGAATTCTTCTTCGACAAGATCTTTATCATCGTGGGTTTTGGTTTTGTTTACAAAGATGGAGTTCACGATTTCAATGGCTTGGATTTGGGTTGTGAGAGATTGACCAGAGGTTTGTCGGATAAGATGACCTGAAGTTTCACGGGTGGAAAGGGTTTATGGTTTCCAAAAAGAAAGGGTAGGGCTATGACAAGTGGCAAAAAAAATTATTTTACTTTTAATTGAAAATGAGACAACATTGAAAAAGGCTAAAATACCCATGGCTTAACGAGTATTTCTAACAACTGTTAGAGCCAGGAACCAAATCTGGTCGAATTTACATACCCCAGTGTTTAAAGTGTAATTTTTAAGTTGTAGGGAACAAGTGTATTATAAGCGACAAACCATAGGGACCAAATTTGTAGTTTACTCTAAAAATTATTATTTTCAATTTCTGTAGTTTAGAATTACGGTTTTCATCCCTATGGTTTGTAATTCATTGTTATTTTCTTTTTTAGAATTTACAGTTTATTGTTGTTTCAGTCCCTATGGTTTATAATTCTTTATTGTTTTAGTGCCTTATATTTAAGGCAAGAATTAATTCATGAACGAAACTAACAATAAACTGTAAACTACATGGACAAAAATCACAATTTTAAAACTATATAGACGAAAATTGTAATTTACTTTTGTTGTTATTATCAATGCTTTGAGTTGTATATTTTCAAAAACTGACATTTTAGTACTTAAACCTGGACCAGTTGTCTTGAACTAAACCAGTTATGATACTAGAATTTTTGTTTTTGAATGTTATAGAGTTGTGGCCTAAACATTTTTAATTATAAAAAAACTTAAAAACCCCTTGAAATCAACCAAAAAATTTTAAAAATTCCCCGAATTTTATTAATTCAGGTATCGTTAGGCCAATAATACTTTTGGTTTTGTATAAATTGGTGGTCTGCTACAACCTAACACTCAACTTCGTTGTTGTTTTAATGCTTAGAAAATTATTTACTTGTATGAAGGTAATCTTGCTCCTCTCATATAGCCGGATAATGTCCTTTTTTATTAACCGTGGATGTTTGGACTAGTTTACTACATTTATGAAACTTGGTGAAGGCCCTAATGACTCAACACATAAGACCATCCATATAGGGCTCACAGAGCCCTTTTAAGAGGAATTGCAAATGACCACCTAAACAAAGGATTGTCTCTCACACTTGCAAAATTTGTAATTCATCTTGCAATGTCACATAGACCCAACAAGGCGTTTTATTATATAAAATATTCATTAATTAAATATGTTATATTATTTCTTATTTTAATCTATTATTTGTATCATTTAAAAAAATTGTGTTGTTTATCAAACATTTATTTGATTGAAATAAAAAAGTGAACTTAAATTACACATTAAAAAATTGATTGATATATATATATATATATATATATATATTTATTTATATTATTATTAAATTAAAATAAACAACCATATATATCATGCATTTATCAACTAAAAATAGTTAGAATGTGTAGTGGTGATTATTTTTGAAAATATAGATGAATTGCAAGTGTAGTCTATTTGATCGGTGAGACAGGCAACTCGTAGCTGTTCATAAAAGCTGATATGATACAATTAAAATCATAAATGAATTGGCTGAACGTGGTGAATGGTCTGAGGTAAAAAAAATTACTGTACATATAAATATTCATTCTAATATTTGCACATCTATCAATCTCAAAACAGTTCCAGGGTGATACATGTAAAACCAAATTGAAGAACTGATAAGTAAATGACAAACTTTATATCTACCGACTTATAATAACATATATATATATATACACACACAATAATATATAACATGATCAGGTATTTCAAGATGCCAAGTATATATATATATATATATATGTCCGGTATTTCATAATATGTAACTCTTGTACATGATCCATAAGCCAACTAACTCCTCCTCTCCCTCTCGTATTAGTGATTTAATAAGAAGATGGAAAACAGGAAGGAGTCTTATAATATATTATATATCTTTACAACAAGATCCATCCATCTCTTATCTTAAGTTGTGGGAAATTTTTCATAGAAAAAAGGAACCTTTACTTTACTTACTGGTTCATGTGCTGAAGCAACCATGGGGGCAACACTATTGATGGTTCACCAGCTTCTCTTGGGATTTCTTCTTCTTCTACTACTCCATTACCTCCTGCCTGCCATTCATTACTGCATTCCATTTCCATATAACATATATTTACATATAACTCATCTATATCAATTATGTCTCAACTGTTACATACATATACATATATATATATATAGTCATAGGTTCAATTGAGAAAGGTTAAGTGTGTGAGAAATAGAGAAGTCATCTTAGCCATTAATTCGGTCAAGATCGGTTTTGACTGGTCAAAAGTTACGTCTGTTCCAAAAATAGAAGGGCAATTTCAAACTTTTACAAATATGCTGGACGAGTTCATATGTGAAACTGTGTGATTCACATATGTGAACCCATGTAATTCTTTTTAATTAATTCACATATGAACCTTTGTGATTCACATATGAACTAATTAACCGTAGGTTCATATATGAATCAGTTGAACTAATTAACTGATTCACATATGAACCTTTGTGATTCATATATTAACTAATTAACTGTAGGTTCATATATGAATCAGTTGAAATAATTAACAGATTCACATATGAACTAATTAACTGATTCACATGTGAACGTATAGTTCATATGTGAATCACACAGATTCACATATGAACTTGTCCCGTGTATTTTACGAAACTACCCCTCTATCTTGTGCAGCCCGTGCGCAGACCACGTGAGAAATTATCCGTTGCTTCTCAGTCAAAGCCGCAAATGTTGACCGAATGAATTGCTAAAGATTACTTCTCTATTTCTCGCACACTTAGCATTTCTCAATTGAACCTCTTCCTATATATATATATATATGGTCAGGTTCAGGAGAAAACCTCAAAAAATGGAAGACTTAGGAACACTCTGGTAGCCCTTCATCTGAACGATATGCACTTGTGCATACAAGTAGTTTGTAACATTCACACGCACATAATGCACATGTGCATAAAAAACTAAAAACAACTTAATTTACTTGTATGCACAAATGCATACCGTGAAGATTAAGGGCTACCAGGGTGTTCGTCAGTTTCAATTTTATTGAGGTTTCCCTCTGAACCACCCCCTCTCTCTCTCTCTACATATATATATATATATATATATATATATATATATATATATATATATATATATATAGGGTTGGGTTCACGTGAGACCAACCTGTTTTCGTGAGACCGTGAGACCAAGAAATTAACACTAAACCTTCACAGTAATTCATTGTGAAGGTAAGAAAAACAGCAAACCATCACAGCAAAAACACTGTGAAGGTTTACCATCACATTACCTTCACAGTCTTTTGCTGTGAAGGTTTAGTGTTAATTTTTTGGTCTTACGGTCTCATGGAAATAGTCTGGTCTCACATGATCTCAAGTCTATATATATATATATATATATATAGGGTCCGTTTCCGTTACAAACCAAATACATTGTACAAACTCTGCAAACCAATCTTAGCCGTTCATCAACTCTAATCAATATCTGATTTTATTATGTTTCCTAATCTAAACTCATGATCATAATTAATGAACATTATTATCTTCCATATATATCACAATCATTATTAATGAATCATAATAATTACCATAAATATATCTGTTGTTTCCTAATATAGTGGTTTGCAAAGTTTGTACAAATTGCTTGGTTTGTAAATGAAACGCACCCTATATATATAGCCTTAGGTTCAAATGAGAAGTGCAAAATTTTTGAGAAATAGAGAAGTGATCTTGGCCATTTATTCGGTCAAGATCGGTTATAATTGGTCAAAAGTTGCGGTTGTTCCAAAAATAGAAGGGCAATTTCGTAACTTTTACAAAAAACACGGGCTGAGTTCATATATGAATCTGTGTGATTCACATATGAACTATACGTTCATATATGAACCTTTGTAATTCACATATGAACTCTTTATAACTAATTTATATATGAATCTTGTGATTCATATATGAACCTTTGTGTTTCATATATGAAACTAATTAAATGTAGGTTCATATATGAATCAGTTGAACCAATTAACTGATTCATATATGAATCTTTGTGTTCATATATGAACCTTTGTGATTCATATATGAATTTTTTTTAACTAATTCATATATGAACCTTTGTGTTCATATATGAACCTTTGTGATTCATATATGAAATTTTTTTAACTACTTCTCATATGAACAAATTAACTGATTCATATATGAATCACAAAGGTTCATATATGAATTAGTTAAAAAGAGTTTATATGTGAATTACAAAGGTTCATATATGAACACAAAGGTTCATATATGAATCACACAGATTCATATATGAACTCGTCTCGCGTATTTTTTACGAAACTACCCCTCTATCTTGTGCAGACCACGCACAGACCACACGAGGAATTACCCGCTGCTTCTCGGTCAAAGCCGCCGATCTTGACCGAATAAATGGCCAAGATCACTTCTCTATTTCTCAAAAAAATTGCACTTCTCATTTGAACCTCTCCCTATATATATATATACTTATATATATATATATATATATATATATATATATATCATGATAAATATGATCACCAAAGTGGCTGTCCCTTAATTAATTTTGGCATTATGGTGTCATTGTTTGAGGACCATGGGCTAACTTTTTGAAACAATGCAGGTTTTTATAGTTTTGTCACATTTATAGCATACTCGTGTAGAAATTGAGAGAGGAAGAGGGTAACCTCATGTAAGTGCCAAAATGGAATGAGGATATGTTTTCCGGATTTTGCTGCTCTTCCGGAGGTTCTTGGGCTAGCTCCTTCTCTACTTCCGTTATCTGCGTATATAGTTTCTACAACTACATGATTAATTGATTATATATATATATATATATAGCTAGTTGTCATTGTGATTAATTTTCATGGGACACAGAGCATATAGGAGACGTACAAGGGGAACTAAATTTACCTGCTTCGAGAGAATGTTATTTTGATTCCGCAATTCCTTGTCCTGCGAATATATTTAATTTTATGTCAGATAATATTAACTACTGTTCATTTGCTGTATATAAATGTTATATACTTCAAAAACTTCTATTATGGGCATACCTTCTTCTGGAGAAGAGAAATTGATTCAAACATCAGATGGTTCTGTGAACAACAGAAGATTGGTTTAATTAACACGTGATACAAATTAAAGCATATGTTCTAAATTAAGCCTGCTACTATGTATGATTTATAAGGTAAAATATTTATACCTTTCTCAACCTAACATGTTTAAGAGCTGTATCAAGTTGCTGCTCCAAATTTTGAAGTTCCTTGAGACTCAAAGAATCAAGGTCTTCTCCCATAATATGCCTACCACGACCATAAGAAGGGAAGGTAAAAAAATTCATTTGAAGATGCACATGTGAATCCATATGAAAAGGTAGGCATACTTTTTGAGACCTTAACTATTTTGGGTAAGTACCTTTGTGTTTTCTGCAAAAGCTCAATTCTAGACTTCAGCTTTGCATGTTGCAAACTCCAGCTTCCCTATAATTATGAGTGTTGCGTTGATATCAGTTTTCAATACAAGTTCTGAGTATCATGAAGTTGATGAATAAAAGTAAGTGTTTGAATTTAAAACAGAGACATACATGTGAATCATGATCAGTTGTAGTAAGCTGCCTTTCTGCACATGAGTATCTTTCATACCTCTCTAGAATCCTTTCCATGCTGTCCCCAAAAGTAGTGTAAAAATTAAATTATTAATATACCAGGATCTAGATCGCTTAATTAGCTAGACTTATTCAATGAAGATTGAAGTAATTAAATGGGTTTCAAAATATCAAATAGTAATCCAAATATTAGAACAAAACTAAAACAGAAAAAAGGAAGAGAACATATTGATTTTAGATTTAAGAGTACGTGTAAATATTGAGCGATAAATTTCCAGCAAGGAAGAATACGGGAGGTGTTCATAGAGTTAACACTTAACAACATTACCTCTAAATCTAAATTATGCAGTATGAAACTGGTTATAGTTTTCATTGGGATAAAGTATTCAGTACATAAATTGAAATGTTTCCGTTGCCGTGTGACCTCTATATATTGCACCGGCATACTTCTATATATACAAGGAGTATGGAGCTGTAAATGGGGTATGAGGCTGGCTATTTACAGCTTAATGAGATTAATGGTCTAGACAACTTATACGCTCATCTACAAAGGATTGTTTCTCTATAGCTTTATCGTTAAGCTGTTACGCCAAAATGGCTATATGGAATAAACCAAGATCCCACAAACGAATTAATTAGCCAACCTTTCTTTTTGCCTCCCTCGAACCCATTGGCTTGAATACATATTCTCATTTTTTTCTCTTCACATTCTCTCTCTATGCATCGCAGATTCACTTGGCATGATAAAAACAAAAGCAAAGTGAAAAAAAAACTAGTAGTACAATACAAGATCTGAAAGTCGTTGAGGAACTAAAAGAATCAAGGTTATAGAGCTTCATCTATGGTACTAGATTCGAATTTCTCTCATGAATTATACACCAGAATTTCGATCTAATTTCTGCATAATGAGTAATGACATGGACTTCCTCTTCTATATGGAATCCTGAAAGTGATAATTACTAAATTTCAAGGATATTTATCATTTTGTGCCAATACAATTCCATTATGAACCTCTCTTTTCACTACCACTAAATTTCATTATGAAACCCTCTTTCAAATAGCATTAAAATCCCATTACAAAAACCTCTTTTGGACTACCATTAAACAGCTCCTATGTGATGGAGCTCCAAAATCAATTGGGGGCCCTAAAGTATTCTCTGTCAGATTTTTTGCCCATATACTCGACAACCAAATGAGGTTTCCATATGCAAAAATAAGCATGCGTCTGATATGGTTCTTACACTCCTCACCCAAGCCAACCAACCTAAACTTTGTTGGTTCGATGCATATGCCACTTCAGCCTTTCTAGTTAATCGATTAACCTAGGCCAGTCTTCAAAATTAATCTCCTTTTGAGGAGTTATTATTTTGTTTTTTTTGCCTAATTATACTTTGCTTTGTGCATTGATTGAATGTGTTTTTTATTTTTAGGCTCCACTCTCAAAAGAAAAGTTGTCTCCCAAATTGCTTCTCTTTCTCGAATATGCAACTAATCACAAAGGGTACATCCCTAATACTATCGAACCCAACAACTCACTTCGGCCTCCGAACAACTCTTCACCAAGGACAACCCTATTCTTGCTATACATGCCTTTACTCACCTCTCCTCCCCACACACCCCAACATGATGGCTATTCCCAACATAGGAGAGATCTTTTTGATAATATTGTAGACATTACGTTCAGGTGGTTAGTGATGAGACATAAGAAGAGTGTTAAAAATGTTGTTGTCTGGAGAGTATCTCCCTTCTGTTGTTTGAGATCCTTGTAATTTCTTCCGCTAGTCTCTGGCTAGCTTTTTAATGCATTGTTGTTTCGAAAAAAAAACATATTGTTGAAACAGGGCTATATCTCTTTTTCATCAAGCCTTCATGCCCCTCAAATATTTGTCTTTAGCATTATCAACTGCCTTATTACCTATTCCAACTCTTGATAACATTCTCTCTATTCACCAATTTTTGCCTTACTCCAAACTACATGTAATTATGTAGCTTTGGTAGCATATGTTACCCCCCATGGCTATGACCTTATACCTCACACAAACTTGATCAACGTTCAACTTCATGTGTTTTTGTTGGGTACCCTCCCACCCAAAGCGCCTACTATTGTCTTGATCTCAAAACCTACAAAAATATACGTCTCACGTCATGTTAAGTTTGTTGAACAAACATTCCCTTTTAGCAATTTCACTTCTAAACTTATATCCACCCATCTCCTAACATTGATACATGGTGCATTATGCCTCTTCCTGTCATTTCTCCTACTTTACATGATGCAACCACCATCCCAGAGCTAGTCATCCTCAATCCCATCCCTCCTCGCCATCCGTCTAATACCACTCCACCTCCCCAACCATCTCGAAAATAGTCACTCGTCTCCAAAACAACATTCAAAAACCAAACCCTAAATACAACCTCTCCATCCATCTTGCTAGCGCCTCTATTGAGCGTACTACAATCTCCCAAGATCTTAAATTGGCCCCTTGGCAAAAAGCCATGTAAGTCGAGTATGATGCACTTATTCACAATCATATTTGGGATCTTGTTCCCCCATCTCCCTCTCAAAATCGTGGCGGTTGTAAATGGGTATTTCGAACTAACTATAACCCTGATGGCACGATATAACGTTATAAAGCCCATGTAGTGGCTAAAAGTTTTCATCAACGACCCGATATATATTATACCGATACCTTTAGTCCCGTTACCAAACCTTCCACCATCAGAGTAATTTGGTATACCCTGAGTTTAGAAAGTCAACAGGTCAGAATTGGTGGGCTAGAGTTAGTATAAATAAAGTAGATGGCCTTTAGTCAGGGTATTCTGTTTTGTGTGTTCAAGTTTAGGCGAGAGCCTTTGGGAGAGTACTGGCCTCTCGAAAGCCAGAATACTATCTGTAACCTTTCGATTTCCTCCATTAATCAATAGATTTCAATTGCAAATACATCAAATTCCAATAGGTGTTCTTCAATCAGATCCGGTTTACACCAAATGGTATCAGAGCAGTCGATTCTGGAATTGACCAGGAGCATGTTAGTTACCGCTCAGGAGGTGATGGAAGCTCTTGGTTCAATGAAATCAAATCTGAGTTCGTTAAAGCAGGAATTACGGATCATGGAGAAAGAGGAGTGTGAAGATTATGATGAAAACGATGATGATAAGGAATTACATAGAGAAATTTTAGAAGAGAGATCGTCCGATCATTTATTCAACAACGGCGACACAGAATCGGCAAAAATTCCAATGGACAACAAACCAGATCGGAAGGAGACGAGTTCGCAACCAGATCCAGAAACAAATTTGGATCCAAATTCTGATCCAATTCCAAGCCGAGGTCTGAACAAGAATCCAAAATCAAAGTCGAATCATGAAGAAGCAGCGCTTGTGTTCTGGTTAACGATGGAGAAGCCAATCAATCGACCCATGAAGAAGAAAGGAAAAGCGAGGAAGGAAAAGAAGGAACCTAGGCCCACTCCATCTACCATTGGGCCTGAGCCTGTATCGAACATAAAAGAAATTATCGTATCATCGTGTAAACCTTTAGTTGCGACGGATTTGAAAAGAATTTGGTGGGGCGACGTTCATCTTGAACCTCCATCAACGTCAATAACATCTCCGCCACTGCCTCCACCATGGCCGTCATTTTACAACCATCGCCTTCATTATCATTTTACAACCAAGACGCTGATAACAACATCGTTCTCACCACTGTATTCAATGTTCTTACTACCATCGTCGTCGTTAGCCTTAAAACAAGGGGATATCGTATTAGTCAAGGCTTTTATTTGGATATTGGAAGATGAATTCAATAAGAACATGGAGGTGGGGATAGAGCTACTGGACGGTGGAGGTGACACATATGTGGGACCAAAAATCGAGGTACACTTCAACTCTATAGAGTTAATTAATCCAAAAACAATGATAGTGGGCATTATTGTGGAGGTTGTTCAAGGTGAACAAGTGTCCCTAAATTCTATAGTGGGACTGTCTACTCTAGAAAGAATGAAATGGGAAGGTGTAGAGGGACAAAAGGTAGTGGTGCTAATTGATAATGGGGAAATAAGAAAGTCAATCGGGCATAAAATGAGAAGTGAGTGGACAAATAAAAAGTCCATTGGGAGTATAAATGAAGGGAAATCACTGGAAAATGGGTTGGGACAGCAGGGCAGATTCTTTGGCCAAAATTGGATTTCCACGTTAATGTTCCAAGGGGAGTCAAAAGTGGGGAAATATTGGAAGTTAATAGACACTGAGTCGGCACCAGAGATTGAAGAAAAGAAGGTGTTGAGGAGGTCGAAAAACACAAATTTCTGGATTGGCGAAAATGCAGCCGCAGGGGTGGGTGAACCAGACTTCCCGAGTCTAATGGCGATGGGCGTGAGGCTGTCAGGTACATTAGCCAAATACAGGAGGGCATCCGACAGCTATGTACATAAATGTCAAGCTCGTTTTCGACGGGGGAATTTGGCAAAGAGGAGAGGGTGGTTAGGCGACATTCATCAGGAACCACCGCCGCCACCGCCACCACCAATCGTTGATGTAAAATTGTTGAATCAAAATTTTCATTTTGATTTCACATTGGTAGCTTCTACTGAGACAACCAGTGTTCATCCGATAGCAAAATTACTACTGGAATACAGTTGCCATGTCCAACTCTTCGAGGATCCTAGTGTAATCAACAATTCAAAAATGACGACAATGGAGATAAACTACGGCAATATGAGCATGGAGTACCTAAGGAAGTGGGTTAAGGTAAACAAGAATGACAAATCGATGAAGGATTTGGTGTTGCTTTTGTTTGAAACTGATATGATGACATTTGGATTCAGTTTGGAGGAACTTAACGCACTTGGAGTGAGCATCCACAAGTTGTTGAAAGTAGACATGAGCAGTGAATGGGGAAAAGGTGTTGGAAATCAGTCCCTTCCCCACACCTGAACTCACACCCCGAACACCAATCAAAACAACAATATGGGGTTTTCACCGAGTGTTTGTATATTAAACTGGAGAACTGAAAAATACACTATACAAAGAAACCTATACTAATCTATTTATAGACTAAAGCAGTAAACAAATAAAATAAACATAACTTGCTGGAGCATAAACGTGCTAAACACTATGCATGCTAGCTGGCCCATGATGTCCTTTATTGTCTCCTAGATAACCGGAAGCCAAAGTCCACTACCTCCTATTTTTCTTCCATGCAAATAGGTCGACCCATGACCAACGTTCACCTCCACTAAAACTCGGTCAATCACCCAAATACGTGACCCGCTCCATCAAGACTACTGACCCGCAACTGATCCGTGACCCGCTGATCCACTCCATGGACTTAACCCATCAAGATTACCCAACATTAGGAAGGTCGGGGAAGGGACCGAAAGCAGTTGCTTTGAGTGAAGGTGGTGTTGGTGACCTGGTTGAGCTGTTACACAAACTTGTATTAGTTGGAGATATGGGAGTCTCATGGTCAAATTCCTTAACGTTGTTGGCAATAAAGAGGGGCCAGTTGGATGATGCACATCAGGAACCATTACCGCCACCACCATTGATTGTTGACACAATGAGTTGGAATCGAAATTTCTATTTCTTCCCACCTTGAGGACAAGGTGAATGTTCAGGAGCGGGGTATTGGTATACCCTGAGTTTAGAAAGTCAACAGGTCAGAATTGGTGGGCTAGAGTTAGTATAAATAAAGTAGATGGCCTTTAGTCAGGGTATTCTGTTTTGTGTGTTCAAGTTTAGGCGAGAGCCTTTGGGAGAGTACTGGCCTCTCGAAAGCCAGAATACTATCTGTAACCTTTCGATTTCCTCCATTAATCAATAGATTTCAATTGCAAATACATCAAATTCCAATAGATGTTCTTCAATCAGATCCAGTTTACACCATAATTCTTTCTTTAGCTGTCACTTTAGGTTGCTCTCTCCACCAACTTGATGTCAATAAGACATTTCTACTGGGTACACTTATGGAAGATGTGTACATGACCTCATTGGCGGATGCACAGCCAAGTGGTAGGGGGCACAAACCCCTAAGAATCACCCCAGTAAAGCATTAGTTTTAAGTTTGATTGTCTTTTTTTTTACTAAAAGATTATTAATAGGTCCCTAATAAGTGAAAAGTAAGGCCTCAAATTTAAATTTTTGTCATCTTATTGTAATTCTTTTATTACTTTTGTTTGCTATAATGCTAATGATTTGATTAATCACTAAATTTTATTTTTTTCTACTTATTTTTTGTATTTTATTGCTTTTATAAATTTATAACTATTGTTATTTGTTAGTAGTTACTTTTCTCATATCTCAGTGACGGATCAGCGAATCCTTTAAGCCAAAAACCGAATAAACCAAAAACGTATTGGTTTGAATCAGTTAAAAAAATTGACACTCTTAAAGGTGCACCCAATAATAAAAGTTTCTAGATCTGCCACTGCATGACCTAACCTCCAGGTTTAACTAATAAAATCCTCATCAATCGTGTTTGCAATCTCGATAAAGCTCTCTACGGATTGAAACAAGCCCCTTGGGCATGGTACACGGAGCTCAAAGTATCTACTCACTCTTAAGTTTGTCAATGTCATCTCTGATTCCTCTTTTCATTCTATGCAATAATACTCATGGCATCTATCTTCTTGTGTATGTCGATGATATCATTGTCATCGACTCCAACAAAAATCTCATCGACACCTTTATATCACAACTCTCCGCTCGATTCTCTCTTAAAGACCTTGGCAATGCCTCCTACTTTATACGTGTTGAAGTCAATCCCCACCTTCATGGCCTCTTTCTTAGCCAACAAATACACTATTGACATTCTAAAAGAGGCTCACATGGAAGCGGCCAGACCCATGCCCACCCCCATGATCACATCTTCAACCCTCACTCTCAACTCGGGTCAACTCTTGCCATCCCAACAGAATATTGAGCCCTTGTTGGAAGCCTTCGATATTTATCACTAACTTGTCTTGATGTTGCTTTTAGTGTTAACCGGTTGTCACTAATGAATACATGGCGGCTCTCAAACTTCTCCTACGATATCTCACTACAAGACATAGCAATTTTACCAATGGACAAATTTGACAGAAATCCGCTGGAAGAGGGGTTTACCAATCTGCTGGTCGAAAAAACAATCGCTAGAAAAGCATATTAATAGTAATGTCTAGCCCAATTACAAGCAATATTGGAATCTTAATTCACAACAATTCAAGACAATATTGATTGGGCACGAGACAAGGATAATTACATTTGAATGCCGATATGTTGTCTACATTGGCCGCAATACAATCTCATGGAGCTCTAATAAGCAACAAATCGTTATGATGGTGAGGCTTGGCTTTGACACCAAGTTAAACCTCGTTGTGCGACGTAGCTTGCGATTACGATAAAGGGTTATTTGTAAAATGGTTCTTTTCTCAAAAATTCTTGCAAAAATGGGTTCTTTTTAATCCTTTTGCAAAAATGAGTCTTTTGCCCAATTTGACCAAAATGGTCCCAAGGATTCTCATCATTTCAGTTAATATTTTCGTTTACAACCCTTCTATTTACAAAATAGCTTTAATTACTTTTCATTTTTAGAATTCATTTTATATTTTTATCTAGGTTTAATACGTAAGTTAAATTGTTGTAAAATAACATATAATTAAAATTTGTATATTATTTTGAACAAATTATATTATTAATAAACACTCCAATCGTTAATATGTTCAAAATAATACTATTATTAAATATAATTGTCATTTATTTACAAGATAGAAGACCAGCTAAAAATATACGTATTTTACATCAGATGGAATATAGATTGAGATGTCGGACAATTTCTTTTATTATGACACATATCTTATCCAGGTCATATTAAAATATCAATCGAAGATCACAATCTTACGAATTTTCTTGTAATTTTAAATGTGTCATAATACAAGATAATTGTCAAACAAGTTATTTAATATATATTTTTTTAGAAAGGAGTCCTAGACTATGCCTACACTAATCCCTTGATAAATCATGACTGTAAGACATTAACCCTGATTAAAGCTCCGTAGCCACAAGTTGTGTACGCCTAGATTCGAACCCTAGACAGATGAGATATTCCACCACATCCCCAGAACCTTAACCAGTATACCACAATCCTTGTGGTTAAGTTATTTAATATTGTAATAACGTTAGAAACAAATAAATATTAATAATACCCAACAATGATATCATTTTGAAAATATTGATGAGGCATTTGTGAGAATATAATTTGTTCAGAGTTATAAACAAATTTTTATTATATATAATTATACAATAATATAATTTATGTATAAAACATGATAAAGATATAAAAAATAATTAAAAAAAAGGTGGTGCAAGTTAAAAATTATTCGTTTATTAAAGGGTTTGTAAGTGAAACATGAATTGGGATGATGAGAAATTGGGAGGATGTTTGTCAAATTTGGATCAAAAGAAGAATTTTTTAAAAGACTCCTTTTAGAAATAACCCTTGTGACAAGGGGTGTTACAATGTGTGATGGTGTTGTATGACTTGTACATTATGACGTGTTACGACGTGTTATGGTGCAAGGTGTAGGATAATTTTTTTAGTTTTTTTTGTATCTAACTTAGGGGGTTGATATGTATGGTTGATAGCATGTCATCACTAATAAAAGACTTAAATAAACAAAAGAAAAACATAAACCCCTATTCGTGCTCTCGTTCACAAACACGCAATCAATGAAGAAATGAAAACACTCAAGAGAGTCGTCAAGATTGGAAATTTGGAATCAACTCATCAAGCTATCACCGCTTAACATCGGAAATGACCCAATTTTGCTTTTGATTTAATTGTTTGTAAGCTCTTTATACTTGATATCAATACATGGTTCTTATTTCTTTTATAGTTCAATTATTTTATATGAATTTGTATAATTCAACACACTAACACACACATACACATATCTACAAATTTTCCAACATAAACCATTCCTTAAAAAAATGTTGTGGCATTGCCATAACTCATAAGGCCGGAGGCTTTACCTCGTTGCCTATTCCTCATGGTTTCTCTATCGCTTTCTTAATATATTGATATCGTTTATGTTGGCCATGAATTCCAATAATTGAATGTGTGAGGTACCGTGTAGGTCGTATCCCATCTTCTCGTAGTTTGACTTTAAAGCTCAATAGATAGCTTATTGTGGCATTCGGAAGCCAACACATGCCTTTATCGACAAATGGGGGAGGGATGACATTGGCTCTGTTGTGTACCCTTTGGCGTTTGGCGTAGGATACGGCCTACAAGGTACTCACACGTCCAATATTGGAAGTAAACAAAATCAATATATTGAAAAGGGATATAGAGAAAGTGTAAGGAATAGGGAGCTAGTTATGCATGGTTTGAAAAGCATTATGCTTTTCTTCATGGTTTGTGTTTCACACAATGCCTTTCAAACACATCATTATTTATTTCTCGTACCACTTCTAATAGGTGCTAGGTCTTGGTGTATGTGAGTGACATCATTACTACTGAGAGTTCTCCCAACTTTATGACTAATCTATTTTGTCACTTGCATCCTTAGTGTATGCTAAAGGTTTCGGTTGCATTGTTTTCTTGATGCCTTCACTAAGCGACTCGAGAGCGTTATTCGCTAGATCTTCTACATTGTATGGCCTCACTGCTAGTAAGACTTTTGCTACTCTTGCTTGTCTTGATATCCAGTTATCTTGATATGAAGGTCATCTAATGCTTGATCTTACTTTATATCAAAGTACTATATGAGCTCTTTAGTAGGTTCTTACTCGTTCTGAGATAGCTTATGATATGAGCAACGTATCCCAATAGTTGCATGCTCCAAAAAATGTTCAAAGGTACCAAAACATGGGTTTCTCATTCGCAAGTCAACATATTCTACACTTCATGCATATTCGCACAGTGCTAGGTTAACTGTTGAAATGATCGTTGATCCATTACTGATTTATGTGTTTTCCTAGGAGGAGATTTGATTTGATAAAGATCAAAGAAACAATACACCCATGGTTGCTTGATGTAGCATTGAAGTTGAGTATTGAACAACTATTCTAGTAGTTGATGAGATTTTGACTTACTTCCTTACTTAAGGAAGTTTGGATTAACGTTTGTGATCCCCCGATCCTTGGTGTGATTCTGCTGGTGCCACCTACTTAGTTGTCAATCTTGTGTTGCATCGGCATATGAAGATAGACATGCACATTATTCGTGACATGCCTCTCTCTACTACGATTGTCTATTCCACATGTATTGACAGTTCAATTGCTTGCTAGCGTGTTAACAAATTCTAGTTTTTCATTCCAAGAACACTATTCAACCTGTCGTTTTGCTTGTAAATGGTGATAATGTGCTAATGTAGTATATACCCATGTACTAGTTCTATAGCTAACTGTACAAATCCATATATATTGCACCTAAATATTTCTCCTATAGTTCACGTATCAAGGATAATTAAGTTGAGAGAGGGATGATTGTGGTGGTTTAGACATGTCTGTAAGCAATAGATGGCAGTTACGGTGAGGAGGGTATAAAATGGGATCATCGAGGGGAAAGGAGGACGTAGGATGAGCAATTGTGATTGGACACAACAACTTTATGTATTTCTAAGACATGACCTATAACAAAAGTATTTGAGGGGTGGGGTTCTAAACGAGAGAAGGGAGCCGGGGAGGTTGAGGGTTGCAACCGAATGGAGGCACACTTAAATTAACATAAGGCCATCCGTACCCCAAGCGGGATGGCCCTCGGGGATGGCTGCGGGGATGGGCTACGGAGGTTGCGGGGATGGCGGTAAGGGATGGAATCCGGGGATGGGATCCCGATCCATCCCGAAGGGTTTTTAAAAAAAAAATTTAATTAAATTTTTTAAAATTCATGCCCTTGAACGGCTTTATTACTAAAAAAAATATTTTTCTCAATTTAATCTCACTATATATTTAACCCTCAACCTCTTATTTCTCACACCTCTCAATCTCTTATTTCTCACACCTCTCAACCTCTTATTTTTCACACCTCTCAAATTCTCTCAACCTCTTATTTCTCACACCTCTCAAACTCTCTCAAATTCTCTCAACCTCTTATTTTTCACACCTCTCTCATCATGAATTCAAACAGAACACCTACATCCCGTCGTAACCGACCGAATACACCACAATCGCAAGAAGATCAAGAGTTTGGTTTCCAAGCGTTTACACAACAAGGTTATCATCCGCAATTTTCGCAACAAATTCCGTCACAATGGTCGCAACAAAATCCGGCACAATATCCGCAACAATTTCCCCAACAATTTCACCAACAATTTCACCAACAAATTCCTTACCAATTTACACGTCCCGGGTTGATTGAACAAGGTTTTACTCCGGCCAACTTCAATCTCGACGACGACATTGTTCCGGAAACCCGACCTTCTACCCCGAACACACCACAATCTATCCCGACACAACAATCTAACCCGGAACCATCAAATCCGAGACCAAAGAAAGCCGCCAAACAAACGTGGAGTAAAGCCGAGGAACTCGCGTTAGTGTCGGCGTGGGTTGACGTTTCGGAGGACCCCGTGTTCGGTAACGCACAAAGCGGTGGTAATTATTTTTATTGTTATTATTATTATTATTATTATTCTTATACTTTATTTTACATAAATGTAGGAAATTTTTGGGGCCGAATCGGGCATGGGTTCTTTACTCGCATGGGTCGTGAACCAGGTTATAGATCAACCCATCAACTCAATAGCAAGTTCAACGACCTCAATAAAAGAGTTAATTCGTTTGGCGGCATCTACAACAACTTGCTCAATAATAGATCAAGCGGGATGAGTGAGGCCGATATATCCCGAACGGCACACGAACGGTATCTAGCACGCCATAAAGTTGCTTTCACTCACGAACAAGCTTGGGACGTCCTAAAAAATGTCCAAAATGGGGAGCCGTTCCAACGATGACGACAACTTCATCGCGGGGTTCAAAACGTACCCAACCTTCCGATGATGACGATGACGAGCAAATTCAACGACCCATCGGGAGAAACAAGGCAAAAAAATCATCAACGAGTAATACGTCCGGGGCGAATACGGACGAAAGTGTTACTCAGTTGTTGACGACGTTCAACGACAAAATTGATGATACAATGGAATACAAAATGAAAAAACTCGATCTCGAATTCGAACGCTCAAAACTCGAACGACATAGGTTGGATCAAGAACGCGAAATCGAACGCGCAAACCGATTTGATAAAGACTTCGAGTTTTTCATGGCCTCACATGATCACCTTACGGGAAAAGCTTTGAGGGTTACTTTAGCGAGAAAAGAGCAAATTCAAAAATTTCATGATTGATAGTGTTTTGTATTTTTTAATTTTTATTTTTAATGAATGGTATGAATTTTAATTTTTATTATTTATCTTATTTTTATTTATTAAAAAATATATAAATATTTTTATTTTGTTAAATAATTAAATGTATAAATAAAAGAATTAAAATAAATGAGGTGGCAAAAGGGTTTGAGGGAATGGGTACGGGTGTTTAGGGATTGTTAGGGATGGAGTGAGGGATGGGAAAAAAGCTGATGTGGCGCTGATGTGGAGTGGAATATTTGAAAGATTCTTTCCATGGGGTACTTCCATGGGGTACTGATGGCCTAATATAACAATAAGAGTTATATAAAAAGTACAAAGTCCGTGAAATGATAGCAAATTACATTATACATTTGTCCTATGCTAGCTTTTAGCTTTTGAAAGTGATTCAATAAATTTTCACTTGTAACCAACGGATTTTCAATAAAACCCAATTTAAATTGGCAATTTTCAAATTAATAAACTCTAACAATTAGCATTAAACAAGTCAATTTCAACAAACTTAAATTAACATTTTCCTGATTAACAAACCTGAACAATTAATAATAAACAAGAATAAATTAATTTCAGCAAACCCCAATTTCAATTAAACTTTTCTCAGTTAACGAAATAATCCGAAAAGTAGATAACTAATTATTCATAAATAATAAAAACGAAATAAATCTCAAATCATATATAACAAAAAAGGAGGGACATGAATCACATGATGGTAATATGGGTCGTGAGGACCTCACCGCGACAATTGTCTCCACTACACTTGGGTCTGCCCTCGGAGGGTAGGGGATGTGGTTAGTGAGTCGTTGGTTAGGTTACTAAAATGCTACGGGGCTGTTTACCAAAAGCTTACTCGGGTAAGCACTTACACATTACGAATAAATATGGCAAGGACCAAGAACCTCACCCGGTAAGAGCTAAGGGACCCAGTCTTATCCCGGTAAGTGATTGTGAAGACTCTAACTTACCAAGGGGTTAGCTAGCGGTTACCGGAAAAATTGTTGCATACGATATCGTTTTAGTAGACTAAATTTTACTGGGTAAGTAAGTGATAGTGTTAAATTTTAACGGTAAGCGCTTACCCAGATAAGCGTTTAGTAAACGGTACTTAGAATAGGGTATCTTACATTCCCCTCCACCCCATCCTACTTTATGCTTGTATGTTGTGAATATACTCTCTCTCTCTCTCTCTCTCTCTCTCTCTCTCTCTCTCTCTCTCTCTCTCTCTCTCTCTCTCTCTCTCTCTCTCTCTCTCTCTCTCTCTCTCTCTCTCTCTCTCTCTCTCTCTCTGTGTGTGTGTGTGTGTGTGTGCGTGTGCGCGGAGCTACCTTGTAACAAGGGTTAGCAACTGCTAACCCTCAACTTTTAATTTTTTTTTATATACTAATTTTTTAATACTTGACACTTCATGGGCTGAATTTAATTCTATTTAAATCCTTCTTTGGGCCCATTAACTTAATACTAATAATTCACGGGGTAATTTTTTTCAAATGGATACACGTGACTTTGTTTAAAGTCAACTAAAAAAAGAAAGTCTTTCAAATTCCCATCTTTAAGCAGAGTTCCTCTCAATATAGCATTTTTAACTATGAACATTGTGAATAATAGATTGTGTTGGATAAACGATTGCTTGATTTCTTATATTAAAAAAGATATTTTTATTGAGATAGATAATGAAGACATTACAAATAAGTTTTAGAAAATGAAAATTCGTCAAGGTCACTATTAAAATTGTATAGGCTAGTGTTTCAACAATATACGATCATCACTTTTGATTGCTATTTTCTGAAGAAAAAAAATATTTTCTTTCTTTAATTTGGTTTATTTATATTTTCTCTCTCTCTCTCTCTCTCTCTATATATATATATATATATATATATATATATATATATATATATATATATGTGTGTATTATTAACTCAGAGAGCCTATATCAGAAAGGATCCTGTACCATGTGTACAAGTACATGCACGAGTCCAAAATGAGGAAAAGGTATAGACCCTGTGGCCTCAGGTTGGATCTTTAATAAATAACCATTCCAGAAGGCACGAGTACCTGCATGTACATGTAACTATGGCCTCGGGAGTTTGAGAAAGTAACTTAGTGACACTTGGAGTCGAAGCTCTCGTCAATTTCTAACACATGTAAATTGACCATTTTTATGGCACCTTCTATCCAAATGCCAGATGGCCAAATAACGTTAATCATATTGCAGTCAAAATGGGGTTTTCATCGGCATAATTTCCATAGAATTTCGTGAAAATTACTAGAAGCAGTACTAAACTACTAATCAACCTCTTATCAAGTTGACCATAAGTCAAATAGTAGACCAAGGAGTACCTGGTTCTCTTATCCTTCTGATTAATCGTATTTTGGTTTGCATAAGTCCCTCAACCATATTAAATGGCATATTATAAAATGCACGAACACCATCAAGGGTTTGATGTTAAACATTTAATCTTACATTTCTACTTATCGATCGACCCTATTAATGCCATAAGATATACAGATTTGTACAATCTTTTCTGCAAAATCTTACTTGGTTCTAGAACCCCTTATTCGCATAGAAACTCAATACCCTAATGTTAGAGTCAAATTGCCCAAGTGATGGTACATTACTTATCAACTCTTATGCTTATTATAAATTTCAAAAAGTAAGTTGCGTATTAAAATTTTGATTTCTTAATGAAGAGGTGGTTACAAAAATATATTTGTATACGTACACCTTATTCAAATTACATTGCTTTGACTATATTTCAGAAGTTGTAATACGCAACAACTAGTGTAACGGTACACAAGACCCATAATTTTATGTTCTCATTCCACCATTAACTTACAGATAAAGAGATTTCGTGTGAGAAATTGGTGGCAAATTTGATAGCCATGGTCTTAAAAATTAATCTTAAAATGAACTTTAGTAATATTATATATATTAGGGGGGGTCATTTTTAATTAATATATTATTAATTTTATTAAATAAACATGGGTTTTATGCACTCTGGATCATGTATTCTGAAAATTGCTTGAAATAAAAAAGATATATGTATATATAGTTTAAATAAATTATGTGGCAATATCTGAGCCAGAAAAGCAGGACCCAGGAGAAATGTTAAAAAAAGAAGAGAGAGAAGCAATAATGACGAAGTACCTAGTGGACTTGACCTAGTGTATGCGTTTTCGTTGTTTCATTGGTTGCTTTCCTGATCATGGGCCACATCCTAGCAGCAAACTTACTCCAATTTTGTAAACCCTAAACTTCCATCTAGTCTTAATGGTGGTGAGAACCATACCCCACGTACACCCAGAAAAAACGAAACAAGAAAAAAAAGTTACCAGAAACATTCCTGTGTGTATTGATCAAACATATAGTTACATAATTGCTCTATAAAGATTGAAGTTTGCATGAATTTGGTTAGTTTCTATATTTAGAAAAACCTTCGTCGTGTGCAAACAGTCGGTAACAAAATACAAGCATCAAATAATAACATATTGTTCATATTAGTTCTTTGATTTAACGTAATTTGAATGTAACCAGCATAGATCTGTTCAAACAAATACGGATTTTACTTCTACGCTGCAATTTTGGATGATTTCTGAAAAATAAGATGAAACTTCATAGCAACAACTATGCTCAAATAATAACATATTGTTCATATTAGTTCTTTGATTTAACATAATTTGAATGTAACCAGCATAGATCTGTTCACACAAATAGGAATTTACTTCTACGCTGCAATTTTAGATGATTTCTGAAAATTAAGATGAAACTTGATAGCAAAAATTATAAATATTCGAAGTTGTATAAAAGTTTGAAAAACAAAATCCAGCAAATGCCGTGTTGATCAAACATCAAAGTGAATGAATACAGTATATGTTAGTAACAATAAAAATCATAATCCACAAAAATTAGGGGAAACAGTAACGAGTTATGAGATAGAGATAGAGATGGAGAATCGTACGATGCATCTGTAGCAAACTCGCAGAGTTTTCCTTTGGTGGAGAAGATGATGAGTGCGACATCGGCATCACAGAGGACTGAAATTTCATGAGCTTTCTTCAACAATCCTGACCTCCGTTTGGAGAATGTAACTTGGCGATTGATCTTATTCTCGATTCTCTTCAATGTCACCCTTCCTCTTCCCATTTCAGATTCAGATTTGAGAAACGAACAGAGAATTGGAAACCTGTAAGTAATCTGGAAGCAGATGGGTCGATAGAATGTTGGTGCTAACTATGAGTCTATGAGTATGATTTGTTGTATATCTGGTGGAGAGAAGAGAAGAGAGGAACAAATTCCATTTTAAGAGATATTTTAAAAGATATATGCCTCCTTTTCTACCAAGTCTCTCTGTATAATTCCATAATTTGATTTTGTCTTTTACTTATTTATTTATAGTTATTAAATATTAAAAAGAAAATAGACTCATAATAGTTATTTTACATTTTTAAAAATATTAAGATAAATATTAATATATTTTATTAATAAAATTATTGATTTATAAGCACTTGTTATATATTACTTACAAACAAAGAATAACAAATATTTTATTAAATAAGTATTGATTTATAATCATTGTTAGGTTACTAAAAAAATATAAACATCGGAAAAAAAATAATTTAAAAGTTTTGATTTATCATCATTGTTAACTTACTAAGAAAAACAAAAACTAAATAAATAAAAAATATACACTATTAGATAAGTTCTAACTTATAAGTATCGTTAGCTTAATTACACAAAAAAATATAAATAAATAAAATATATTTTTGATTTATAAGCATTGTTGGCTTAATAAAAAAATAAGTATTGATTTACAATGAATGTTATTTATCTTAATAAAATAAGTTCATATAATATTTCATTCATTTAACGTTACAAAGTAAAAAAAACTCAACAATAATAATAAAATGATCATCTTTATCAAATAGTGATTATAATTTTAAAGAATATAAGCATTGGAATTAAATAATTTAAAATTTTGATTTATCATCATTGTTAACTTACTAAAAGAAATAAAAAAATTCTAAACAACTTTTGCAAAAATACCCAAAAATCCCACGACCTATCCCGCGGTCGCGGGATAGGGGGAAGTTTTGAAAAATTGTCTCCCCGCGATCGCAAGAGACACCCCGTGACACACTCAAATTTGTTATTTTCAATTGATATTTACACTTTCAACCCCTATAGTTATTTACTTACTTTACTTTATACCTTTTATTTTTCTAATTTTAATTTTACACCTTCATCATATTAACATATATAATCGCATTGTTAACTAAAATACGTTAAAAATACGTTTTAATTTTAACAAGTTACACCATTGTACTCGTCTCTTCGATACCTTCGAAATGAGCCCAATATTAAATATTTTTGAATTTATTTATTTTATTATATATCATATATACTACATAAAAATATTTTTAATATTTACAATTCATACCCTTATAATTAATTATTTAATTTATGATACATCTCTTATTTTTTTCAAATTGATTAAATCGTTTTAAATTATTCGTTTTAAAAAATATGTTTTTAACATATCACATTAACATACATAATTACATTAAAATATGTTAAGGAGTTCGATAAATATATATACGTTTTAAAAAATCGTTTTAAAAAATACGTTTTAACATATCACATTAACATACATAATTACGATAAAATATGTTAAGGAGTTCGATAAATTTATATTTATATATATATATATATATATATAATCCAAATAATTTGACGATTTAATCAATTAATTAATATATGATTATTATGTTAATGCGATAGGAGTGTAAAACGAAAATTGAAAAAGTAAGAAATGTACCATAAATTAAATAATTACCTACAAGGGTATGAATTGTAAATATTAAAAATATTTTTATGTAGTATATATGATATATAATAAAATCAAAAAATCAAAAAATATTCAATATTGGGCTCATTTCGAAGGTATCGAAGAGACGAGTATAATGGTGTAACTTGTTAATATTAATACATATTTTTTAACGTATTTTAATTAATAATATGATTATATGTGTTAATATGATGAAGGTGTAAAATTAAAATTACAAAAGTAAAAGGTATAAAGTAAAGTAAGTAAATAAGTATAGGGGTTGAAAGTGTAACATTGAATTAGAAATCACAAATTTTGGGCAGCCGCGGGACTCCTTCCGCGATAGCGGGATCAAAAAATTTCAAAAAACACCCTATCCCGCGATCGCGGGATAGGTCGCGAAATTTTTGGGTATTTTTGTAAAAGCTGAAAAAAATTGGTATTTTGGTAAGTAAAAGTCAAACTTTGGGTATTTTAATTAAATTCCTTTTATTAAATTATGGGTTGATTAAATAAACAAATACTTTAATTTAAAATCAATAATAAAATATAGAAAATGAAAAGGTGAAGACATTCAATGCTACATTTTCTTTTTAAAAAAAATTCAAAAATCTCACAAAATTTTAAAGCCTCAATGGTAGCCTGTTCTTAACTCACTTTCTCACATTCTCCTTTATATATATATATTAGGTAACAGCACCGCGCCTTGCGTGGTGAATACAAATCTTATTATAAAGATTTATATATTTTACTAAAAAAATTGATTTATAAGCGGTTGTTATCTTACTGAAAAACAAAAAATAAAAAATAAACATAATTTTTTAAAATAAGTATTGTTAGCTTACTAAAAGAAAGAATACAAACATTGGTATCCTACTAAGAAAATAAAACAATTTTAAAGTTTTGATTTATAATCATTGTTGGTTTACTAAGAAAAACAAAAATTTAAATAAATAAAAAAATATACTTTATTAAATAAGTTTTGATTTATAAGTATTGTTAACTTATCCAAATAAATAAAAATAAATAAAAATGTACATATTAAAAATTTTGATTTTAAAACATTTTTAGCTTACTAAAAGACAAAAATAAAAATAAAAAATATGTTCTATTAAAATAAGTATTTGATTTATAATCATTGTTATCTATCTTAATAAAAAAAATTCATATAGTATTTAGATCAAGCATTATTAAAAATATTTTTGATTTATAAGCATTGTTAGCCTACTAAAAGAAAAAAATATCATATTAAAATAAATATTTGATTTATAAGAATTGTTATTTATCTTATAAAATTATAAAATAAAAAATGAAAAGTTTTGTTAGTTTATTAAGAAAAACAAAAAATATATTTTATTAAATAAGTTTTGATTTATAAGTATTGTTAGTTTTGATTTATTTTGTTAGTTTATCTATAAAAATGTAAATAAATAAAAACATACAATATTAAAAATATTTTTGATTTATAAGCATTGTTAATCTACTAAAAGATAAAAAAAATATAACCTAGTAAAATAAGTATTTGATTTATATTGATGTTATCTATCTTATAAATTTAAAAAATTAAAAATGAAAAGTTTTAGTAATTAATAAGAACATTTAATGTATAACTTTTATTTAAAATAAATCAAAATTATAGAAAAATAGATAAATAGGCCTATCCTTAACTCTCTCTCTCTCTCTCTCTCTCACATTCTTATATATATATATATATATATATATATATATATATTGTTAGTCTACTAAAAAATTAAAAAAAAATATAACCTAGTAAAAGAAGTATTTGATTTATATTGATGTTATCTATCTTATAAAATTAAAAAATTAAAGATGAAAAGTTTTAGTAATTAATAAGAACATTTAATGTATGACTTTTATTTAAAATAAATCAAAATTATAGAAAAAATAGATAAATAGATATGAAGCTTATCCTTAACTCTCTCTATCACATTCTCTTATATATATATATATATATATATATATTGATGTTAATCTACTAAAAGATAAAAAAAATAACCTAGTAAAAGAAGTATTTGATTTATATTGATGTTATCTATCTTATAAAATTAAAAAATTAAAAATGAAAAGTTTTAGTAATTAATAAAAACCTTTAATGTATGACTTTTATTTAAAATAAATCAAAATTATAGAAAAATAGATAAATAGGCATGAATGTCTATCCTTAACTCAATCTCTCTCTCTCATTCTCTTTTATATATATATATATATATATATATAACAATCAATATATATATATATTGATTGATTGATTGATGTTAACACACTAAGAAAAATAAAAAAAATACAAATATACAATATTAAATAAGTTTTGGTTTAAAGCCTCAATGGTGGTCTTTCCTTAACTCACTCTCTCACATTCTTCTTTATATATATATATATATATATATATTGATTGTTAGCTTATACAAAAAAATGTAAATAAGCAAAAAAATATTTTTTATTTATAAGCATTGCTGGCTTAATAAAAAAATAAGTATTGATTTATAATGATTGTTATCTATCTTAATAAAATAAATTCATATAATATTTCACTCATTTAACCTTACAAAGTAAAATAAATAAATAAACTCATTAATAAATAATAATAATAATTAATCATCGTTATCAAATAGTGATTATAGTTTTAAAAAATATGTGAACGTTGAATTTATTAAATTATGGGCTGATTAAATAAACAAATAGCTTAATTTAAAATCAATAATAAAATATAGAAAATGAAAAGGTGAAGACATTCAATGCTATATTTTCTATTTAAAAAAATCCAAAACATCACAAAATTTTAAAGCCTCAATGGTGGCATATCCTTAACTCACTCTCTCACATTCTCCTTTATATATATATATATATATATATATATATATATATATATATATATATATATATATATATATATTGATTCTTGGCTTAATAAAAAAATAAGTATTGATTTATAATGATTGTTATCTATCTTAATAAAATAAATTCATATAATATTTCACTCATTTAACCTTACAAAGTAAAATAAATAAATAAATAAACTCATTAATAAATAATAATAATAAAATAATCATCGTTATCAAATAGTGATTATAGTTTTAAATAAATATGTGAACGTTGAATTTATTAAATTATGGGCTGATTAAATAACCAAATACTTTAATTTAAAATCAATAATAAAATATAGAAAATGAAAAGGTGAATACATTCAATGTTATATTTTCTATTTAAAAAAATCAAAAACATCACAAAATTTTAAAGCTTCAATGGTGTCCTATCCTTAACTCACTCTCTAAATTCTCCTTTATATATATATATATATATATATTGATGTTATTTTCTTAATATAATAAATTCATAAAATATTTCACTCATTTAACCTTACAAAGTAAAATAAATAAATAAATAAACTCATTAATAACTAATAATAAAAAAATAATAATAAAAAAAAATCATCGTTATCAAATAGTGATTATAGTTTAAAAAACATGTGAACGTTGAATTTATTAAATTATGGGCTGATTAAATAAACAAATACTTTAATTTAAAATCAAAAATAAAATATAGAAAATGAAAAGGTGAAGACATTCAATGCTACATTTTCTATTTAAAAAAAATTCAAAAATCTCACAAATTTTTAAAGCCTCAATGGTGGCTTATTCTTAAGGGAAATTAATTAAAATACCCTAAGTCAAATCAAGTGTTACCAAAATGCTCTAAATTTCCCCCAGTTTGCCAAAATGCCCTTTTTTCCCGCGATGGGAGCCCGCGATCGCGGGCAGTGGCATTTTGGTAATTTAATTACCCGCGATCACGGGGAGAGGAGCCCGCGGTGGACCAATTTCATACGATTTTGTGATTTTAAATTGAAATTTACACTTTCACCCCCTATACTTATTTACTAAATTTACTTTATACCTTTTACTTTCATAAATTTAATTTTACATTTAACACATATAATCGTTTATTAACTAAAACACGTTAAAAATACGTTTTAATTTTAACAAGTTACACCATTATAATCGTCTTTTCGATACGTTCGAAATGAGTCTAATCTTGAATTTTTTTGGATTTATATATTTTAATATTCGCGGGAATTCAACCCTAACTTTGACCAAGTGTTACCAAAATGCCCTAAATCTCTCCCAGTTTGCCAAAAAAATTCAAGATTTGGCTCATTGCGGGAAAAAAAGGCATTTTGGCAAACTGGGAGAGATTTAGGGCATTTTGGTAACACTTGGTCAAAGTTAGGGTATTTTAATTAAGGGAAATTAATTAAAATACCCTAAGTTTGACCATGTTTTACTGAAATACCCAAAATCTCTCCCACTTTGCAAAAATACCCTAAAAATCCGCGATTGGAGCCCGCGATCGCGGGCCAGGGACCTTTCTAACACTTTTATAAACTTGCAGGGACCATTTTTGAAAAATGGAATCCCGCGATCGCGGGCTCATCCCGCGATGGGGTTATTTTTGTGACTTTTCAATTGCAAGGGACCATTTTTTGAAAAATTCCAGGGACCATTTATGAAAATTTTGATATTTTTGGCACTGTTCACCCCATTTCGTCCATTTTTACGAATTTAAAATGAAATGTTACACTTTCAACCCCTATACTTATTTACTAAATTTACTTTATACCTTTTACTTTCATTATTTTAATTTTACATTTAACACATATAATTGTTTATTAACTAAAATACGTTAAAAAAATACGTTTTAATTTTAACAAATTACACCATTATAATCGTCTCTTCGATACGTTCGAAATGAGCCCAATCTTGAATTTTTTTGGATTTATATATTTTAATATATATCATATACAGTTATACACTACATAAAAAAATATTTTTTATATTTAAAATTCATACTCTTATAGTTAATTATTTAATTTATGGTACATCTCTTATTTTTTTTTCAATTTTTTTTACACTCCTATCGCATTAACATAATAATCATATATTAACTAATTCATTAAATCGTTTTAAATTATTATTATTTGAATGTGTTTATAGATTTCGTCTGAAAAAGTTGTCTGCATGATTCCACTGAAAAAGTAACTGCAATATTCGTCTGCTCTTGAATAAAGGCCTTTCATTAGGCAGAAAATTAGTCTTTAAGTAGTCAAACATAGCTAATTAATGAGAATTTAGATCAGATTTATATGGTACTATCAAATGCAAGTTTCTATAATATAGATATTGTTCTACATTACATGATACCAATTTTTGCATCATATGAATCACTTCCAGACAACAAGAACCAATACCCCAATAATCAAGAAATAAATGCTTGTTCATCCAATAATCTCTGTATTAGGATTATCGCAAGTTTCATAAACCTACTTACTAGGTGTTGGAAATATGGGTTTTACTAAACTTTGGACGCATTTAAATTTATATATATGTGTTATATATAACTAACTTTTAGTAGGTTTATGTTCTTCTATATGAGATCTTTGAAATGATATATAATGCGTCCAAAATAGAGTATGTGTGAAAGAGATATCGATACTCAAAGTTGAGTAAATGGATGAAATTAGCAAAAACCAAATGAAGTAAACAGTAAGTCAATCACAATACTTTAACAAAATAAGTTAATACTAAAAATAACAATTATTTAATGTTATATAAACAACCTAACGTGGCCCTATTAGACAATGCGCATAAATTGACTCCGCCATATGTCGGCGGAAATTCATTGCCTCATCGTCGGTTTCGTTAGGGGGTACCCATATCTCCTCGTTATTTATCAACTTTTGGACATTACGGCATACCCATACACCGCAATCCGCATATAACCCGGTCTGCTGGGGTACTTGGCCGGCCATCTTTGTGCGAAAGATACTTGACACTTCGCGACGTCTATGATCCCCGATCAATGAAAAGAACGTATATAGTTTTGTTTTAAATGATTGCATCTTCTCTGTCAATTGTTGTTTGCAGAGACCGTCCTTTTCGCTGTCATATAGGGTCATGACCATAGTGTCTAGTTCAAACACTCCAAGCAGCCAATGTCTGGGATGCAAGCATATGGGGATGTACACCTGAAATATTACAATATATGTCATATATGTTATTAAATAAAATAACAGTAAAACGATTTGCATACCCTATCGAGGAGAGTCCAAGAGGTCCCTTCCGAGACATTGCATATTTCGATCACGGAGGCGGGACCTTGATGGTCCATCAGTATACACTGAAAGAACATAGTGTGCATGATGGTCCACCTCGTGTCTACGCCACGATGTTTTTGCAACAGGCTAACCCAAGAATCGACGTGCTATGCATAAAAAATAGATGGTTAGACATGTAATATAAATATATTTGATTATATATGACTATAATTTAACTTCATACTAACCGTATCGTCTAAGTCAGAGTTCACAGGGTCATCCGCAAGCAATGTTTCAAAAAACGAGGGGTTGATTTCTAAGCCCCCGTAAGGGGTGAATGTCAAGTTGGGGAGGCGACCAGTCCGGCACATCCTCAATATTTCTGATGCCGGTTGAGGCTCCGGTGAAGGCACATTTCCCTTTTTCTTTCCTCCCTTCTTTCCCCCCGCTTTCTTTGCTTGTTTTTTAGCGGGCGGTGGTGTCGTAGATCCTTGTTGGCCAAACGGGTGACGAAACCATTGTGAAATTTTATGCGACCGCTTTTTAGGGAGCGGGGTCACCTGTGGTGGTGGATCTACAACATCCATCGAGTCATCGTCAGGCTCCGAGAAGTGCTCCGAGAAGTGATCCTGGATAATAGGAGACCCCGTCTGAAAATTACGTTACTCAATGTTTTAAGTACAATTTAGGAAATGTTCACAATTAAACCAAAACTACCAAAATAACTTACACTATGCATTTCCGGCCTGTAATAGTCATCGGCCGAACCGCCAAAGATGTTTGTGATTGATGTGGTGGCGAACGGCGGCGGCATCTGCGAGGTGTATGCCCCCGACATCCCGGCCTGCGTGACATTGATCATTAAAATAGTTACAAAATTAGGATTATCGATATATAACTATAATGGTTACTCAGTGTCACTAACACTCTCCGGGATAGTAGAATATGATGTGGTGGCGAACGGCGGCGACATCTGCGAGGTGTATGCCCCCGACATCCCGGCCTGCGTGACATTGATCATTAAAATAGTTACAAAATTAGGAACAAACATATAACTATAATGGTTACTCAGTGTCACTTACACTCTCCGGGATAGTAGAATAGGATGTGGTGGCGAACGGCGTTTCCGACATCCCGGCCCCCGACATCCCGGCCTGCGTGACATTGATCATTATAAGAGTTACAAACCTAGGAACAAACATATAACTATAATGGTTACTCAATGTCACTTACATTTTCAGGGAATGACGGATAGGATGTGGTGGCAAACGTCGCCTGTGCCCCCTGTCCGAACGGGGCGGGGATCGGTGTCGTACTCGACAGCTAAAACAAATTTAGAACGTAATATTAATATACAAACTAAATAAACGTGGCCAACAAATTAAGTTAAACACTAACATTGACAGTGCTAAACTGTCTGTAGAATCCCTCCAGAAGCTGTACACGTGACTCTAGCGGCCCGTGGACGTAGTCCCACAGGTGCTCATGAGAGCCACGCTGTGGCTCGTAGGAAGGGGCCGCCTCATATGGATTGTAAGAGGAGGAATGGGGCGGCTGGTAGGAGGAGGAACGGGCCGGCTGGTAGGAGGAGGAAGGGGGCGGCTGGTATCCACCGGAAGGGGGCCTGTCGTCGTCTTCCTCATCTTCGGAAGTAGGGGGACGTCGAGCCCTTTCCGCCTCTGCGTCAATAAAGGCCACGCCGTCTCTGTACCAATCTGTGCCCATCTCGTCGACAGTAGGCACAAGGCGATCGAAAGGCAAGAGTGGCTGCTAAATATATGATAAAACATAAAAGAAATTAATAAGCGGGACTAACGTATGCAAATTGTAAACATAGTAAAAGAACTTACATTTCTAGACGCATTGAAGAACTGAAACCAAAGCGACCTACTTAGGGTAACACGCTTGTCCCAACGGGTTCCCCTAAGTACTCGATCGTCGCGCTTGACGAAATATCGGATTGATGCGGGAAACATCTCCAAGATCCATATCTGGAATTAGACAAGAAGAGCAAGTACGTAAAAAGAAAAGTCAAACAGTTTGTATGTATTATTAACAATTGTTATACTACGTATCTAACCTTGAAGGCGTATGTAAAACCACAAAGATTCATCTTTGCATGTCGATCAACGCGTCTGGCTATGGCTCGGTGCAGAATAGAGTAGCAATGTGTCCAGATATGGCTACCCCACGGGTAGCTGTTAAACAGCTCAAGGTCCTCGACGGCCCTAAGGACCGTCTCAGAAGCATACTGGCTATACTCACGGCCCAGGAAGCCCATATCCACGATCACCACCAAGCATACACGGACAACATCGTCGTCGGTTAGGGCACTAAGGCCCTCTTTCATCATGTCCCGGGCTGCCTTCAGCTTCAAACGAGATGCTGAAATGCCCCAAACCCTAGGAACAAAGGAGCAGTCTTCTAAGGGAGGAAGGGGGGGAGCCTCTCCAAAACGTAGTCCTGTAATTAGACAGAACTCACGACGCCCAAAATGCAATTGAGAGCCGAAGAAATCAAAATGCATCTCCTCCGGCTCAGCGTTGGCGCCCTCGACCTCCAACTGTAGAAACATGTGTACTAGCGTAGGGTCGCCACCAGAGTAAGACACATCCATCCATGGCCCGAACGGTGTCTCTCTATAGATGGTCTCAAGGGTATCCGCGCGATCACCTAATCCCCTAAAGAGCGCTCCTAATTCCTCGATGTAGGAAACTTTGCACCTTACCGTCAAGTCGATGTTATAGAAATCCTTCTACATAGTCATTCACAGATGTTATAGTTAGTGTTATATATAGATGTTGCAGTTTATTTTATTTTATATAGATGTTGCGGTTTATTTTATTTCAACGTATCATATTGTTATATATAGATAAAGTGCGGTGGTATTTTATTTCAACGTATAGTGTTATATATAGATAAAGTGCGGTGGTATTTTATTTCAACGTATAATAGTGTTATATATAGATAAAGTGCGGTTTATTTTATTTCAACGTATAATAGTGTTATATATAGATAAAGTGCGGTTTATTTTATTTCAACGTATAATAGTGTTATATATAGATAAAGTGCGGTTTATTTTATTTCAACGTATAATAGTGTTATATATAGATAAAAAAATTGTTAAGAGTGTGTTTTTATAAAAAATTGTTAAGGGTGTGTTTTTATAAAAAAAAATTGTTAAGGGTGTGTTTTTATAAAAAAAACACATTTTTAACAATTTTTTTTATAAAAACACACTTTTAACAATTTTTTTATAAAAAAACACTCTTAACAATTTTTATATGAAAAAACACACTATAACAACATACACATTATAACATACAAATATCACATTCAAACATAAAACCATAAAACTATAACAATTTTTTTATAAAAACACACTCTTAACAATTTTTTTATAAAAAAACACATTTTTAACATTTTTTTATAAAAACTGTTTTTGTAAAAAAAAATTAACAATTTTTTTATAAAAAAACACATTATAAAAACCATAAAACTATAACAATTTTTTATAAAAACACACTCTTAACAATTTTTTATAAAAACACACTGTTTTTATAAAAAATTGTTAAGGGTGTGTTTTTATAAAAAAAATTGTTAAGAGTGTGTTTTTATAAAAAAAAACATTGTTAACAATTTTTTTATAAAAACTCACTCTTAACAATTTTTTTATAAAAGAACACTCTTAACAATTTTTTTATGAAAAAACACACTATAACAACATACACATTATAACATACAAATATCACATTCAAACATAAAACCATACATATCATGTTAAACATACAACATATTCAAACATAAGTTATAAACACTACAACAACCTACAAATCATATATCTTAACTTAAAATAACATACAAAAAATAACAAATAACATAAGGAAAACATACCACAAAGGTAATACGAGACATCTTCACAAAACCCGAACGCGTATTCCACACGACAAAATTGAGAGAGTGGGAGAAAATTGAGAGAGTTTGATTAAAAATTGAGAGAGTTATTAAAAAAATGAGAGTGGCCGGTTTTTGGTCCCCCCCTGTAATAACCAAAAAATAAATAATAATCAATCTATAAGGGTTTGTTGTATAAATACAAAGAAAAAGAAGGGTTTAGAGTGTAAAATTATAATGTGATTCAATGGCCATGAAACCCAAGGGACGTGAAACCTCTGCACATTAACCATGAACTTATCGCTTCCTTTCCTAGAAACCGACAATAGTTTAGTATAAAATGGGGTTAAGAGTTTATAAGCTTACGTAAATCGGGTTGATAGAAAGATATTCGATAAGCAAAGGCAACAATTGATGCCGAAAAGAAATCGATATTGTTGTACATCGCAACTAGTTTGGTGCCAATCGGTAAGTCTTTCGGACCTCTCGCTTCTAAATTTTGTTTATTAGATCATCGCTTTAGTCGTTCGATCGCTCGGGTGCGTTCCCGTAGGGCAACGGTGGCTAACGGTCACCGCTAGCACCTCTACCATTCGTCACAACGATAGTCTCTATGACGTCGGGATTGTCAAACGGTGACCCTCGTTTTGGTACTAAGAGGTAGAACTTATGGTTCTCGGTCACTATATGTAATAGAGGGGCTGACTTTTCGCCATTACGATGGATCAAAGGGTTGAGAAATCTTGTAATTAAAGGATTCTTAGGCAAGGATAAAGTTAGATATTACGTTTCGGTGGTCACAATTGTTGAAAGAAAGGAAGAAAATGTATTTCAAAATGTAGATAATAACATGTGAAATCATATTAGTTGTTGCCATGACATATATGTATATGTATATATATATATATGTTCTTGCAGGAGTAAATAGGGATAGATGGATGTACAAGGGAAATTTTATGCATGCAAATCAGAATGCATATATAGGGAGCTTTGGTATATATTTATATACATATAGACATATGCTTATACTCATGGCATGGAAGTTTGTTTAAGATTCTGTTTTGACATGGAAGCTTCAATATACATATATATATATATATATATATATATATATATATATATATATATATATATATGCATATCATCCATGCATATATGACAGTTTATCCATGGATATATGACAGTTTGCTTAGACTATATATATATATATATATATATATATGGCATGAGCTTAACAAATGGATTAGCTATTCTCGTGGGTTACATAAATCGATATGGGGTTTCATCAAAATATGTGTATATTTATATATGTATATATATATATATAAATGTACACTTATATAATTGCAACCCTAAGATTTATGTGAGGGAATTTCGAAGCAGTTAGGTAAATAATAGTCCATAATCGAAATCGGTTAATTCGAAGTTTTAGTTCGGGTGTTGTACTTTAGAGTTAAATGTGATCGTAAATTGTAGGGAAGGCGTGAGGAACTTCAAGAACGGTTCGGGCTCCGACGAGTACTGTGAGTTAACGTGATTTTTAAACGGTTGCATACTTTTATAAAATTGCTTAATATTCTCGAGAATTTTATTATGTCGTTTATGCAATAAATCATGACATGTTTTATGATATATATGTGAAAATTTGTTTGGCAATGGAGGTGTACTATGGTAAGACGAGCATGCTGTGTGAGCTTGTCTAAAGCCGTAAGCACGGACATGCTGTGTGGGTCCGCCAGGCAAAGCTGTGTGAGTTAGGCACCTTCCATGATGCCGATGGCTTTGTGAATTATATTGTTTTACCGTACGCATGTTAAATTATGATGCTTTGTGAAAATTGTTATGGATATTATTTTCATGCATAAAACCGTGAATTCACTAGGCCCTAGGCTCACCCAACTCCTTTTCAAAATAACTATGCAACCAGGTCGTCACTCACTCAGGAGTAGTAGCAAAGGGAAAGAGAAAATATAGAACCGGGTTGGCGTTGGAATAAAGGCATGATGAAGGATGATTCAAGACTTAGACAAGTTTTAACTGAAAACCTTCCGTTGCGTTGAACAATTAGACTTGCGGTTTATTTATATGGATGTTTTATTTATATATACGTTTTAAGAAGAAAAAAAAATTTGGGACGTTACAAGTGGTATCAGAGCAGAGTTTAAGTGAATTAGGTTACTGTAAACCTAGACTTAAACTGAGATTGGAAGATTTTATTCTTGATGGGTTAAGTTAATTTGGGGTTAGCATTAAACCAAATCTAAGGTGAGAAGTCATTATATGGCGTAATGTCATTGGATATAATGTCATTGATAGATATGTCACTGTAATTGATAAAATGCACATGGTAAGATGAGACAGAAATAAAAAATGTAGAGATAAAAGGGTGTTTTATGGGATAAAGTTTGGTGATAAACTCTTGCTAGTTTTTTTTCTTGAGTGACAATAAAATATTTAAGCTCCAAGAATATAATAAGTTCAAAGTACTAATGATACAATGATTTGATTCAATCCATATTTGAGCTAGATAAGGAATATTTCTTATATCAATTGGCGGGAAGGATAGTAAAATATGATACTAGCAACGAGGTTATTAGTGTCATCAATTATAGTAACGTGTTCCTGTTAAGAATCGATTATCTTGATTAGATGCATGACTAGTTGAAGGATTTTACAACCACGAGTTGGAATATCGAGATCATATGTAAACCCTATGAGAAGATTTTAGAGTTCCCAAATGATCAATTCTTAAAAGAAAAGACCTCGTATCGGTGTGTGAGACTACAGTTAATTAGGCTTGTTGGTATCTAGGTCTTTGTTATCCTCCGGGTACATCTCGAGAGCGGTTAGGGGGGCTAATTTAAATTATTTGATTTGATGAAACTGCCAATTGCTAGTAAGCATGTGTGGCTTTGAGCAAGGTATGAAGGCGAGAAGGTGAAAAAAAAACGTTTTATGATTGTAATCATATAACACGTGGAGTAAGTAAGAAATGTTATGGTTAAATGGAAGGTTATCCAAGTGTATGCCTTATAAGCCATAAAATAGCCACGTTCATGTGTCGTGATATGAAAATCGGGACAATAAAACTATGCTTATGATTAAAGCTAGAAAGGCACCATGCTAGAGTACTACAAGGATGCATGAGACGTTTTGCAATAAGTGAAATCAACGTAAGTTTTGATGCAAGTTGAAGAGGATGAAATAATTAAAGATGTGCCGTTATGATCATCAAGGTTAGGAATGACTCACAATACCTAAAATATAAATGAGCATGTAGATGGTCATTATCAAGAGCCTTATTTAAGAATAACTAGTAGATGATAACTATAGAATTGGGTCATGAGAACCAAATGGTGGCATGTGTGTTATGAAATGGGAGTTAACTAATTAGTTAGTAGAACAAGTAGTGAAGCCAGCTAATGGTACATATTATTCGTCAAAGGAGAGTTGTGACTAAACTCTAGAATGTCTTCTTTTGGAAGACGAGTTAAGTTAAACTTTATGGTCTCTCACAGGATGAATTTGAATATGAATTTGGCGAAATACTAAAATAACTCAAGGTTTGGTAGTCGAGTAGTGACTTGACCAAATTCAATAACGGACATTGTGATGTTTAAGCATATCACACAAATGTGAAGACATAAAGGAATCATGAGAACCTTAAAGCTGACAACGATAATGTGAAGATTATTGCATCTCAGCATAGGTATTATGCCATACCAGTAAGAAATATCCAGTGTGATGAAAGAAAGTATGGCCACTGGAATCAATAAGAGTAGACTATCTTCAATATGAACCCTTCAAAGAATGCTTGACATGTTTTAGATGCCGCAAAGGAATGAAGGAATGACTATTAGAGGTAAAACTAAAAGTAAAGATAGTTGAATTGATAAAAGGTGTTATAGAAAGCAATAAGGAAAGATAAGAAGTTACGTGTTGAACATCATCATCTCAGTATCTATGATTGCTAATGTGAGTATGATCGGAAAGTGCTAAAATTGGAAGAGGATGAAGAATGTTAAGGTACTTGGAAAGACTGAATATACACCAATTATTGGGAAGTATGCAATGTAACTATACGTTATTGTTGGGCCAAAAAGTAAATGAAGTATGCTATAGATTGAAAGATAGACTAAGAAGTGTACCTAGAGTGTCTATGCTAGATTAGACAAAGGTTTTTTTTGTATATAATGATGCTCCAATGTTGGCACTAAGATGTATATTGGTGAAAAAAAAGGAAATGTTATAGTATGCATGTCATGGTAATTGATAATGTATGACTTGAAATTAGTAGTTGTAGTTGGGAAGCTCAAAAAAAAATTGAGGCACTACCTACAGAACGGACTGTGTAGGCTATACCTCATAGCTAAAGACATCTCAAGGCAAAAGATCACGTACATGTATGTATAAGCGCATGAGTATGAAAAAGTGTGATGTTATATGAATGAAAGAATTTACAACGAATATGATGAATGTTTTCATTCATGTTGCCATATTTTGTAGATAAGAAAAACAAAGTGGTAGCTATGTGGGATAACCTTTAATGACGATTGTAATAACCACTTAGCATTGAAAGCATTCACCTAAGCTAATGTTTATCAAAGAGTATTCAATCGGAGCCACTTGAAGAGTTATATGGCAAGTGTTAATCGGTTTGACGAGCCATCATAAAGAAAAGAGATAGATAGATGGATCAGTGGTATATACCACCATTTGTTAGAAAATATTGCTCTAACTTTGTGATATATTGAAGACTGCCAAGATAGGCAAAGGGGTTATTTACAAAGATAGAAAAGGGAGTTTCAGTAAATAAATGAGTTGGTACATAGAGATTTACGTCATGATGTATCTACTTTGAGGAAGTGTCTGATATAATAAGAAATTAAATGGTAACTCTTAGGGACATGAAGAAAAGTTAGAAAACTAAAAAGAAGAAAAAAAAGGTTGCTCTTGTGAACGTTAAATGATGATGTTATATCGGAAGCAACTTGGGAACTCGAAAAGGAGATAAGATTAAAGTACCCTCATTTATTTGCATAGGGCAAATTTCGAGGACGAAATTTTGTTAAGGGGGGAAGTTTGTAATAACAAAAAAATAAATAATAATCAATCTATAAGGGTTTGTTGTATAAATACAAAGAAAAAGAAGGGTTTAGAGTGTAAAATTATAATGTGATTCAATGGCCATGAAACCCAAGGGACGTGAAACCTCTGCACATTAACCATGAACTTATCGCTTCCTTTCCTAGAAACCGACAATAGTTTAGTATAAAATGGGGTTAAGAGTTTATAAGCTTACGTAAATCGGGTTGATAGAAAGATATTCGATAAGCAAAGGCAACAGTTGATGCCGAAAAGAAATCGATATTGTTGTACATCGCAACTAGTTTGGTGCCAATCGGTAAGTCTTTCGGACCTCTCGCTTCTAAATTTTGTTTATTAGATCATCGCTTTAGTCGTTCGATCGTTCGGGTGCGTTCCCGTAGGGCAACGGTGGCTAACGGTCACCGCTAGCACCTCTACCATTCGTTACAACGATAGTCTCTATGACGTCGGGATTGTCAAACGGTGACCCTCGTTTTGGTACTAAGAGGTAGAACTTATGGTTCTCGGTCACTATATGTAATAGAGGGGCTGACTTTTCGCCATTACGATGGATCAAAGGGTTGAGAAATCTTTTAATTAAAGGATTCTTAGGCAAGGATAAAGTTAGATATTACGTTTCGGTGGTCACAATTGTTGAAAGAAAGGAAGAAAATGTATTTCAAAATGTAGATACTAACATGTGAAATCATATTAGTTGTTGCCATGACATATATGTATATATATATATATGTTCTTGCAGGAGTAAATAGGGATAGATGGATGTACAAGGGAAATTTTATGCATGCAAATCAGAATGCATATATAGGGAGCTTCGTTATATATTTATATACATATAGACATATGCTTATACTCATGGCATGGAAGTTTGTTTAAGATTCTGTTTTGACATGGAAGCTTCAATATACATATATATATATGCATATCATCCATGCATATATGACAGTTTATCCATGGATATATGACAGTTTGCTTAGACTATATATATATATATATATATGGCATGAGCTTAACAAATGGATTAGCTATTCTCGTGGGTTACATAAATCGATATGGGGTTTCATCAAAATATGTGTATATTTATATATGTATATATATATATAAATGTACACTTATATAATTGCAACCCTAAGATTTATGTGAGGGAATTTCGAAGCAGTTAGGTAAATAATAGTCCATAATCGAAATCGGTTAATTCGAAGTTTTAGTTCGGGTGTTGTACTTTAGAGTTAAATGTGATCGTAAACTGTAGGGAAGGCGTGAGGAACTTCAAGAACGGTTCGGGCTCCGACGAGTACTGTGAGTTAACGTGATTTTTAAACGGTTGCATACTTTTATAAAATTGCTTAATATTCTCGAGAATTTTATTATGTCGTTTATGCAATAAATCATGACATGTTTTATGATATATATGTGAAAATTTGTTTGGCAATGGAGGTGTACTATGGTAAGACGAGCATGCTGTGTGAGCTTGTCTAAAGCCGTAAGCACGGACATGCTGTGTGAGTCCGCCAGGCAAAGCTGTGTGAGTTAGGCACCTTCCATGATGCCGATGGCTTTGTGAATTATATTGTTTTACCGTATGCATGTTAAATTATGATGCTTTGTGAAAATTGTTATGGATATTATTTTCATGCATAAAACCGTGAATTCACTAGGCCCTAGGCTCACCCAACTCCTTTTCAAAATAACTATGCAACCAGGTCGTCACTCACTCGGGAGTAGTAGCAAAGGGAAAGAGAAAATATAGAACCGGGTTGGCGTTGGAATAAAGGCATGATGAAGGATGATTCAAGACTTAGACAAGTTTTAACTGAAAACCTTCTTTTGCGTTGAACAATTAGACTTGCGGTTTATTTATATGGATGTTTTATTTATATATACGTTTTAAGAAGAAAAAAAATTTTGGGACGTTACACCCCCCCTTATATAGTGCGGCCGAAGTAACATTTAGGGTTTAGGGTTCGTCAAAGTGATTTTAGGGTTAACCCTGTGCCGACACGTGGCACAGGAGCCCGCGATCGCGGGGGTCAAAGAAAGTCAAACGCGGGCAGGGACCAAAAATGCCCACGCGGGCATTCTTGAGGGGGGAAAGCTGGACCGCGGGTATTCTTGAGGGACCAACGCGGGCAAAGTGGGCAAACTTTGGTGACACGTGGCCTGGAGCCCGCGATCGCGGGCTCCATCGCGGATTTTCGGGGTATTTTTGTAACATGGGAGAGATTTTGGGTATTTCAGTAAAACGTGGTTTGACTTAGGGTATTTTAATTAATTTCCCTTTAATTAATTTCCCTATTCTTAATTCACTCTCTCACATTCTCCTTTATATATAGGAAAAAGTCTAAAAAAACCCAATGGACTTTAGTGTTTGGAGTGATTAAGTCCTTGGACAATTCTTTGGAACAAAAAAACCCTTAAACATTTTAAAAATTGTTAAATAAACCATTGGACTTTTGGAAACCTGTTAAATACATTCTTATTACAATTTTAAGGATGTATTTAACAGGTTTCCAAAAGTCCAATGGTTTATTTAACAAATTTTAGAATGTCTAAGGACTTATTTGTTCCAAAAATTTGTTCAAATATTTTTTTTCCTGTTTAAGAATTGTTTTTGGCTATAAAAAGAAATGAATTAGAAAACATTTTTTTAGAAAAACATTACACTTCACATTTTATATATTAAAAAATACGTTTTTTACAAGTCACACCATTATAATTGTCTCGTCAATACGTTCAAATGAGCCCAATATTGGATAATTTTTATTTAATCTTATGCCATAAATAAGTACGAATTATTTGTAATACTTACACTTTATATCCTTTAAGGTCATTTATTTATTAATATAAGATTAATCTGTAATTATAGGGTATAATGTGTAAATATTAAAAATAATACTTATAATTGTTTAAAATTGTACGCAGCTTGAATAGCAGGTAAACTACAAATTAAAAAAAATAATACGTACAATTGTTTAAAATGTTTATCTTGAATTAGTACTACATCTTTACAGTAATGCTTTTATTTAGTGATATCATTTTGTTTTAATTTGTAATCGTGATGAAGTCGTTATTTCTTTTGGTGCAACTGTTGGCATTTTTTTGTGCAACTCTTGGTATATTTTGGTTCAATTTTTTGGTAAATGATGTCTAACTTTTTTGTACATCTATTTATGCATTGGATACAACTTTTATATGTTTTGGGAAGAGTAATGAAAAATTGTATATTCGTTTCGTTTTATAAATTGTATTTTTTTCCGTTCAAAAATGTAAAAGGACTTAATAGTTTAAAGTATATAAGTTTGTTTGGTTTTTTCATATTTTTTTCAATTATTTTTAACACATTAACCAATTTTATAAGTCATAAGGATGTATGTAACAAGTTTTAGAAAGTTCAATGGTTTATTTAACAGGTTATGAAAAGTGCAATGGTTTATTTGTTTCAAAAAATTGTCCAAGGACTTAATCATTCTTAATACTAAAGTCCATTGGGTTTTATTGGACTTTTCCCTTATATATACATATTGATTGGGCTTCTGCATTGACTACAATGTCACTACATCTGTAATGTTATTTTTCGTAACTTGCGAACCTGGTTAAAACACAAAAAGAGAACGAAGCTGGTCATTTTTATTTAAAAAAAATAAAATTGCGCACCTAGATTCGTAATTGCAGATGTATTTTTTTTAAGGAAAATTGACCGGTTTATTGAAATAAAAGTTGTCATTTAGTCAGGTATGCAAGTTAGGTAGTGTTTGGTACGCAGACATGATTGGACAAGACTGAACATGACAGAACTGGACAAGACTGGAGAACACAAATGTATGTCTTGTGTTTGGTACGACTAGGACTGGATAGGACGATACAAGACAAATTTTCCTAAAAATTGTTTGATGATTTTATATATCATATAATATTTATAAATGACACGAATAAAGTATATATTTCAATAATTTAATTAAAAACCAATTTTAGTTATTGCACAATTTTCTTACATATAAATACATACAAAAATAATAATACGAAATTTGAATGAAGAATCTTAAATAATTGATGATAGTTCAAAAAAATCTTATTCATACAAAGAAAATATAATATTTGATTCAATTTGAAAGATCTTTATGAATTGACGGAGACATGGTTGCAGCAACAGGTAAAGATAGAGGTGATGGGTGGATGGTGAATAAATGCAACAGTGAAGATGGCGGATAATGGTGGTGCAGGAGATAGTGTGGTTGATCTGGCGAGGGTATAGGTGTTGGTGATCGGTGAAGGTGTAGGTGGTCGACGATGGTAGTGGTGGCGGCCATGGACAATGGTTGATGTATTGGAGGAAAAGGTGAAGGTGGCCGACAATTGTTGGCGGTGACTGTTGGCGGTGGTGGCGACAATGGGTGGTGGTGATCGGTTAAGGTGGAGATGGCGATGGTCGGTGGTGGTGGAAGAAGTTGTTGGAGTGGAGGAAGAAGTGGAAGTGGCCGACAATGGTTGGTGATGGCTACCGGTGGTCGACGATGGTGGTGGTGGTGGCGATGGGCGATGATTGTGGAGGTGGTGGAGAGGTTGTGATAGTTGACGAATAGCTAGAGGTGACCAACAGTGGATGACGGTGGCTACGGGTGGCCGCTGATGGTGGTGGCGACGACGTTGGGTAGTGGTGACCCTTAAGACCAATACCATATTAAGAATTATATATCAAATGAGGGTAGGTCAGTAATTTTTTGTTTCTTTCTCACTTTTGTATCATGTTGTTACATCTATTTTTGTGGAACAAGAAAATACCTCTTTTTGTCCCATCTTTTTGTCCCATCTTGTCCCACCCTGTCCCGTCCTTGTTCCTGTCCCATATTGCGCCAAACGTGGGACAGTGAATTTTTGTCCTTTCCCATGTTACGTCAAACGTGTGACAGTAAGTTTTGTGTTGTCTTGTCCTGTCCCATCTCATGTACCAAACGCAGCCTTAAGAACCTAGATATTGTGGAAGTAGTAACATTTGTGTTACCCTCGAAGATGAATAGCTAAAAGAAAAATTTAAGTTGGTAGAATGACAATTTAAGTTCATTTCCTATATTAAAATACCATTATTTTATATTAAAAATATATATTTATTATATATGCATAGACTTTTGATTATATGAGATCATATAACTTTTGTGAGATCGTCTTGGAGTTTTTATATGGATTGATCTTATTGAACCATCACTACCAAAACACGCATCCTTCAGAGCAAAAATCCACATGAAGGAAAAAAAAAGAATGTTCATATTAAAAAAAGCAAATATTTAAATAAAAAATCACTGTTCTAAAAGGATCGTCGCAACAGCCGTCATGGCACATCGTGGCTCAAGGCTTGTCTCTCACGCCGTTATGCCTATGGCACACCATGGTCTAACGTGCGATCTTTTGTGACGCGATATTTGATTTTTCTTTACATTTGTATTGTCTTATTTCCTAGTTTTAATATATAACATAATTTAACTTGTTTATTATGATTGACTCGTCGAATAATAGTACAAAACATATGTTTTATATATAATATTATATATGATATAGATATTTGTCGTCATAAGTTACGCCTTGAAAAACGCCATGGCTGCTAAGGCTTAAGACTTGACCTCGCCGCCATGTCACGCCTCACGCTATTTATAACCTTGTAAAAAATACAACAAACCTTCACAAAAAACACATACCAAATTAACCTTTATAATTGTCCTCTTGGACTCATGAAAAACAGCTAGCCTCACCTAAATCTAGCTATTTATCATATAATTAAAAGTGTTTTAGTGCAACATAAATTAGGAGAACCACAATTTAGAAATGTTCACCACTCGGTTTGAAGAGTAGAACCTGGATCGAATCAGGTAGTTAGATTTTGATAAAATTCAAACAAATAAACTAAACTTGTTAAACTGATCAAATCGTTTATAATAATAGTTAACTAATCAATATTGTGTTCACTTTACGTACGTTCCAATTCATGCATCTTACCAATAATAACTGCTCCGATTGCTCTATTCATAAATTTCAGGGGTCGTTTACCTAATCACTTACCCGAGTAAGTGCTTACCGGTAAAATTCAACACTATCACTTATTTTCCGGGTAAGATTTTAGTCTACCAAAATGGCATCGTATGCAATAATTTAGCCGGTAAGCGCTAACCGTGGTAAGAACCGTCACACTCACTTACCGGGTAAGACTCTCGGTCCTTGCTTCCGCTTACCAGGTAAAATTCTTAGTCCCTGCCATATTCATCTAGTAAGCTAATGTGACTTGGTAAGCACTTACCCGAATAAGCATTTTGAAAACGGCCCCTCAATCTCGCTCTCCCTCACTGACTCACACAACCACACATGTATACCGACTTCAAGTTAATCTGTTAATTAATCAACAATGTTAAAAGAGTAAATCACATTTTTGGTCCTTGTGGTTTCCACTCAATATCAACGTTGGTCCCTATTTCAAACTAAGTACACTTTTGGTCATTATGGTTGTTATTTTGTTTCAATTTTGGTCCTTCTAACCAACTTTAATTAAAATAGTTATTTAACTTAAGGGTATTTTAGTACATTTACCTTTTATTTGTCCTTTTCATTTTTTGTTGAGTAATTTGCACTTTTGGTCCCTACGGTATATTGTTTTTCTCACTTTTGGTCCCTAGAAAATTTTTATTGCAGGAAAAACTCTGGGGTATGCAAAAGTGTTCGATTTTGGTCCCTTGATACAAACACCGTTAGCTGCCTCCGTTAAAATCCCCTCATGTGACTTACACATGAGGGTATTTTAGTCCTTTTACTTTATTTCTTTTGTTTTTTCACTAAAGACAAAATACCATAGGGACCAAAATTGAAACTTACTCAAATTAATAACAATAATAATATTAAATGTTATATATATATTGATACCCAACCTATATATATATATATATATATATATATATATATATATTATACACACAAGAAGAGAGAGAGAGAGAGAGAGAGAGAGAAGCCTTTCTTCTTTCTCGTCAGGTTGCCATTCAATCAAACATTTTCCTCTTCTTACCTCACTTCTCGTTTCCCTCTCTCTCCCATATGTACTTTTTCAGCGAACTGAGAATCACGAGAATATAACCTATTAGCCTCTCACCCAAACTTGCGACCACCTACCAGTCGCCGACCCTCTGTTCCCACAGTCAATCCCCACCGCCGGTGCACCAGCGATCCAACTCCTCTTCCCCTCTGCGATCTCTCTCTCTCTCTCGTCGGCAGTGGTTTTTTATGATTAACGGTGGGTTTAATATATATATATATATATATATATATATATATATAGGGAAGGTATCTTTTGCAAACCACTGCATTCTTAGAAACTATAGAAACCACCTCCCAACCAATCATTTTAAAAATACTAATTAAAATTAATTAATTTTTTTATTAATTCTGTAGGTGTTGTTTAGTCATTTTATAATTTTGTTTTTTTAATTTTTATTTATTGTATCAGATTAATTATAGAAGTTTCCTTAATTTTAGAGATTTGGTTAATAATCCAATTCATTAAGCCAATCCTTGATACGTTTAACTTTTTTTTGATTCTTTCTTGTTTTTTGATTCTTTCTTGTTTCTGCAAACTGGACATCGTCTGGTGAGGGTATGTGAGTGATATTTTTTCTCAGCCGAATCAAACTAACACAGAATCATGAATCCCATTCAATCAATCCAGAATCATGAATCCAAAAAATGGGATACAAAAATCATGAACCCATGAACACAGGAACAATAATCCTTAAAATCATCAACCCAAAATCATGAAACCATATAAATTCATTAACCCAGAATCATGAATACAAACTAACCCAGAAATTCATAAAGACAAACTAACCAAGAAAAACTAACCCAAAATCATGAAGACAAATTAACCCAAAAAAACTAACCCAGAATCATGAATACAAACTAACCCAGAAATTCATGAAGACAAACTATGTAACAACCGAGATTTTTATTGTAATTAAATAAATAAGGACTTGTGTAAAATGTGAAACAAGAAGAAAGTTGAGGGGTCAAAGTGTAAAGATGGGAAGAATATTTAAAAGGGTCCAAAGCCCTAGGAGAAAAATCATTTCATCAATCAGTATTTTGTGCTCTGTGTGTGCGGCGGCTGTGAGGAAAAGAAGAAACAAGAAAAGGGCGCTGTGGGTGTTCTTTTGGAAAGCAAGAGAAGAATTATTGGCTTTTGTTCAAGTAAGTATTTTAATTCCTTTCTCCTTAGTTCCTTTTCCGATTAGAAGGTGTTTGGGAAGGTTTGAGTGTGTGTAATCACACACACAATCTGTTCCAGCGCTGTTTCCTTATTAAGAGGGTGGGGAGATCGTCTTTCTTGAGTTTAATTGGTAATGTGAGCCTAGAATCTTTCTTTGAACTGATTTCTAGTTTAGCCTAAAGATTTTCGATAAGTTTTAGCAAGTTTTCGAGTTGAGCAGTAGAAAAACCCTGTATCAGACCTGTCTGCGTATCTGGGGAAAGAAGATGAAGTGGTTGAGTCTGAAATTCGCAAGCTAAGCCTGCGAGTTTGAGAATTTCGCAAGCTACGCTTGCGAGTTTTGGAGAAAATCGCAACCCAAGGTTGCGAGTTTCAGAGTCCTGCGAGTTTGAGAATTTCGCAAGCTACGCTTGCGAGTTTTAGAGTTCTGCGATTTTCGTGTCTTGCGAGTTAGAGCTGAGAAAGTTTAGGATCCAAGTTAGATGCATCCACTTAATCAATAAATCATTGTTTAGGTGTGCGTTTGGAGCGAGTCTTGAAGTAAACGGGAGTTGCAATCAGGTGAGTTTTCTAAACCAAAATGTATGGATTTTAAAGTGTTTTCAAAATGTGTTATGAATGTTGAGAAATTGCCATGCTTTATTATTATGCTTTGTTTGCATGAAAGTTGTTTAAAGCTTATGGGGAATGTATGCATACATCAAGGAGACGTAAACTGGCAAAGACGGGAGAGTCGTTCCGCCAGCTCTCGTGCGGGAAGGGAGGTCCCTATATGCCAGGAGCGAGGCTCCACAAGGCAGCATGAGGCTGACTCGTTGTCACCTTCAGGTGGCTTCAGGGTGTCAGATTACGAGGAGGCGGACTTTAGTCCGTATATGATTTTGACATGTTGAGTATAAACGTTTTATGCCGAAAAGATAAACTGTTTTTAAATGCTTTGATAACTGTTAGGAGGGACTCACTAGACCTCATGGTCTAACCCTCGCATTTTCAAAATTAAAACCTTTTCAGGTAAGCAGGTTTCAGAAGCTCGGGCAAATAGGCTGAGCTTAGCGTGGAGAGTAAGGGTGGATAGAGACACTCTAGTATTTAGTATTTCTCAGTTGTGTAGGTTGTTCCGCAAACCTATTAAGTATTTGTAATGAAATTTTGTGACCGTGATTTTGGGATGTTATGAAATTGATGTGTTTGCATGTTAATGTTCGGGAGGGTCTTTATAGTTGGTATCAGAGCCGTAGTTTAAGGGATTTAGGTGACCGAAAGGAGCCTAGACTTAAACTGTGAGGAGTAGAGCCACAACTGAGAAACAGGAATGCGTTAGGAGAGCACAACTTTAAGGTAGGATTTATAGGGTATTGAGGACGGTCATGTAAGGTAAGTTTGGAGTTACATCTGGCCAGTGTAACTGTGAACTTACAGGTACATGTATGTGCTTAAGCTACCTTGTTATTCTGTGTCGTGGCGTTAGAGAGTCTTCTATGCGTCGTTAGGCTTTTTTTTAGTAAGTAAACTTTCCGTTGTTTTGCTGCTACATCAGAATGTCTGCGAGATTATTGAGAAGTAGGTCCATACCAGTGGCAGTAGACACACGAACCAAGAGTACTACACTGCGTGAGGAAGCGGTGCGAGTCGAGGAAGAACCAGTTAATCAGCCAAGAGTAGTAGCCACTCGTGGACGAGGAAGGGGTCGTGGAAGACCTAAGGGAACAGTGCCGAGAAAAGCGGCGACTGAAGCGGGGGCAGCAACCGCCAAGGAAAAGGGTAGGAAGAAGAAGGAAACCGTCAAGCGTACGACTAGGAGTTTGGCAGAACCCGAAGTGCAGGCCATTTCTGAACAGGAAAGTTCCACGCCTGTGACAAAGACCAAAGCTAAGAAAGGGCGTAAACCCGAGGCCGCGCAAGCTTTTATAACCGAGGAGAAGTTCACATCCGAGATGGGGAAAATTCAGGAGACTCTGAAAGCAGTTTTAGAAAATCAGAACAAGACGGCATCTGGAGAACCGAGCAAAGGTAGTACTGGGAAGAAGACAGTGGAAGGTAGCGAACCGCGAACTGAGATGGGCACCAACTCAATGATAACTCCGATTGCCGATGAACCAAAGTCAACGAAGGGGTGTACATTTAAGGCTTTCAACTCATGCAAACCACCGACCTACAATGGGGAGCGTGATCCCGTTAAGGCTATTCAGTGGGTTCGTGAGATGGAGCTAGTCTTTGATACAAGTAAATGCGCGGATGAAGATAAAGTTCTGTTTGCGAGGTCAGTGTTGAAGGCAGAAGCGATCTTCTGGTGGGATGTTGAAACTGGGGGAAAAGGGTCAGAGGCGGCAAGGAGCATGTCGTGGGAAACATTTGTGAAGAGGTTCAAGGCTCAATACTGCCCTCTGGCGGCAGTTAAGAAGTTGGAGGAAGAGTTTTTGAGTTTGGAACAGGGGTCAATGACAGTACAAGAGTATACGCTGAAATTTATTGAGAAGTCCAGATTTGCTGAGTTATATGTACCAACTGAAGAGAGACGAATCGAGCGGTACATCTATGGGTTGAAAAGCAGTATTAGAGAGTTGGTGCAGGCAAAGGAACCAACTACGTTTCAGGCAGCAGTTGACAAAGCAGAATTGACAGAGAAAGATAAGATCAGGCAGATGAATGAGAGAGCTGGGGATAAGCGCAAATGGGAAGGACCGACCCGAGACAGTAAGAGGCCGAGCACGAACAGAATTGAACCGCGGGCAAGTTTCCGGTCAGCAGAAAAGCCTTGTAGTAAATGTAACCGAGTGCACCGGGGTGAATGTTTGGCTGATAAAGGGGGATGCTATAACTGTGGGAAGATGGGGCATCTATCCCGAGATTGTCGTGGGCAGAGATCTTGCTTTCATTGCGGGTTGTCGGGTCACGTTAAATGGGATTGTCCGCAGCTAAAGAAGGGTCAGGCAGGGGGTGAAGGTGGTAACAATGGAGGAAAAGGTAATGAGAGGAAGGTGGAGTCGGCTCGTGCTAGAGCGAGGGCATTCCACATGACAGCTGAGGAGGCGGAGAACGCGCCAGATGTAGTGACAGGTACCTTTCCTATAGACTCGATATTTGCTAAAGTGATGTTTGATACGGGGGAAAATCGTTCATTTGTGTCGCCCGTTTTTGCTCAAAGGTTGCGGGTGAAACCCAAGAGGTTAAACTTAGGGTTTGAAGTAGATATAGCGGGTGATTGTCGAGTCTGGGTAAGGGATGTCTATGAGGGTTGCAATATAGACATAGATGGTCACTCATTTCCATTGGAACTTTATCCTATGGGAATGGGGGAGTTTGATGTAGTCCTAGGAATGGACTGGCTAGCGGAGAATGATGCGAGCATTGTGTGTAATAAGAAGTTGATCCGTATACCTCTAGCCGATAAGGGAGAGGTGGTAATATACGGGGATCAACAAAGTAGGAAGTCGTGTCTAATTTCGTTGATGAAAGCTAGGCGATGTTTGGGGAAGGGTTGCGCGGGGTATCTAGTGTATGTACTAGATGCCAAGAAAGAGAAGAAAAATGTGGAAGATGTGCCCGTAGTAAACGAGTACCCGGAAGTGTTTCCGGGTGACTTGACGAGCCTACCTCCGGATCGTCAAGTGGAGTTCAGAATTGACCTCGTGCCGGGGGCGGCACCGATTGCTCGTGCGCCCTATCGGTTAGCACCAGCGGAGATGAAGGAGATGATGACCCAATTGCAGGAGCTGCTTGACAAAGGTTTCATACGTCCGAGTTCATCACCTTGGGGAGCACCAGTACTTTTCGTTAAGAAGAAAGATGGATCGATGCGGATGTGCATAGATTATCGCGAGCTTAATAAGGTGACCGTGAAGAACAAGTACCCGCTCCCGAGGATCGATGACCTCTTCGACCAACTGCAAGGCGCGAGTTACTTCTCAAAGATAGACTTGAGGTCGGGTTATCATCAGTTGAAGGTGAGAGAAGAAGACGTACCGAAAACGGCGTTCCGTACGAGATATGGGCACTACGAGTTCCTAGTCATGCCCTTCGGGTTGACTAACGCGCCCGCAGTGTTCATGGATCTGATGAACCGGGTGTGTAACTCGTTGTTGGATAAGTGCGTGATCGTCTTTATTGACGATATCTTAATCTATTCTCGTACGCGGGAGGATCACGAGCGTCACCTTCGGACAACGTTGGAGTTGCTAAAGCGCGAAAAGTTGTATGCAAAGTTTTCGAAATGCGAGTTCTGGCTCAGAGAAGTTCAGTTTTTGGGGCACGTAGTATCTGCGGATGGAATCAAAGTGGATCCTGCTAAAATCGAAGCCATCAAAGACTGGGAGGCGCCTAGAAATCCTTCAGAGGTGAGGAGTTTCCTTGGTCTAGCCGGATACTACCGTAAGTTTATCCAGGACTTTTCTCGAATAGCTTCGCCTTTGACCTTGTTGACAAGGAAGGACGTCAAATTCGTGTGGGAAGAAGCTCAGAGGTCCGCGTTTGAGAAATTGAAGGAAAGTTTGTGCAGTGCTCCAATCCTATCGTTACCAAATGGATCGGAAGGGTTTGTAGTGTACAGCGACGCTTCTAAGCTTGGGTTGGGATGCGTGTTAATGCAGAATGGGAAGGTGATTGCCTACGCTTCGCGTCAGTTGAAAGATCACGAAAAGAATTATCCCACCCATGACATGGAATTAGCGGCCGTTGTCTTTGCGTTGAAAATCTGGCGACATTATCTCTATGGGGTGAAGTGTCAGATTTACACCGACCATAAGAGCCTGAAGCACCTGTTTGATCAAAAAGAGCTGAACATGAGACAGAGGAGGTGGATGGAACTGTTGAACGATTACGATTGCGAAGTCCTTTACCACCCGGGTAAAGCCAATGTGGTGGCAGACGCGTTGAGTCGGAGAGAACGCGGAGAGCAGACCAAAGTCGTGGCTTTCCGAATGGAAGCAACCTCAAATCTGCTCGATGAGATTAAGAAGTTTCAGGAAGAAGCACTGTTAGAAGGAAATGTGAAGAGCGAACGAGTTGTCGGGATTGCGACATCGTTTGAAGTCAACAGTAGCGGGTTGAATTGCATGAAAGGCCGAGTGTGGGTGCCAAGGATCGGTGACTTGAGAGTAAAGATCCTTGAAGAGACACATAGGTCACGATTGTCCGTGCACCCGGGCACGAATAAGATGTATCAAGACTTGAGACAGTTCTACTGGTGGCCGGGGATGAAGAAGGATATCGCTCATTTCGTGGAGCGGTGTGTGACTTGCCTGAAAGTTAAGGCGGAACATCAACGACCTTATGGAGAGTTGCAGTCCACGGTGATACCAGTGTGGAAGTGGGACAACATCACGATGGATTTTGTCACGAAATTGCCGAAAACCCCTAAAGGCAATGATACGATTTGGGTGATAGTGGACATTCTCACCAAATCAGCTCATTTCTTGCCTATGAGGGAGTCGGATTCGTTGGAAAAGTTGGCACGATTGTACATCACCGAGATTGTGTCTAGGCATGGAGTGCCAAAGTCCATTGTGTCTGATCGGGATAGTCGATTCACATCGAAGTTTTGGAGGAGCCTTCAGCGTGAATTGGGGTATCAAGTGAAGCTGAGCACGGCATATCATCCGCAGACGGATGGTCAGAGCGAAAGGACCATCCAAACGCTGGAAGATATGCTGAGGGCTTGTATAATTGATTTCAAAGATCGTGGGAGACGCACTTGCCGTTGACAGAGTTCTCTTACAACAATAGCTATCACGCAAGTATCCAAGCGGCACCATTTGAGGCGTTGTACGGACGAAAATGCCGTACGCCGTTATGCTGGAATGAAGTGGGAGAAAGTCAGTTGGCAGGCCCTGAAATTGTGCAGCTGACGTAAGAAAAGATAGAAGTGATTCGAGAAAGAATGAAGGTTGCCCAAGACCGACAGAAAAAGTATGCCGATAGGCGAAGGAAGCCGATTGAGTTCCAAGTAGGTGACAGAGTAATGCTCAAGGTGTCACCTTGGAAGGGCGTGGTCCGTTTTGGAAAGAAGGGGAAGTTGAGACCGAGGTATGTCGGACCGTTCGCGATAGTTGAAAGAGTAGGCCCTGTAGCTTACAAGTTAAAGTTACCAGAAGAGCTAGAGCGAATCCACCCGACCTTCCATGTCTCAAATTTGAAAAAGTGTCTAGCCGAAGCCGATGTGGCCATTCCGATAGAAGATGTAAGCATTGACGAGAAGTTGGCGTACGAGGAAGAGCCAGTCGAAATTTTAGACACTAAAGTACGAAAGACGAGGAATAAGGAGACACGTTTGGTGAAGGTTCAGTGGAAGTATCATCAAGGACGAGAAGCAACGTGGGAGGTGGAATCGGAGATGAGAAGCAGGTACCCTCACCTCTTTAAGAATGGAATTCCGGGGACGGAATTCTTTTGAGGGGGGGAGTGTTGTAACAACCGAGATTTTTATTGTAATTAAATAAATAAGGACTTGTGTAAAATGTGAAACAAGAAGAAAGTTGAGGGGTCAAAGTGTAAAGATGGGAAGAATATTTAAAAGGGTCCAAAGCCCTAGGAGAAAAATCATTTCATCAATCAGTATTTTGTGCTCTGTGTGTGCGGCGGCTGTGAGGAAAAGAAGAAACAAGAAAAGGGCGCTGTGGGTGTTCTTTTGGAAAGCAAGAGAAGAATTCTTGGCTTTTGTTCAAGTAAGTATTTTAATTCCTTTCTCCTTAGTTCCTTTTCCGATTAGAAGGTGTTTGGGAAGGTTTGAGTGTGTGTAATCACACACACAATCTGTTCCAGCGCTGTTTCCTTATTAAGAGGGTGGGGAGATCGTCTTTCTTGAGTTTAATTGGTAATGTGAGCCTAGAATCTTTCTTTGAACTGATTTCTAGTTTAGCCTAAAGATTTTCGATAAGTTTTAGCAAGTTTTCGAGTTGAGCAGTAGAAAAACCCTGTATCAGACCTGTCTGCGTATCTGGGGAAAGAAGATGAAGTGGTTGAGTCTGAAATTCGCAAGCTAAGCCTGCGAGTTTGAGAATTTCGCAAGCTACGCTTGCGAGTTTTGGAGAAAATCGCAACCCAAGGTTGCGAGTTTCAGAGTCCTGCGAGTTTGAGAATTTCGCAAGCTACGCTTGCGAGTTTTGGTGCCTTGCGAATTTAGAGCCTTGCGAGTTTTAGAGTTCTGCGATTTTCGTGTCTTGCGAGTTAGAGCTGAGAAAGTTTAGGATCCAAGTTAGATGCATCCACTTAATCAATAAATCATTGTTTAGGTGTGCGTTTGGAGCGAGTCTTGAAGTAAACGGGAGTTGCAATCAGGTGAGTTTTCTAAACCAAAATGTATGGCTTTTAAAGTGTTTTCAAAATGTGTTATGAATGTTGAGAAATTGCCATGCTTTATTATTATGCTTTGTTTGCATGAAAGTTGTTTAAAGCTTATGGGGAATGTATGCATACATCAAGGAGACGTAAACTGGCAAAGACGGGAGAGTCGTTCCGCCAGCTCTCGTGCGGGAAGGGAGGTCCCTATATGCCAGGAGCGAGGCTCCACAAGGCAGCATGAGGCTGACTCGTTGTCACCTTCGGGTGGCTTCAGGGTGTCAGATTACGAGGAGGCGGACTTTAGTCCGTATATGATTTTGACATGTTGAGTATAAACGTTTTATGCCGAAAAGATAAACTGTTTTTAAATGCTTTGATAACTGTTAGGAGGGACTCACTAGACCTCATGGTCTAACCCTCGCATTTTCAAAATTAAAACCTTTTCAGGTAAGCAGGTTTCCAGAAGCTCGGGCAAATAGGCTGAGCTTAGCGTGGAGAGTAAGGGTGGATAGAGACACTCTAGTATTTAGTATTTCTCAGTTGTGTAGGTTGTTCCGCAAACCTATTAAGTATTTGTAATGAAATTTTGTGACCGTGATTTTGGGATGTTATGAAATTGATGTTTTGCATGTTAATGTTCGGGAGGGTCTTTATAAACTAACCCAGAAAAATTAACCCAAAATCATGAAGACAAATTAATCCAGAAAAAACTAACCCAGAATCATGAACACAAGCATGAATACAAAATCATGAAGACTGTGGTGGTCAGCGGCGGTGACTGTGGTGGTGACCGTGGTGGTCAGCGGCGGTGGTGGTGGTGACCGTTACCGGCGGCGGCGGATTTGATCGGAAGGAGAGGGAGTGGAGTAGGGTTACCAGCAGCGGCGACGATCGTTTCTTCCTTTTCTCGCCGCCGACTTCTTCCATCTTCTTCCCTAGTCATCTTTCTTCCATCTTCTTGCAACCCTCTCCATCGCTGCCTTTCTCTCTCTATCTCTCCTGATTTTTTGCAATGAAGGTGGGAGACGTTTTGTTTTCACGTGTTTGACCACAATACCCCTATGCCCCTCTTTTATTTATGAAATTAATTATACAAATCTCCTTAATTACAAAATTGCCACCCCATGAATCTGGTACATTGATTTATTTTGATATATTTAATGGATGGTGATTATGATGGTTCTATAGTTTCTAAGAATGAGGTGGTTTGCAAAAAATACCACCCCTATATATATATATATATATATAAACCACAATCGCGTCTATATATACACACACGCATATTTTGTGCATCGAATCCAGAATTGGGATCCAAAAATCGAGGAGAGAGTGAGGAGGGAGATCGTCGGCACCACCTCCATAGGCCATAGCTGACGCTACCCTTCATCGCCGAAAATTGTGGCTCTTCCCTGTGGATTTACGTTTTGTGACACAGATCTGGAAGAATACCCAAATCTGATTTACTGCAAACCAACATCAAATTATAAACCAAAAGCCTAATCCAAAACTAATTTACTGCAACATTAAAACATAGAAAAATTTAAGGATCAAGTCCTAATTTTTCTTGGTGAAATGGGGGATGGAATTGAAATTACAATTACAATTAGGGAAAAGAAAATTGGGTTTTGGTGTTGTGATTTTGTGAGTTTTGGTGGAGATGATGACGATGATATATATATATATATATAGACCTGAGATCATGTGAGACCAAGCAATTTCCGTGAGACCACAAAAATAACACTAAACCTTCACAGCAAAAACTGTGAAAGTAAACCTTCACAGTGTTTTTGTTGTGAAGGTTCGCTATTTTTCATACCTTCACAATGAATTGCTGTGAATGTTTAGTGTTATTTTGTGGTCTCACGAAAACATGTTGGTCTCACGTGAACCCAACCCTATATATATATATGTGTATATGTGTGTGTGTTAAATTATTAATTGGAAATTTATGTAAAAGATTGCAATTGTGGTCCCTGTGGCTTTTTGTTAGTGAAAACCAAAAAATAAGCAATATGACCAATATACCCTCGTGTGCAAGGCACATGAGGGGGTTTAACGGGAGAGTATCTAACAGAGTTAGTCTGTGGGACCAAAATCGAGCACTTTTGCATACCACAGGATTATTCTTGCAATAAAAAAATTTTGGAGACCAAAAGTGAGAAAAACAACATACCACATGGACCAAAAATGCAATTTACTATTTTTTGTTTTTATATAGTAAATTACAATCTTATTCCTTGTGGTTTGTCTTTTTTTTTGTCTTTCTAACCTTTTCATTTTATAACCTTGTTATATTAATTAATGAATGATAATTTTTACTAACAAGACATTAAAAATACACATTTCATTTTGTAAATTACACCATTAGAAAAGTATTGTCAATATCTTTAAAATAAGTAATTATTGAATATTTTTTAATTTTTACGCAATTTATCCAATATATATAAATTCGTGTACACTAATAAAAAAAACTTTTCTATTTTAAGTTGTGTTTAAATTTTTTATCACTTTCTTTTATTGTGTAAAAAATTGAAACTTATATGTGTCAGTTAATAAAAAAATGTATAGTTTTTACATTTAATTAAATGTTTTTTAAATGTGTATTAAATAAAAAACTTTGTAATATAATAATTACTTTTTTTCATAATATAAACTTAAATTTATTGTAATGAAAAATAAGTAATCAAGTAACAACCACACACTTTTAACAAGATTTTTCTAATGGTTTCATTTACAAAACAAAGTATGTATTTTTAACGTATTGTTAGTAAAATTTATCATTAGTTACTTAATGTAACAAGGGTTTAAAATGAGAAAGGTAGGAAAGACAAAAAAGTGAAGAAAAAAAAACCCACAAAAGTTTAAGTGTGTGGTTGTTACTTAAATATTTATTTTTTTCGTTACAATAAATCTAAGTGATAAACTTCGATTTTTTACATAATAAAAGAAAGTGATAAATTTTTTAACACAACTTAAAATAGAAATGGTTTTTTTTTATTAGTGTACACGAATTTATATACATATATATATATATATATATATATATATATATATATATATATATATATAGGGGTGGGTTCAAATGAAAACTCAAATTCAATTGTAAACGTGAGGACAAACCACATTCGTTGATTAATAATCTGGTGAAGAGATCAATGACAAAAAAACACGGTGGCAATTTTGTAAATAAGTTGAAAACTCTGTCCATGGCTTAATGAATATTTAGTGCGCAGGGGTAAAATTGGAAAGATTAGAATCAACGCTTATTTTTGTTGAATTTTTATTTTCTTTTTTAATTAAAAAACTTTTACCCCCTTAAATTTTAAAATAAATTATCTCAAAAATTACTAACATTTTAATCAAACAAATTACATCAAAAAAACGAGAATTTCGTGCTCTTCGATATGACATCCATCATGATATAGTTTTTTTTCGATTTAACCGTTTTTTACGTGAAATCGTGTATATATGTTATATTCAGACTGGATATAACACATATTCAGTCTGAATATAACACATATTCAAACTGATGTATTTATATCAAAGAAAGGTAAGCATGAAAATGAGGTTTGAATAAACAAAAATGGTGTAATTATTCAAAAGGTCCTTCTAAACTACCCATCATCGAGGCTTCTGATCCATATACATTCTGCTGCTCATCATCCAGTATTCTCCTCCATTAAAAGGTGTACCCCATTGACAAACATCATACTTGCACAGTTAACATTTAATGGAACATAATAAACGAAATCAAATACGAGATCTTGGTTACTTGAATGATCATAATAGATCACTTGCAGAGGGGCATGCTAAAATGATTCCCGTTTGAGTTTTAATTTATTCCTAAGTTCATAATCTTTTATATATATATATATATAGGGGAAATGAATTAAAATACCCAAAGTTTGACCAACTGTTACCAAAATACCCAAAAAAAATTTCATTTTGCAAAAATACCCAAAATACCCGCGATGGATCCCGCGATCGCGGGCTAGGGCTGACGTGGCACGTATTTTGGCCCCAAATGCCCCGCGAAGCCCCTCAACTTTGGCCGCGGTGCACTTTTGGTCCCTGCCCGCGATGGCCCGCGATGGGCCAAAATTTACAGTTTTGGTCCCTGAAAATTTACACTTTTGGTCCCTGAAAATTTACACTTTCAGCCCCTGTACTTAGACGAATCTTGCATGCTTTTACTGTTTTTTTCCACAATTATTGTACTTTGAAGACCGATTTGTGGTTGAAATTCATTTGCATGTTTGAGATTTCATCCATAAATATCAGTAGTATGCAATTCACAATTCACACTTCCTCTTGCTTTCTTTCTTGATTTCTCTCTTGCTTTCTTTCTTTGAATTGATTTGTCTCTTCTCTCATTTCATCCACAAATGGCATCGTCATCAAACCCTAAGTCCACTCCTGAAAAAATGCCACCTCAAATCGAGGTCGCCATAGCAAAAAAGGAAAAGGAGATAGATGAACTAACAGAAGAGTGGAAAAAAATGATGGACAGGAAGGCAGTCCATTTGAGAAAGATCGAAGAGGAAGACAGGGAGATCCAAAGGATGAAAGGGGATATAAAAGCTCGGGAGGCTCGTGTTCGTCGAGAACAAGAAGCAATTCACCATATTCTGCAAGACTTCGCAATTATTCAAGCGAAGGTAAACGAGAAGCAAGCTTGGATTGATGAAACTAAATCAAATTTTAAGTAGGTGGTGGTTATATTTTTTTTGTTTTGTATTTTTTTTACTGTGTTGTTATTTTTATTTTTTTACTGTGTTGTTGTTTTGTATTTTTTGTTGTTGTTAATTTCTCTGAAAAGTAGTTTTTAAGCCGTTGAACCACGGTTAGGTTGGATACATCATGCAAGGTCAAGTCAGAGGTTACCTCATTCGTGGGCCTACTCCTCTTGTAGAATATATGACAACCCTCAACTCATTTGCTAAAGTGTGTGCGGGTTGTGGTACACAATGGCCATACGTGGTTGCAAAAGCAGAAGCCGTTGAAGAAGGGTCAGAAAGATTGAAGATGAAGAGCTTGTTGGATGGAATACAAACTAGCTGTGTTATCAATGTTCATTTAGAAGCATATGTATGTGTGTGTATATATATAATATGAAATGGGGTTTTGACAAGTTGGTATCACTGGACTCATTTAAGAATTGTGAAAATGAGTATTTGACGAATGATGATTCATGTGTGTTTGGAGCTGAAGTGTTTTAAACACACATGAATCATCATTCGCCAAATACCCATTTTCACAATTCTTAAATGAGTCCAGTGATACCAACTTGTCAAAACCCCATTTATAAACAATTCTACCTTCTCCTATTGCCATTCACGATATCTATAAACACATTCAAATAATAATAATTTAAAACGATTTAATGAATTAGTTAATATATGATTATTATATTAATGCAATAGGAGTGTAAAACAAAATTGAAAAAAATATGAGATGTACCATAAATTAAATAATTAACTATAATGGTGTAATTTGTTAAAATTAAAACGTATCTAATATGAATATATAAACAGACATGTGTACTCAGAGTTAACATTCACTGCCATGGATGCAAGAACAAGGTCAAGAAAATACTAAGAAAAATTGAAGGTCTCCTATTTTCTTTATGTGTGTAAATATATAATACGAATATATATATATATATATATATATCATTTACAAACTAGCTGTGTTATCAATGTTCATTTAGAAGCATATGTATGTGTGTATATATATCATTTACAAATCAGTGTTTAGATCAACAGTATCATATGGGTTTGTTCCATATGGTTCAAGCTGTGACGGGCTCGGGGTGTGACTGACAGAATGTCTCCTTGGCACGGTTGAAGGGGCGGGATTTGGACACTCTCCACGAGTGTGTCCTACGCATTGGCACCGAGTACATCTTCGTTGTATCGAACTTTCACCACGTGATGGACGTCGGTCGTTCTTTCTCGGTCTCCCGGCCCTGTTCTTATCCATTAAAGGTGGATAGCATGGTGGAAGCGGGTCGGGTGGATACACCCATGCTGCAGGGGGTCCAGCTGGGTTTATTACCTCCACGTATGTTTTCCGGTAATATTCGGACGTGAAGAAAGGTACAACCAAGTCGCTGCAATCTGTACGACCCATATATGTTGCTGCAGCGATGGCATGGCCGCACGGTAACCCAGATTTATCCCATTCGCGACACGAACAAAGGTGGTCTTCCATATTCACAATCGCGTGAATATAGTCATCATGCACCTCGTACTTCCCATACCCGATTGCTCTTACCGGCCATGTCGCCGCACGACGCGCCCTGTACTGAACGATATTCTCCGCCGTTGGTGCGAGTGCATTTTGTATCTTAGCTCCTTTTAGGCGTCGAATTTGGTACCACTCTTGTTGAAAGGCCCGAAAGTAGTCCATAAGATTAACAATCGGACATCTACGCGCAAAACGGGAGAGTGCATTCACAGACTCTGCACTATTCGAGGTCAGAATGTCATACCGTTGTCCAGGAAAATGGGCCGCAGACCACCTCTCCGGTCCAGCATCGTCAAAGACTTTGGCTGCTTCCTTGACACTGTATCGTAGCATATTCATGTACTTGTTAAACTCCCGATCCGTATATGCTCTGCATGCCGCCCAATAGACATCCTTGTAGGTGGTAATACGTTTGTCCTTGGATTTGGCGTTCATCTCCAAATGTCGACAGCATATGGCGTGAGGGGCGTTTGGGTACATGGCAGAGATTGCGGCGCTTATGGAATGAGCCCTGTCAGACATAAACACCAACCCTTGCGGGTCTCCGATAGCTTGTCTCAACATGGACAGAAACCAAGTCCACTCGTCCCCGGTTTCGGACTTGCCTACGCCGAAAGCTACTGGAACGATGGAGTTATCCCCGTCCATGGCAACCGCCAGGAACATCATACCCAAGTAACGACCCTTTAAATGGGCTGCGTCTATTATCAGGACACGACGTAGATTTTCCAGAAATGTGCGGATCTGCAAAAACATAGGTTAAAATGTTATAGTTTATAATGTGTAAATGTTATAGTTTATAATGTGTAAACATATGACGTGTTAAAATACGTACCGCGGGTCCAAGGGCCACGAAGCACATCTCAAACCGTCCACGTGAATCGGTCCGTAGCTGCGTGACAGTACCAGGGTTCTGCATCTGCAAATTATATAAATATGTCGGGAGTCGTTCATACGACTCCTCGAACGTGCCTCTCACCATAAACAGTGCATGGCAGCGCGCACGCCACGCTTGGTGGTAATCAATCGTGACGCCGAACTGCCGGTGAACGTCGTGGACGATGTCCTTTGGACCCAATGACCTGCTAACATCAAGAAATTTGTTTTTCAGGATCGCACCCAAAGTCTTTTTGCCGGCTTGTTTGTGGTGGGGATTAAGTTGCGTCCTCGTACAAGTGTGTACGTCGTGCAACTTTCTAATCATTATCGCCCCTCCTTTGGGACCCGTGTGAATCGCGTACAACCTCCACTCACACTTTTCTCTAGCACATTCAACTACGTATTTGATTTTTTCAGATGCCCGCACACGACTTTGGAAACCCTCTTCCAAGAACTTGAGTCCGATCTGACTTGCTAAGAGATCCTTCGAATCGAATATCTGACCTGCTGTTAAACTTTCGCTACGAATATAAGGTGTAGGTTCGTAGCTTTGTGTCTGGGTATGGGAGTCTGGAAGAATAGGGGGCATATCAAAAAAGTCATTTATCTGACTACATGATTTTCTACTAGGGGTATATTCTTCGTGATCATCATTATCGGTGTCTGATCTGTCTATTTCAGAATTACCCGTTCTGAAAACGTGGGTTTCGTCATCAGCAACTCCAGCAGTACGCCATTCGTGTGGTTGTGGTGATGGTGGTGGTGGTGGTGGTTGTTGTTGTTGAGAATCAGGCTGCTCTATTTGGAGGTCTTCGTCGTCGTCACCCTCCTCGTCACCGTCGTCGTCACCGTCGGATACGCCGGGATACACAAAGAGTAATGGGGGTCTTTCTGAATCGACTGCAAGGTGCAGAAAAGTAGAGATATCCCCATCGTTGGATAAATCCACAAATGACCCATCGCCATTTTTAAACACTAACTTGCAAATATCAGAAGAGTTGATTCCACATTTTTGCATGGCGTATGCAACAAACTTCTGATAAGTATAGTTTACTGACACTTTTACACCATGCTTAGATTTATAAGCAAAATTACACTCATTGTTATCTTGCACCCATTCACCATCAAAACAGAAATATAGCTTAGCTTTTGCAACAGATAGACTCATTTTTTCAGTAGTATCTCAAACACAAAATATTGCAGAAAGAAATTGTTGGTGCAAGTGTACCACATCTCTATATATTTATATATATTTATTTTGATGATTACAAACACACCGCATTATTGTTTGTCTAACAATTTAATCCAAGTGTGCAGTTGTTGAAGAACACGAAGATTTAATCTGAAGGGTTCAAGACGGAAGTGTTTACGTCGTCATTATTGTTTATAACTAATAATGATAAACACCCTAAAATAATATACCACTTGGATATTTCTAAAAACCCAACAATTATTTTTAATAAGGTTTTGAGAAGATTCAGCAAGATTTGGTTGCAGTCCTGGAAGCTGTCTTTTCTGACGGCGGTATACCGCGGCGATACAGCCGGTATACCGCGGGTACACTTTTGCCGGTATACCGCGGGTGTTCAGCCGGTATACCGCGGCAGTCCGTGTGCAATTCTGATTGGTTGAAAGTTACTTTTCCTGACGGCGGTATACCGCGAGACCCAGCCGGTATACCGCGGGTACGTTTTTCCTGTCAACTTTGCATGTAGCCGTTGGTGTGTCAGCGTACTCTTTCTGACCGCGGTATACCGCGGTGTGCAAGGCGGTATACCGCCAGGTCATGTGACCGTTGGAAGTCTTCATGCTATATAATGATGCATGCTGGAGAAGAGAACAAAAAAAGACCTCAGACCAGACCACACAACACAACAAGATCAACAGCTTACTCATCTGATCACTCTCACTTACTTAACATATATATATTTTATAAAACCTTTTTTTATAAAATATCCAAGTGAGATATTATACAAGAGTGATTACCCATTGTGAGTTATACTCCTCTTGTAAGTATTTGAATAACGGGTGTGTGATCCTGTTTATCTCATAGCAGAGGCTTGAGAAACTATTACAAATTCCTTTGTATTTGGTTTGTGTTCTACCGTAAAGAATACATTTATTTGGATCGTGTCGAGAAGTGTCTCGGCTGCTGGTTTATCACAGTTGGTGGTAAATCAGTAAATCTCCGTGTCAAGTATCTCTATCCTTTATCTCTTTATTTTTTCCGCTGTGCATTTTAATTATATCTGTTTATATAATTGTTGTATATTTATTATTTGTATACTCTGATTTATTTATACTGTTTCTGTACTGTATTTATTTATAAAAGATTTTTTGAAAGTAAAAGATTTAAAATACAACCTTACCCCCCCTAGGTTGTCCAACATTTGGTATCAGAGCAGGGCTTTCAAAAATCGTCTATTTAATTTTTTAAAATCCGTTTTTGTTATGGCTCAACAAAATGCTTGGTTTTCTAAATCTCTTCTTATTGATTTCGAAAGTTTTGATCTTTGGGCAAATTCTTTTGAACGTTATGTTCGTGGGATAAATCAAAAATTTGGGATATTATTATTAAAGGAAATTTCAAACCCACAAAATTTCAAAACAACAAAGTTGTTGAAAAACCTAGCTCGGAATGGTCCGACGAAGATGAGGCTAATTATTGTTTAAATTATGAAGCCAAAAATTTTCTCTTTTCGGTTCTTACTAACAATGATATTGAGCGTGTTTATCTCTTTGAAACTGCTCGTGATATTTGGGAGAACTTGAACATCACCTATGGTGAAAACTCAAAAGAAAAGAGAGACGAAACCCGAGATCAAAGAAATGAAGAAACGTGTCTCATGGCCGACCATGATAATGAGGTATCTTCATCATATTCTTCTAAAAATAATTGTGATAGTAATTATAGTGATAATTATTATAGTGACAATGAAAATAATCTTGACGAATTATATAAATCATTTCATGATATGGCTGCTCTCGCAAATAAATATAAAGATGAAATTTCTAATTTAAAAGAAACCGTATCTATATATAAAAAGGAAATAGATGACGGTAAACAAAAATCTGCTCATGATTTAGATGTTATCACTAAATTAGAAAATAAATTAAGTGAAAAAGATATTTGTAAATCTTGTGTTATTTTAAATGATAAAATTGCATGTTTAGAGAAAAGAACATGTGAAAATATTTTATGTACAAAATGCGAGATTCTTGAAAATGAAATTGCATGTTTAAATGCTAAATGTAAATCGCATGAGAAAAATGAATTATTAGCAAATGCTTTTAATAGTAGCAATGATAAAGTGCTTAAAATGCTTAATATATCAAATCGTATAAATTGCCGAAAAGGCATTGGTTCAAATACGTGTATTGAAAAATGTGATTGTATGCCAATTAAAAAGGTTTTTGAAAAACCTAAATTTGTTGTTAAAAATAAAACGCAAAAACCTCCGTATATTCCTAAAATGAATTATGTGAATTATATGTCGAGAAAATCACATGCGTTTATGTATAATAATAAGTTTGCGAATCCTAAGAAAAATGTTAATCCGCATACTTCTTTTTACGTCTATGATGAATACGATCGTAAAATTAAAATGGTTAGAAAATGGATTCCGAAAGGAATGTTTAATGTTGATAATCCCGGTGGGATGCGTTTGTGGTTTTAAACCATTTATATGGCTTTGTATGTTGTCATGTTTTATTTTATGTCGACAACATATTTTAATTTTTTTTTTGCAGTTTATGTTTTATACTAACTGTTAAAAGGACCCATAAGAAAAGGGTACCACGAAATATTTTCTTTGCCTTTTGTAGGTGTTTCCTGACGAGGATACAATACGTGCTTCCTGACGAGGATACAATACGTGCTTCCTGACGAGGTTATAATACGTGGTTACCTGCCGAGGTTATAATACGTGGTTACCTGCCGAGGTTATAATACGTGGTTACCTGCCGAGGTTATAATACGTGGTTACCTGCCGAGGTTATAATACGTGGTTACCTGCCGAGGTTATAATACGTGGTTACCTGCCGAGGTTATAATACGTGGTTACCTGACGAGGTCATAATACGTGGTGTTTTTTTTTTGCTCACATAAAATTAACCGAATATTGAAGCCTTAAGATCCGTTTTGGTGCAAGTGTTTCGTATTGGTTTGTATATCTTTGTCTCTATTGCTTTTTGCATTTTATTTTATCCCTCAAATTTTATAAAATCAAATTGATATCGCTATTAATTTGAGGGGGAGCGTTTTAGCTCTATTTACCCATGAGTTTATGCTACCTCAATTATATGCATATTTTGAGGGGGAGCATCTCTCGAGGGGGAGCATACCGTCTTTCTTAACCCTTTTTGCTTCGACAAACGGGGGAGAGAAACCGCATATGCTCTTGCTTAGCGGTTGTGTTTGTCATCATCAAAAAGGGGGAGATTGTTGGTGCAAGTGTACCACATCTCTATATATTTATATATATTTATTTTGATGATTACAAACACACCGCATTATTGTTTGTCTAACAATTTAATCCAAGTGTGCAGTTGTTGAAGAACACGAAGATTTAATCTGAAGGGTTCAAGACGGAAGTGTTTACGTCGTCATTATTGTTTATAACTAATAATGATAAACACCCTAAAATAATATACCACTTGGATATTTCTAAAAACCCAACAATTATTTTTAATAAGGTTTTGAGAAGATTCAGCAAGATTTGGTTGCAGTCCTGGAAGCTGTCTTTTCTGACGGCGGTATACCGCGGCGATACAGCCGGTATACCGCGGGTACACTTTTGCCGGTATACCGCGGGTGTTCAGCCGGTATACCGCGGCAGTCCGTGTGCAATTCTGATTGGTTGAAAGTTACTTTTCCTGACGGCGGTATACCGCGAGACCCAGCCGGTATACCGCGGGTACGTTTTTCCTGTCAACTTTGCATGTAGCCGTTGGTGTGTCAGCGTACTCTTTCTGACCGCGGTATACCGCGGTGTGCAAGGCGGTATACCGCCAGGTCATGTGACCGTTGGAAGTCTTCATGCTATATAATGATGCATGCTGGAGAAGAGAACAAAAAAAGACCTCAGACCAGACCACACAACACAACAAGATCAACAGCTTACTCATCTGATCACTCTCACTTACTTAACATATATATATTTTATAAAACCTTTTTTTATAAAATATCCAAGTGAGATATTATACAAGAGTGATTACCCATTGTGAGTTATACTCCTCTTGTAAGTATTTGAATAACGGGTGTGTGATCCTGTTTATCTCATAGCAGAGGCTTGAGAAACTATTACAAATTCCTTTGTATTTGGTTTGTGTTCTACCGTAAAGAATACATTTATTTGGATCGTGTCGAGAAGTGTCTCGGCTGCTGGTTTATCACAGTTGGTGGTAAATCAGTAAATCTCCGTGTCAAGTATCTCTATCCTTTATCTCTTTATTTTTTCCGCTGTGCATTTTAATTATATCTGTTTATATAATTGTTGTATATTTATTATTTGTATACTCTGATTTATTTATACTGTTTCTGTACTGTATTTATTTATAAAAGATTTTTTGAAAGTAAAAGATTTAAAATACAACCTTACCCCCCCTAGGTTGTCCAACAGAAATATTGCAACAATGAAATCGTTGTGTGAGAATTATGGCTTGAATTTTACGTCTATTTATGAATGAAACAACCAACATATCAGAAAACCAATCTCTCATTTCATCCACAAACTGATATTCCAAAAACATTGATTTAACATTGATTGAAACATGCAATTGAATTTCAACCACAAATCGGTCTTTAAATTGCAATAATTGTGGAAAAAAACAGTAAAAGCATCAAGATTCGTCTAAGTATAGGGGCTGAAAGTGTAAATTTTCAGGGACCAAAAGTTGAAAATTTCAGGGACCAAAACTGTAAATTTTGGCCCATCGCGGGCCATCGCGGGCTGCGATCGCGGGCAGGGACCAAAAGTGCACCGCGGCCAAAGTTTAGGGGCTTCGCGGGGCATTTGTGCCCAAAATACGTGCCACGTCAGCGTATCCCGCGATCGCAGGACCCCATCACGGGTATTTTGGGTATTTTTGCAAAATTGAAAAATTTTAGGGTATTTTGGTAACAGTTGGTTTGACTTTGGGTATTTTAATTAATTTCCCTATATATAGTGGTTTGTATAGTTTGTTAGAATTGTTTGGTTTACAATTGAAACGCACAATATATATATATATATATATATATATATATATATATATATATATAGAGAGAGAGAGAGAGAGAGAGAGAGAGGGAGGTTCAAAGAAAAACCTCAAAAAACGAAAAACTGAAGAACACATATAAATACATCAGTCTGAATATGTGTTATATTCAGTCTGAATATGTGTTATATTCAGTCTGAATATGTGTTATATTCAGTCTGAATATGTGTTATATTCAGACTGAATAAAGGTAGATATTCAAAACGAATAAATGTTTAAATTTTGTACATTTATTCAGTCTGAATAACTCTATATATTCAGACTGAATAAAGGTAAATATTCAAAACTGAATAAATGTACCTTTATTCACTCTGAATATAACACATATACACGATTTCACGTAAAAACGGTTAAAACGAAAAAAAAACTATATCATGATGGATGTCATATCGAAGAGCACGAAATTCTCGTTTTTTGATGTAATTTGTTTGATTAAAATGTTAGTAATTTTTGAGATAATTTATTTTAAAATTTAAGGGGGTAAAAGTTTTTTAATTAAAAAAGAAAATAAAAAGTCAATAAAGGATGCGCTCATTCTAATTTGACGAAAATACCCCTAAAGCTGAATTTTAGGAATGACTTAAATATGGCTGCGATCAATGGACGAGATTTGTCCTCATGTTTACAATTGAATTTGAGTTTTCATTTGAACTTTCCTCTATATATATATATATATATATATATATATATAGGGTCAGGTTCAAGGGAAAACCCTAAATAACCGGAAAACCGAAAAACCACGAAAATACGGAGGAAAAAGTATAGCAATATGGATGTCAAATTAACGAGAAAAATATGATCATTTATTTGGTGTAATTTATTTCGTTCGAATTTTGTTTATTTTTCGTCTTTTTTCGAATAAAAAATAGGGGGGTGAGGTTTTTTTATTTAATTAATATTGTTGTAACCGCCCGTCTAATCACATCCATCAGATCATCTGATCTAACGGTTGATAAAGTGTTTTTTAGTTTTCCATTTATTTGAGGTTTTTCTCTGAACCTCCCTCTATATATATATATATATATATATATATATATATATATATATATATATATATGTTGGATAATGGTGAGGTTCAAGGGAAAACCCTAAATAACCGGAAAACCGAAAAACCACGAAAATACGGAGGAAAAAGTATCACAATATGGATGTCAAATTAACGAGAAAAATATGATCATTTATTTGGTGTAATTTATTTCGTTCGAATTTAGTTTATTTTTCGTCTTTTTTCGAATAAAAAATAGGGGGGTGAGGTTTTTTTATTTAATTAATATTGTTGTAACCGCCCGTCTAATCACATCTATCAGATCATCTGATCTAACGGTTGATAAAGTGTTTTTTAGTTTTCTATTTATTTGAGGTTTTCACCTAAACCTCCCTCTGTTGGATAAATTGCGTAAAAATTAAAAAATTGTCAATAATTACTTATTTTAAAGATATCGGCAATATTTTTCTAATGTTGTAATTTACAAAATGAAATGTGTATTTTTAACGTATTGTTAGTAAAAATTATCATTAATTAATTAATATAACAAGGGTATAAAATAAAGGAAAATTAATTAAAATGCCCTAATTTGACTTCCTATTTATTATAATGCCCTCTCTCTCTCTCCCATCTTACCAAAATACCCTGAAAATCCGTGGATCAATTTCATGGCCCACGAATTGCAACAAAGAAACCCACGAATTACAATCTACGAATTGCAAAGAAACCCACGAATTGCAACAAAGAAACCCACGAATTACAATCCATGGCCCACGAATTGCTCCACGGAATTAGAGTTGCATTATCCACGAAATTAGTTTACTCTTTTAGTTATTTGCTCCACGAATTACCAAAATACCCACGAAATTAGTTTACTCTTTTAGTTATTTGCTCCACGAAATTAGTTTACTCTTTTAGTTATTTGCTCCACGAATTACCAAAATACCCACGAAATTAAATTGCATTATCCACGGATTATGAATCTGATTTGGAAAAAATTCGTGGGCCACGAGTTAACCCACGAATTTTCAGGGTATTTTGATAAGATGGGAGAGAGAGAGGGCATTATAATGAATATGAAGTCAAATTAGGGCATTTTAATTAATTTCCCTAAAATAAAAATGATAGAAAGACAAAAAAGAAAAGAAAAAGACAAACCACAAGGACTAAGATTGTAATTTACTGTATAAACTAATAAAACAAAAACTAAAAAGAACAAAAACAAGGTAAATGGACTAAAATAGCCCTAAGTTAAATAACTATTTTAATTAAAGTTGGTCAGAAAAACAAAAATTAAAATAAAATAACGACCATAATGACCAAAAGTGTAATTAATTTGAAATAGGAACCAAAGTTGATATTGAGTGGAAACTACGAGGACCAAAAAATGTAATTTTAAGTTGATATTGATAGAAAAATATGTAGCAATATAAATATTATATCAAAAAATAAAATGCTTTGCATAAACGATAAATTATTTGTAGGAGGGATTTTTTAAATTATATTTTGTTTTCCCTTTATTAAAGGAGGAAGATTTTTTATTTAAAAAAGTTATTATCGTTTTCTTTAGGGAAATTAATTAAAATGCCACAAGTTTGACGCTTTGTTACCAAAATGCCACAAATCTTTCCCATCTTATCGAAATGCCACAAAAAACCGCGGTGGGCCCTGCGATCGCGGGCCCCAGGCAAACATGTCACCAAACTTTGCCCACTTTGCCCGCGTTGGTCCCTCAAGAATGCTCGCGGCCCAGCTTTCCCCCATCAAGAATGCCCGTGTTGGCAGTTTTGGTCCCTGCCCGCGTTGGGCCCCCGCGATCGCGGGCTAACCCGCTACTTTTCGAATTTACAGTTTGGTCCCTGAAGTTTGTTGCAAATTTAAAAAAACATTAATGGTCCCTATAGTTTTTAGGTTATCATTTTATGTGGTTTTTAAGTATTGTTTCCTTTCCATTTTAATGTTTTTAATATAATAATTCACTTAAGTTATTTAACAAGGAAAATAATTAACAACATCATATAAAAATTATTGCAAATCATCTTTCCAACCGAAACGGATACAGTGCATGTAAACAAAGAAATCTATTACTGGAAGGCGTCCTGGAGTCCTGTGATCAAGTTAACCTTTTCCTTGATCACGTTCTCCATTCCTATGTAGTCCGATTCGAGTTCTTCTAGTTCCTCTTCAGCTTCCTTAATCTCTCGTTGCAGCTGCCGAACGTGAGCCCTAGTCATGGCCAGTTCTCGTTTCTTCTCCGCTAGATACTCCATTTTCCCTTGCTGAATCCCCATGTTATGGTTCCACATACCCTTTACCTTTTCGATACCGGCGTTCGCCTCATCAATGGCTTTTTGAACTGCGGGAGTAATTCGTTGACTTTGTCGAAGACCCGTCGGCATAAAATCATACATTGGTGGGGTTCTCATGCCATTATCGAAGTAGTAATTGTCGGATGCCATCTTCCAGTCTGCTTCCTCCTCAGGCGTGAATGGAAAATCGGCCGCAGTTCGCCCACAGTTTGTCCACTCCTTCTCTGTTTCTGGTACCTTCCAGGTACTCCGGCGACCTCCATCGTTCAGTGGTTGGTAGGCTCCCGAACGTGAAGTTCCAGCCACATTCACCGACCTGTTCCGCCTTGATCTTGAACCTCCAGCCATGGTTCGTCTGAATAGTTCACTGCATGATTCGTCTGAATAGTTCACTACAAGATTCGTTTGAAAAGAGCCTGTAAGATTCGACTGAAAAAGTAATTGCAATATTCGTCTGCTCTTGAATAAAGGTCTTTCATTAGGCAGAAAATTAGTCTTTAAGTAGTCAAACATAGCTAATTAATGAGAATTTAGATCAGATTTATATTGTACTGTCAAATGCAAGTTTCTATAATATAGATATTGTTCTACATTACATAATACCAATTTTTGCATCAGAAGGAAGACACCAAATGGCCGGAATGATATTTTTAAGCATTCCAACCAAAGAAAACTCGGCTTCGAGAATAAGAATTCCATTTAACAAAAACCCCTTCGCCGGTTCATTGAGTTCACTCAGTAGCATATATATATATATATGGGTTTTACAAAACTTTGGACACATTTAAATATATATATATATATGTTATATATAACTAACTCTTAGTAGGTTTATGTTCTCCTATATGAGAGATTCGAAACGATATATAATGCGTCCAAAATGGAGTATGTGTGAAAGAGATATCGATACTCAAAGTTGAGTAATTGGATGAAATTAGCAAAAACCAAATGAAGTAAACACTAAGTCAATCACAATACTTTAACAAAACAAGTTAATACTAAAAATAACAATTATTTAATGTTACATAAACAACCTAACTTTGCTTTATTTGACAATGTGTTTTTTTATAAAAAAATTGTTAAGAGTGTGTTTTTATAAAAAAATTGTTAAGAGTATGTTTTTATAAAAAAAATTGTTAAGAATGTATTTTTTATAAAAAAATTGTTAAGAGTGTGTTTTTATAAAAAATTGTTAAAAATGTGTTTTTTATAAAAAATTGTTAAAAGTGTGTTTTTATAAAAAAAATTGTTAAGAATGTATTTTTATAAAAAAAAAATTGTTAAGAATGTTTTTTATAAAAAAATTGTTAAGCGATTGTTTTTATAAAAATAATTGTAAAGAGTGTGTTTTTATAAAAAAATGTTAAAAATGTGTTTTTTTATAAAAAAAATTGTTAAGAGTGTGTTTTTATAAAAAATTGTTAAGAATGACAACTTAGGTCCCTACGGTTTTAAGAATGACAACTTAGGTCCCTAAACTTTTAAGAATGACAATTTAGGTCCCTAAACTTTTAAGAATGCCAATTAGGTCCCTAAACTTTTAAGAATGACAACTTAGGTCCCTACGGTTTTAAGAATGACAACTTAGGTCCCTAAACTTTTAAGAATGACAATTTAGGTCCCTAAACTTTTAAGAATGCCAATTAGGTCCCTAAACTTTTAAGAATGACAACTAGGGTCCCTAAACCGCAACATCTATATATAACACTATGATACGTTGAAATAAAATAAACCGCAACATCTATATATAACAATATTATACGTTGAAATAAAATAAACCGCAACATCTATATATAACAATATGATACGTTGAAATAAAATAAACCGCAACATCTATATATAACACTATGATACGTTGAAATAAAATAAATCGCAACATCTATATATAACACTATGATACGTTGAAATAAAATAAATCGCAACATCTATATATAACACTATTATACGTTGAAATAAAAAAACCGCACTTTATCTATTTATACGTTGAAATAAAATAAACCGCAACATCTATATATAACAATATTATACGTTGAAATAAAATAAACCGCGACATCTATATATAACAATATGATACGTTGAAATAAAATAAACCGCAACATCTATATATAACACTATGATACGTTGAAATAAAATAAATCGCAACATCTATATATAACACTATTATACGTTGAAATAAAATAAACCGCACTTTATCTATTTATAACACTATTATATGTTGAAATAAAATAAACCGCAACATATCTATTTGGATTTTGTCAAACGGGTGTAAATAGCCCTAAGGTATGTCGGGATTTAAGCAATCCTTGTGATTCCCCTGCTACCTGAAAGTCCAATAGATTGAGTGGTTTCTTTTCAAAAACTAAAACAAACGAATAATTATCAACACAATAAACCAAACAAGCTAAAGCATCTATATATAACACTAACTATAACATCTGTGAATGACTATGTAGACGGATTTCTTTAACATCGACTTGACGCTAAAGTGCAAAGTTGCCTACATCGAGGAGTTAGGAGCGCGCTTTAAGAGATTAGGTGATCGCGCGGATACCCTTGAGGCCATCTTTAGAGGGACACCGTTCGGGCCATGGATGGATGTGTCTTACTCTGCTGGCGACCCTACGCTAGTACACATGTTTCTACAGTTGGAGGTCGAGGACGCCAACGCTGAGCCGGAGGAGATGCATTTTGATTTCTTCGGCGATCGATTGCATTTTGGGCGTCGTGAGTTCTGTCTAATTACAGTACTACGTTTTGGAGAGGCTCCCCCTTCCTCTCTTAGCAGACTGCTCCTTCGTTCCTAGGGTTTGGGGCATTTCAACATCTCGTTTGAAGCTGAAGGCAGCCCGGGACATGATGAAAGAGGGCCTTAGTGCCCTAACCGACGACGATGCTGTCTGTGTATGCTTGGTGGTGATCGTGGATATGGGCTTCATGGGCCGTGAGTATAGCCAGTATGCTTCCTCGACGGTCCTTAGGGCCGTCGAGGACCTTGAGCTGTTTAACAGCTACCCGTGGGGTAGCCATATCTGGACACATTGCTACTCAATCTTGCACCGAGCCATAACCAGACGCGACTCCGATCGACATGGAAAGATGAACCTTTGTGGTTTTACATACGCCTTCAAGGTTAGATACGTAGTATAACAATTGTTAATAATACATACAAACTGTTTGGCTTTTCTTTTTACGTACTTGCTCTTCTTGTCTAATTCCAGATATGGATCTTGGAGATGTTTCCCGCATCAATCCGAAATTTCGTCAAGCGCGACGACCGAGTACTTAGGGGAACCCGTTGGGACAAGCGTGTTACCCTAAGTAGGTCGCTTTGGGTTCAGTTCTTCAATGAATCTAGAAATGTAAGTTCTTTTACTATGCTTACGATTTGCATACGTTAGTCCCGCTTATTAAATTTTTTTTTATGTTTTATCATATATTTAGCTGCCACTCTTGCCTTTCGCTCTCCTTGAGCCTACTGCCGACGAGATGGACACGGATTGGTACAGAGACAGCGTGGCCTTTATTGACGTAGAGGCGGCAAGGGCTCGACGTCCCTCTCCTTCCATATCTCACGAAGATGAGGAAGACGACGACAGGCCCCCTTCCGGTGGATATCAGCAGCCCCCTTCCTCCTCCTATCCGCCGCCCCCTTCCTCCTCCTATCCGCCGCCCTTTTCCTCCTCCTATCCGCGGCCCCCTTCCTCCTCCTACCAGCCGCCCCCTTACGATCCAAATCAGGCGGCCCCTTCCTACGGGCCACATCGTGGCTGTCATGAGTACCTGTGGGACTACGTCCACGGGCCGCTAGAGTCACGTGTAGAGTTTCTGGAGGGAGTCTACAGACAGTTTAGCGCTGTCCATGTTAGTGTTTAACTTAATTTGTTGGCCACGTTTATTTAGTTTGTATATTAATATTACGTTCTAAATTTGTTTTAGCTATCGAGTACGACACCGATCCCCGCTCCGTTAGGACAGGGGGCACAAGCGACGTTTGCCACCACATCCTATCCGTCATTCCCTAAAAATGTAAGTGACATTGAGTAACCATTATAGTTATATGTGTGTTCCTAAGTTTGTAACTCTTATAATGATCAATGTCACGCAGGCCGGGATGTCGGGGGCATACACCTCCCAAACGACGTTCGCCACCACATCCTATTCTACTATCCCGGAGAGTGTAAGTGACACTGAGTAACCATTATAGTTATATGTTTGTTCCTAAGTTTGTAACTCTTATAATGATCAATGTCACGCAGGCCGGGATGTCGGGGGCATACACCTCCCAAACGACGTTCGCCACCACATCCTATTCTACTATCCCGGAGAGTGTAAGTGACACTGAGTAACCATTATAGTTATATGTTTGTTCCTAAGTTTGTAACTCTTATAATGATCAATGTCACGCAGGCCGGGATGTCGGGGGCATACACCTCCCAAACGACGTTCGCCACCACATCCTATTCTACTATCCCGGAGAGTGTAAGTGACACTGAGTAACCATTATAGTTATATGTTTGTTCCTAATTTTGTAACTCTTATAATGATCAATGTCATGCAGGCCGGGATGTCGGGGGCATACACCTCAGCATTCACGGACATCTTTGGCGGTTCGGCCAGAGAGTATTACAGGCCGGAAATGTCAGGGTCGACGTTCGTCACACAACCACCTTCCATGCATACTGTAAGTTATTTTGGTAGTTTTGGTTTAATTGTGAACATTTCCTAAATTGTACTTAAAACATCTAATAACTTAATTTTCAGACGATGGGGTCTCCTATTCTCGAGGAGCACTTCTCGGAGCCGGAAGATGACCCGATGGATGTTGTAGATCCACAGGTGACCCCGCTCCCTCAAAAGCGGCAGCATACACTTTCAAAATGGTTGAGTTACCCGTTTGGACAACAAGAATCTACGACACCACTGCCCCCTAAAAAGCAAGCAAAGATTGCGGGGGGAAACAAGGGAGGAAAGAAGGCGGAAAAGAGAAAGGGAAAGGTGGCTTCACCGGAGCGTCTACCGGCATCCGATATATTGAGGATGTGCAAGACTGGTCACCTCCCCCCATGATATTCGTCCCTTACTTGAGCCTGGAAATCACCCCCCGCTTTTTCCAAGTATTGTTGGCGGATGACCCTTTGGAGTCTGAGTTACAGGATGTGGTTAGTATGAAGTTTAACTATAGTCATATAATCAAATATATTTATATTACATGTCTAACAATCTATTTTTTATGTATAGCACATGGATTGTTGGGTCTCGCTGCTCCAAAAATCTCATGGAACAGACACGAGGTGGACCATGATGTAAAGTATTTTCTTTCCCTACCTGGTGCTCCCCCATCAAGGTCCCGCCTCCGTGGCCAACTCATGCAATGGCGTGGAAGGGGTTTCTTGGGCTCTCCTCGATGTGGTATGTAAATCGTTTTACTCTTATTTTATTTAAGTTGTTTTGTTGCTAACTAAGTTGTCTAATATTGTAATATTTCAGGTGTACATCCCAATAGGCATTCGTCCCAAACATTGGCTGCTTGGAGTGTTTGAGCTTGACGCTATGACCATGACCATATATGACAGCGACAGTGCCAGTCTCTTCAAAGACCAATTGGAAGACCAGATGATAAGGTTTAAAGCTGTGCTATTTGACTTCTTTTGTCGGGTCAAGGACACGAGGCGTCGCGATAGGTCAGAGCTCTTTCGCCATAAGTTCGCCAAGAATACACCCCAGCAGGCCGGGATGAATGCGGATTGCGGTGTCTGGGTATGCCGTAATGCCAGGATGTTGATAAATAACGATGTGGTATTTGTACACCCTGACCACACCGTGGCCGAGGCCAATGCATTTCGCATACATATAGCGGAGTCCATTTATGCACATTGTCAAATAAAGCAAAGTTAGGTTGTTTATGTAACATTAAATAATTGTTATTTTTAGTATTAACTTGTTTTGTTAAAGTATTGTGATTGACTTAGTGTTTACTTCATTTGGTTTTTGCTAATTTCATCCAATTACTCAACTTTGAGTATCGATATCTCTTTCACACATACTCCATTTTGGACGCATTATATATCGTTTCGAAGCTCTCATATAGGAGAACATAAACCTACTAAGAGTTAATTATATATAACATATATATATATATATATATATTTAAATGTGTCCAAAGTTTTGTAAAACCCATATATATATGCTACTGAGTGAACTCAATGAACCGGCAAAGGGGTTTTTGTTAAATGGAATTCTTATTCTCGAAGCCGAGTTTTCTTTGGTTGGAATGCTTAAAAATATCATCCCGGCCATTTGGTGTCTTCCTTCTGATGCAAAAATTGGTATTATGTAATGTAGAACAATATCTATATTATAGAAACTTGCATTTGACAGTACCATATAAATCTGATCTAAATTCTCATTAATTAGCTATGTTTGACCACTTAAAGACTAATTTTCTGCCTAATGAAAGACCATTATTCAAGAGCAGACGAATATTGCAATTACTTTTTCAGTCGAATCTTACAGGCTCTTTTCAAATGAATCTTGTAGTGAACTATTCAGACGAATCATGCAGTGAACTATTCAGACGAACCATGGCTGGAGGTTCAAGATCAAGGGGGAACAGGTCGGCGAATATGGCTGGAACTTCACGTTCGGGAGCCTACCAACCACTGAACGATGGAGGTCGCCGGAGTACCTGGAAGGTACCAGAAACAGAGGAGGAGTGGACAAACTGTGGGCGAACTGCGGCCGATTTTCCATTCACGCCTGAGGAGGAAGAATACTGGGAGATGGCATCCGACAATTACTACTTCGATAATGGCATGAGAACCCCACCAATGTATGATTTTATGCCGACGGGTCTTCGACAAAGTCAACGAATTACTCCCGCAGTGCAAAAAGCCATTGATGAGGCGAACGCCGGTATCGAAAAGGTAAAGGGTATGTGGAGCCATAACAATGGGATTCAGCAAGGGAAAATGGAGTATCTAGCGGAGAAGAAACGAGAACTGGCCATGACTAGGGCTCACGTTCGGCAGCTGCAACGAGAGATTAAGGAAGCTGAAGAGGAACTAGAAGAACTCGAATCGGACTACATAGGAATGGAGGACGTGATCAAGGAAAAGGTTAACTTGATCACAGGACTCCAGGACGCCTTCCAGTAATAGATTTCTTTGTTTACATGCATTGTATCCGTTTCGGTTGGGAAGATGATTTGCAATAATTTTTATACGATGTTGTTAATTATTTTCCTTGTTAAATAACTTAAGTGAATTTCTATATTAAAAACATTAAAATGGAAAGGAAACAATACATTAAAAACCACATAAAATGATAACCTAAAAACTATAGGGACCATTCATGTTTTTTAAATTTGCAACAAACTTCAGTGACCAAACTGTAAATTCGAAAAGTAGCGGGTTAGCCCGCGATCGCGGGGGGCCCAACGCGGGCAGGGACCAAAACTGCCAACACGGGCATTCTTGAGGGGGGAAAGCTGTGCCGCGGGCATTCTTGAGGGACCAACGCGGGCAAAGTGGGCAAAGTTTGGTGACACGTGGGCCTGGGGCCCGCGATCGCGGGGCCCACCGCGGTTTTTTGTGGCATTTCGGTAAGATGGGAGAGATTTGTGGCATTTTGGTAACAAATGGTCAAACTTGTGGCATTTTAATTAATTTCCCTTTTCTTTATCATATCCCTTGAATTGATTTATCTGATGGCTGAGATTTATTAGACTTTCTCAACATTTTCAGAATTTTCTTTTAAATTTATATTTGTTCAGAAACGTGAGAAATGATAAAGATGTCCTAGCTTATGGTATACGATATTACATTATATTTGGTGAAGGTTGATATATCTTCACCGTTTTATGTGAAGGAGCCCTTCCACATGCTTTCACACAATATAAGGATACTTTCGCATATTTTATGTAAATGTTACATACTCATATTTCTCATAGAAAATAATATTTCTAACAGGAACTCAACTCTATATGTGTATGTATATAACATATATGGGTTGAGATCCTTTCTATTTTCAGTGGAACTCAATCTTATATATATATACATATATATATATATATATATATATATATATATATATAGGATTGAGTTCCACTGAGAATAGAAAGGATCTCAACCCTTAGATGCATATTAGAATGAGATGCACCATAATCCGGTGCACTTATTACTTCCCGTATAAAGTGTTTTTTTTCGGTGCATTTCATCCTAATATGCATCCAACGGTTGATAACCATTTTTCACGTTTCTCACGTTAACTCAACTTATCATCGAAACTCAACCCTACAAGACTTCTTGAAAAACCAACCACTTTTCATGATACCTATGAGACTACTATGAAAGTTCGGTATGTGTTCGTTGAAAGAGAAATTAATTAAAATACCTCAAGTTTGACTTTGCTTTACCAAAATACCACAAATCTCGTTCACTTTACCAAAATGCCACAATTTTCCACGGTGGGCCCCGCGATCGCGGGCCCCAACCCACGTGTCATACAATTTTGGCCAAAAAGTCCCGCGGAGGTCCCTCAAGAATGCCCGCGGTACAGGTTTGGCCACTCAAGAATGCCCGCGTTTACACTTTTGGCCCCTGTCCCGCGAGGGTACCCCGCGGTGGTCCCGCGATATGCCGAAATTACAGTTTTGGCCCCTGAAGTTTGTGGCAAATTTAAAAATACATTAATGGTCCCTATAGTTTTTAGGTTATCATTTTATGTGGTTTTTAATGTATTGTTTCCTTTCTATTTTAATGTTTTAATATAGAAATTAACTTAAGAAAATGTTTTCCCCATTTTAAGTTATTTAACAAGGAAATTAATTAACAAGTTCATCTAGAAATTATTGCAAATCATCTTCCCAACCGAAACGGATACAGTGCAGGTAAACAAAGAAATCTATTACTGGAAGGCGTCCTGGAGTCCAGTGATCAAGTTAACCTTTTCCTTGATCACGTCCTCCATTCCCATGTAGTCCGATTCGAGTTCTTCTAGTTCCTCTTCAGCTTCCTTAATCTCTCGTTGCAGCTGCCGAACGTGAGCCCTAGTCATGGCCAGTTCTCGTTTCTTCTCCGCTAGATAATCCATTTTCCCCTGCTGAATCCCCCTGTTATGGTTCCACATACCCTTTACCTTTTCGATATCGGCGTTCGCCTCATCAATGGCTTTTTGCACTGCGGGAGTAATTCGTTGACTTTGTGGAATACCCGTCGGCTGGGTACAATGTTACATTGGTGGGGTTCTCATGCCATTATCGAAGTGGTAATTGTCGCATGCCATCTCCCAGTCTGCTTCCTCCTCAGGCATGAATGGAAAATCGGCCGCAGTTCTCCCACAGTTTCTCCACTCCTCGTCTGTTTCCGGTACCTTCCAGGTACTCCGGCGAGCTCCATCGTTCAGTGGTTGGTAGGCTCCCGAACGTGAAGTTCCAGCCACATTCGCCGACCTGTTCCCCCTTGATCTTGAACCTCCAGCCATGGTGTTAAGAAAAGCGAGAGAATGTTTGTAAACGGTGATGAGAGAATGTATAAAAGATAGATAGCAAGTTGTGAATTACTACTTCATCATGCCATCTACTTGCAATATTCGTCTGCTCTTGAATAAAGGTCTTTCATTAGGCTGAAAATTAGTCTTTAAGTAGTCAAACATAGCTAATTAATGAGAATTTAGATCAGATTTATATGGTACTGTCAAATGCAAGTTTCTATAATATAGATACTGTAACATCCCAGTTTCCCAAACATACAACAAATAACATATATTGCATAACATCGTTACATTAATAACAAAAGATACATAATAATTCACATACGGTCCCCAAAGTCTCAAAACTATACAATACAAAATATAAGTATTTCCTAATCTCCGTCCGCTATCAACCGCATCCTACACTTTATCCTTCCCTTTGCTAAGAAAATCTCCACGACATGGAATAAATATTTTTGAAAACAAAATGAGGGTTAGACCTAGAGGTCTAGTGAGAAAATCCCTGTTATTTCGAAATCGTTATGAAACCAATTTATATAAAATCCTTTATATAAACACACATATATCACATATAACTAAATACCAAATAAGACTCGTGCATCGTGTACCACTCATCCTTCACATCCTTCACATGGCCAAATTAGTTGGTAGCAAGCCAACTAATAAATTAACTTCACTGTACGACAATTACAGCCAACAACATTGTACGAATATTACAGCCAACACACCGGTCCTAAGCCCGACCAGTCGTATTCTTGTATAGTATAATGCTTAGGTAAATACAATATCTCAATATATTATATTTTCATTTATAAAAACGTCATCACATTCCAACCACATATCCCTCTCAAACGTAAACACATAATCACACCATCTATCACATTCACAATCCACACATGTATGTATTCCAGTTTAAAAACGTTTTAAAGTAAAACTCACCTTGATTGCTTATCCAATAACACTTCCAAGTCTTTTTCAAAGATTCAGTCTTTCAATCCAAATCCACTGAGTCTGAAATAGATTAAATACAAACTCTTCTTTACCAATCGGATACATAAGACTTACTAAGCTAAGGACTCTTGTTAGGGCAGGTTTTATTGTTGATTTAAAGTTTAAGGGTCTAATTGTATTTGTTTAATCTTAGTCCATAGTGAACGGGCCGTGGGCTTGTTAACCACGGGCCCGTACTATATAATGTTGTATTAGCCTAAGAAAAAAGGTTAATCATCTCATTAGCTTTCCTACTCTTATTGAAAACTCTCTGATTGAAAGCTTAATACATGGATGACCAGTTGAAATCATTGTTCTTATTTGCTTATTATTTCGATTTCATTATTGTTGCACGGATCTGGATTCAACAATTGGTATCAGAGCAGACGGACGGATTCGATTCAAAGTCTCAATCATTGATTTCTGGTTAGTTTGACTATTTCACGTCTGACTTTTTCTTGATCTTTCAAATCTGTGATTCTGCTTAAATTTCTAAAATTCGTTTGTTGGATTGTGTTAGCATCATACTTATAAGTAATTCTGCAAATTTTCACAACTCAATTCGTTCATTTGATAGGTTAATTTTACTAATCAAGTTCAAAACTTTTGGTTGTGTTCTTACTTAAAAATTCGATTTTTGATTTCAAAAGGTGTTGTTTTTGCTCTAAAATCGATTGGGTTAGTGTTGTTTTGTGCTTGGTATTGTTGCTAACCTTTCAGGAACACATTAGAGTAACCCTACTTGAATTTTCGATCGAATTTAGCAAAACAGCCGTAGTGTCCGGATACATCAGCCGCGTTTTCCGGACATATCAAGGTGTCCGGACGTTTGTGGTTCCATCCGGACAAGTCAGTCATCCGGACAAGTCAGTCATCCGGGTAAGTTCGTCATCCGGGTAAGTTTTCTCAAATCTCAATCTTTCCGGGTAATCTTGTTCCGGATAACACAAAGTATCCGGAATTCATTTTTATCCGGAAATCCTCGTTTACCCGGAATCCTCATAGTATCCGGACACCTCACATTCTCCGGAAACTTCAAAGTACCCGGAAATCTCATACTTTCCGGACACTATTGCATCCGGTAAGACTTGCTTATCCAGTTAATTCCATCCGGTATCTTTAGTACATCCGGTAACTCTGGTTATTTGGACAACTCAAGATATCCGGACTCTCTAATCTATCCGGACAACTCTGCAAGTTTTGAACTGTGTTTTCATAATTCTAGTCCAGTCACTTTCTGATCACAATCTTATTTGGATTCCTATCCAGTAAGACCACTTTAGTCTAAATCACGGATATAGAACATGCGTTAGGACTCCACTCGTAGTGCCTTGCGTTAGTTCTCTCTTTGAATCAATCTATACGTCCGACGATCACTCCGTTGCAACTGAAGATGTCTACTTCTCGTGATGCTCTCGCAATCGGCACCGACACCAAGCCACCATGTCTCTACCCGAATGAGTACAGTCAATGGCGAGATAGGTTTATGATCTTCATAGAGTCCAAGGACAACTATGAGTACATTAAGGCAACCCTGGATAATGGCCCGATTGACCCACCAATGAAGGAAATAGCTGCAACAGCAACTACAGACCCTCGACGTGAAAAGAAGACTCTTGCTGAGATGACAGAATATGAAAGAGGCATGACCGAAGGAGAAAAGCATGCAAAGAGATATCTGATACAAGCCCTTCCTAATTCTATTTACACTGCAATAGACAGTTACAAAGAGACGGCTAAGGGCATGTGGGACCAAGTAGCCAAAATGATGCGAGGTAGCGTTGTAGGAAATCAGCTAAAGATAAACAGTGCGATAACCAAGTTCGATGGGTTCAAGCAGCGAAACGGTGAATCTCTTACCCAGACCTATGAACGGTTTTGTTTACTTCTCAATGAACTGAACAAGAATAAAATTGTTCATTCCAATACCGAGAATGCACTCAAATTCCTCAACAACTTGCTACCCGAATGGAAAGTGTATGCTTCTCATGTCAAGCACAACAACTTGATAGAGAACCTAAGCATCAATGAACTGTACGAAACACTTCTCCAAGACGAAGATGAGGTGAATGAGCTACTGGGAGAGAAGAAGAACGAGCCGAAACCATCTGCTGATCCGATTGCCCTAATGACTTCCAAAATGGGAAAATCTTCAAGCGGCCAATCCAGACGTGGTCCTCAACATAGTCCTTCCGAGTCAGAATCTGAGAACGAGAAAGACGGTGACGATGATGATGATGAAGCATCGGAATTAATGAAAGCCATTGCCCTTCTGACTAAATCTTTTCAACAACAAAAGTTCTACAAGAAGCCGTCCTCCAATAGTCAACGCTTCTCCACTGCCTCCAATAAGCGTCACGACTACAAGGATCGATATGAAGGAAAGAAGAAGGTAGAAGAGCAAGATAGATCTGAGAAGAAGGATAAGACAGAGAAAAGTGACCGCAAGAAGAGAGATGAACCTGTGAAATGCTACAACTGCGGGAAACTCGGTCATTTCGCTAAAGACTGCCGTCAACCCACTGTGAAGAACTCTCATTATTATGAGGCCAAACTTGCACTGGCCAGACAGAAGGAGGCTGGAGAGGTAATGTTTGCTGAAAATGAGTACTGGCTGGGCAGATCTGATGATGAGGAAGAGTATGAAGGTGCTGATGCTTTCATGGGATATCAATCCTCTACTGATGAAGACAAGGCAAAAGCAAATCAGGTATGTGACTCTTGCTTACAAATCTTCACACTTCAATTGCAAACCGTAAATGAAAAGGCAACCTCTCTCGCGGCCACAAATGCGGAACAAAAGCTTGAAATTACCTCAATAACTGAAAAGCTTAATGTTCAAAAGAAATTAACTGAGAAGTATAAGTCTGAAAATGCTGATTTAAAAGATCGATGCAAAAACCTTTCGTTAGCACCTAAAGACTTAAGGGCCAGAATATATGAACTCCAGCGTCAGCTTGATCAGTGTTTGAATGAGAAAGAAGACATTATTTATCAATGTTCTTCTCTTCAAGTTCAACACAAGGAGTATGTAGCTAAAATTCTAAACCTTGAAACCAAACTCCACCAAAGGGGACAAACTGATCAAACCATTTTCTTAAACAAACCTAAAGAGTTCACATACTTTAACAAAGAGTGGGGAATCGGATATGATAACCCACACTACTTGAAAAAGGGAAGATGACATGTACCCACTCTGTATGACTTTGCATGTTATGGCTTAGATAAACAGTATCCAGAATATGCAATTCAATGGACTGGCCCTCTTGAACCAGAAAAGGAGGAGGAAACCGAGGAATACAAGCGCACACACAAACGAGGAATTCAACTTCCATTTTGCTATGAACCCTTAAACTATTCATACCAAAAGAACAAAAAGTACCTTTCCAATGACTACTTCGACCCCTACAAGGTAGCCACACCCAAGGATTCCTCCAAGAAGGATGAGGATGTAGCACCAGTAACCAAGACCGAGACGGATGAGTTTAAACTCTATGTTCCACCTCTCATCTTGGAAGCAAAGATAGTCGAGTTGGAGGAGTCACTTGAAAAGGAAAGGTTGGTTTTTCAAAATGAGAAGAATGAGTTAATTAAGGATTTTGAGAAACTGAAATCTGAGAAAACCGATGGTATGTCAAGTGAGGAAAAGGAAAAAATTCAGTGGGAAATCAATACGCTCTCATCCAAATTGTCTGAAATGACAATAGAAACGATGAAAGAGCACATGAGAAGTGTTCAACTCCAAGAACAGATTAACCTTCTCCAAGCTCAAAAACAAAATTCCCCTGATCTTTCTTCCAACTTATCTGACACATCATCGTGTAAAGCTTTCATTGGAAATATCTCTTCACCAGAAAGTAACGTTTCTCAAGACGACTGTGTTAAAAGGAATTTAGACTCTGATTTTTCAAAAGCTTCTGCACCAAGTTCTCCTACACACACAAAGTGTTCCTCGCCTTCCTCACCTGCTCTTGTTCTTGATACTCACATGATAGATTTCTCAGCGTACATGAACTCCGAAGGTAACTATGATGAAGAGTTTGACCTTTTTCCTTTTGACACACCCCTTCCGAGTCACACTGATTTTCTATCTCCGGTGACTGAGAATTCGGCTACTTCTTTAAAGGACACCTGTTCTCAAACAAAGGCCCCAGCTGTGATCACGATTTCTCAGTCTAAACCAAAATCAAAACCCATTCCCAAAAAGCAATCACAGCCAAGGCAAACAAATGGACCAATAACTGACAACTTTACTTGTCCTCCCAGTCAACCTGATTTTTTGTCTCCAGTGGTTAATCGTCCGGTCAACTTTCTAAAGGGCGACTGTTCCCAATCAAAGACTCCGGCTGTGAACAAGATTCTTGAAAATGCTTCAAATGTTCAGAAACAATCACAGCCGAAGCAAAAGACCGAACAATCGACCACTAAGCCGCCTGTTTCCTCCACTGTCACTGATCAATCTGTCCCTGCTGTTTCAGATAAAAATGGTCGCGCCAATAAAGGAAAACCTAAGTGGCTAAAGAGGGATTCTGTCAAGAAGGATGCGTCAAAGTCATCCCCACCTGTTTTCATTTCTAGAATTGATAAAGACAATTATGCTTGGAATAATTGGAACTATTTTGATGTTTCGTTTCCTGTTAAAGTTAACTCTCTTCATCAATTGATTCAGTTATCGCATGATTGTTTATGTTGTTCTAATTGTGGTTGGAATGATTTTGATGACATTCATAACAATGCTTGGTATGCGCCTTACTTTGTTGAAAACCTATTCCATAAGCGCAAACCCCAAAATAAAAGGCAACAACATCATTTTAAACGGGGTTTCAGTCCAACGGTCAAACCACAGCGGGAGTCCCAACCCATTCTTACACGGGTTGCTCCTACCGAGGTTAAACCGGCACCCAGGTGGAAATCTGCCCCAAAATCTGGTCCTCCAAAAGGTGCACGTTCTGCACCCAAGAGGAAACAAGTGCCAAAACCAGTTCCCTCCAACGGTGTAAAATCTGCACCTAAAGGGAAGGCTGTGTCAAAGCAAATTTCCCCAGGCAGTGCCAATTCTAACCCCCAAGGACCCAAACAAATTTGGGTACCTAAACGTCACTAATCTTGTTTTGCAGAACGGTCATGTGTGGTACTTAGACTCTGGATGCTCCAAGCACATGACCGGACGAAGGGAGCTTCTCACGAACTACAAGGAAGAATACCGCGGAGACGTGAGATTTGGAAATAACGAGAGGTCGCCGATCGTGGGCTACGGCGACATCGTACAAGACAAGATCACTATCAAGAAGGTATCCCACATCGCAGGATTGGGACACAACCTCTTCAGCATCGGTCAATTCTACGACAAGGATCTCGAGGTCAGCTTTAAAGCCACACGCTGTCGAATCCTCAACAACAACGACGAAGAGCTACTGGTTGGGACTCGAAAGACCAATCTCTACACCATAGACCTCGCAGCAATCAAGACCGACAAACCAGTCTGCCTTTTGTCCAAAGCCGATTCTGACCAAGTTTGTCTATGGCATAGACGTCTTTCGCACCTCAACTTCAGAAGTATCAATCAACTGGTGCTAGGCAAACATGTCCGAGGTGTGCCCCAAATTCCATTTGTGAAGGACCGTCTCTGTGGGGCCTGCGAAAAGGGAAAGATGACGCGTGCTTCACATCCGCCTAAGGCAACTCCGAGCACGTCCCGGACCCTCGAACTCATTCACATGGATTTGTGTGGTCCAATGCGTGTTCCGAGCATCAACAAACGCAAATACGTGCTTGTGATGGTGGACGACTACTCATGCTACACTTGGGTGATGTTCTTACGCTCGAAGAACGAAACTCCGGAGCTCATCATTGATCACCTAAAGACTGTCCAGCAGAACAAGCCTCAACACGTTCAGTCCATCAGAACTGACAACGGGACAGAATTCAAGAATCAGAAGGTGGATGACTATCTGCGATCCGTGGGAATCACACACACTTTCTCTGCAGCACACACTCCTCAACAAAACGGAGTGGTGGAAAGACGGAATCGTACCCTGGTTGAAGCTGCTCGAACAATGCTATCCCAGGCAAAACTACCGCTATATCTATGGGCTGAGGCGGTATCTACGGCTTGCTACACGCAAAACCGCTCTATCCTTCTCAAGCGGTTCAACAAGACACCGTACGAGATCATGAATAATCATGTTCCAACCGTCAGCTACTTCCATGCATTTGGATGCACTTGCTATGTCCTGAACGACAGGGATGATCTCGGAAAATTCAGCCCTAAGGCGGATGAAGGAGTCTTTATTGGATACTCCATGCAGGCTAAGGCGTATCGCGTTTACATCAAACGGACCAAAACCGTTGTCGAAAGCATAAACGTGACATTCGACGAAGCCGCAGATTTGGCTTCTGAACAACTCAGTTCAGAACCCGGTTTAACTGGCGAGTTAGCTTCCGGACCTCCAAGTTCGGGATCTACACAAGCATCAGTAAATCCGAATCATGCATCTTCATCGAATGATAATCTTTCTGATTTAGATTTACTATTTGAATTCTTTTATGATGACACTGCTCACTCTTCCACACCTGTCTCAGCGCACCCTCGACTTGAAGCTGCTCGCGATGCGGATCCGGAGGAACCTATACTCTCAGAGATCGCTCCTAATGATTCGTCTTCTGCTACAACCGATGTTCAACCTCTGAACTCCTCGGAACCAGAGGTTGTCCAACCATCGACGAATCCTCCCCCACTTCCTCCAAGAAACACGCCTGCTACAATTGAACAAGTTCAAGACCTTCCATCTGGTGCATATGTGGATCCGGACGCATCTCACTCTACACAACAGCCGCTTCCACACACCACCAAATGGACAAAGGCACATCCCCTGCATCAAATCATCGGTGATCCTTCCACTCCTATACGTACACGAGGCGCTTCTGCCAACTTTTGCCTATTTTCTGGATTCCTAAGCAAGATCGAGCCGACGAACGTTAGCGAAGCGCTCGAAGATCCAGACTGGATCATAGCCATGCCAGAGGAGCTGAATCAATTCGAAGCTCTAAAGGTATGGCGACTGGTTCCACGTCCTACGCACAAGACGGTGATCGGCACCAAATGGATTTTTAAGAATAAGAAGGACGAAGACGACATCGTTGTTCGCAACAAGGCGCGTCTCATGGCCAAAGGATACCGGCAACAAGAGGGGATCGACTATGATGAGACCTATGCTCCGGTCGCTCGCATCGAAGCAATCCGTATGTTTCTCGCTTATGCAGCGCACAAGAACTTCACAGTCTTCCAGATGGATGTGAATACAGCCTTTCTCTACGGTGATCTCCAAGAAGAAGTTTACGTGTCGCAACCCGACGGATTTGTGGATGACTCAAAACCTGATCATGTCTACATCTTGGACAAGGCACTATACGGTCTAAAGCAGGCCCCGCGAGCATGGTACAACACCCTATCAAAGTTCCTGTTAGAATCCAAATTTACACGAGGTACTATTGATTCTACTCTATTTATAAAGAACGAAGAGGGCCACATCATTCTAGTCCAGGTATATGTCGATGACATCATTTTTGGTTCTACTAATCCATTATATGCAAAGAACTTTGCCAAACTCATGGGAAATTTTTTTAAAATGAGTATGCTGTGTGAGATGAATTTTTTTCTTGGTCTTCAAGTTAAACAACTGTCGACCGGAATCTTCATTAACCAGTCCAAATACATAAGGGATATTCTTCGGAAATTCCAATTGGACCAGTCCTCACCAATGAAAACTCCCATGGCAACCAATACAAAGCTTGACACCGATCCTAACGGAAAGGCTGTCAACGCCAAATTGTATCGGGGAATGATCGGTTCTTTAATGTACCTAACTGCCAGTAGACCAGACATAATGTTCTCGACATTTCTTTGCGCCCGTTATCAGTCCAACCCTAAAGAGTCTCATTACAATGTTGTTAAACGTATTTTTCGTTATTTACGTGGTACTGCTGATCTTGGCCTTTGGTACCCGAAAGAGACAGGTTTTGGACTTTCTGCCTACTCGGATGCGGATCACACGGGATGCATGATGGACCGCAAGAGCACTTCGGGACACATCCAATTCTTGGGAGATAGCCTGGTAAGTTGGGCATCGAAGAAACAACAGTGCGTGTCCACGTCAACTGCCGAAGCCGAGTACGTGGCCGCCGCGAGCTGCTGCTCTCAAGTCATCTGAGGACACAACTTAAGGACTACGGGTTCACGTATGTCAAAATCCCAATATACTGTGACTCCAAGAGCGCCATTGCCATTTCGAGTAACCCGGTCCAACACACAAAGACAAAGCACATCGACGTTCGGTATCATTTCATTAAAGATCACGTCGAAAGAGGTACCGTCGAACTCTACTTCATCAATACAGAGCATCAGTTAGCATACCTCTTTACCAAAGCCTTGGACGAAAAACGCTTTAAAACTCTTGTGTTCAAGCTCGGTATGCTAAACCTGAAGACTTAATCCGACTGAGTACCTTTACAAATTCCATACCTCTACGAGTAACTGTCCTCTCATCATCCGGAGTTAACACTCTTGCTGATTGAGCATACACTTCCTCGCACTGGTATTCTACTTGTCTCGGTTACTTAGTTAGCTTTAGTCTCTGTATTCTTTAGGTAGATTTCGTCTATTTCTGGATTATCTCTTTCTTCGTGTGTTTCTTTTAATTCATACCATAGTTTGTTTTGTTTACTTCATTATCTCTGTGCTTTCACAATCTGCCATTGTGTCCAGGGGGAGCACACCGCGACATCAGGTAAGTTTACTCATACTTTGAGGGGGAGCGTCACACCCAGTTTTGTTTTCCTTTACGCGTCAAAAGGTTTTATGTGTGTGGGCACTCCTATGTCTAAATTATTGTCCTCACTTGAGGGGGAGCGACACCATTACTCGGTTACAAGCCTACTCTTTCTGTATATCGTATTCCTCCAATGCACCCTACTGCACGATTCGAGGGGGAGCAATGGCAATCCCATGTTCATTTTGAGGGGGAGCGAGAGAAAGGTCTTGTGATAAGTCCCATTTCTCTGATAATTCGCGAAAAAGAAATCATCCGGACTCCTCAGTCATCCAGACTCTGGCATTATCCGGACTCTATTGGTATCCGGGTCGGTCCTCACCCGGACAAGCCCGGACAAGACCCGGACCTTACCCGGGTTATATAAGACACCCGGACCATTGCTTTACCCCATCCGGACTTTTCCATCCAAAACCCTAAACCCTCATACGCTCTCTCTCTCTCTCGCTCGGACTTTGCTCATTTTGGCCGATTCACACACGCATTCAATCCCAAACTCAGGTATGTTGTTCGCACGTCTCTCTCGTTCCTTACCACTATGTCGTGATCCCCTTAACTCCCAAACAGACCTCGATTTGGTTCTCCTTTTTGGATCTTAAACCCAGATTCGGGTCCCCACGATTTGTGGGTCGTTTGTGCTCATCTAACTGACATACACTCAATGTGTCGCCTCGCATCTCACTTGTCCCTGCACTCACACTGGCCTTGACCCATGTTTTAGTTGTTTATTCGTTAAGGGTCATCGTCCGGACACATTCATCGTGTCCGGACACCTTCAACATATGACGGTTTATCCGGACATGTTCACAACGCATGCATTTCCATCCGGACATCATCATACTCCCGGAAACCTAGTTGTCCAGAAACCTTAGGGTTTCCGGTAAGTTCAACTACCGGGTAGTCTTGAGAATCCGAACACAATCTTATCCGGAAAACCATTGTATCCGGTACTCTTGATCCGGACAACCCTGTTATCCGGATCCATTCACATGCCTATCCGGACACTCCTGTCATTCGGACTCCTTGGAGTTATCCGGACACCTTGTCTTGCTATATCATCATCCGGACAATCCTGCTGTCCGGACTCCTTCGCTCTATCCGGACTCCATGTCCTTCATCCGGATTCCACTGCTGTTGTGTCTGTTAGGTACCTATTTTTCTTCATATCCGTCATCGATCTGTCTCAGATTGAGCCATTTAACGCTAAGGTACGCGCCTGCACTTGTTCTTCTGATTAAGTTCCTAACAGTGCGTTGTTTTTGGCAGATTTATACATGGCAGAACAACAACATCCGGAAGACCAAATTCCTCAGGAGGAGGAAATCATTGACGAAATAGCAGATGCTGCATTGGTTGATCCTGATCATGGCATCGAGTTGGAAGCCAACAATCATTATTTAGATCCGGAGCTTTTCAGACCAAACCCACAACATCAGGTCATTCTCGACATTCTGATGCGCCATCCCATTCATGAGGCACTAACTCGCACCGCCGACGTTCCTTTGCTCTACATTCTACAAGTCTGGATGACAGCATAAGTCCGTACGGTTGGCAACACTCAGACCATCACGGCGCAAATAGACAACCAGACCTTTACTCTGACGCCCGACTCTTTTCGCCGATTACTTTCACTACCGGAAGCCACTGCCAACAACCACGAACGGTACGATCCTGCCGTTAACGATGCTACACTTTGCGCCCAAATGCGTGCCCTTGGTTACAACTCCGACCTTCAACGGCCATCAGTCTTCAATCGCAAGTTCTTGGCGCCAATTTGGTACACGCTCTTCACCATACTCAATCGCTGCCTATCCGCCCGATGGAAAGGTATTGACCAATGTACAGGCGACTTTCTGCGACTTGTTCACGCCGTGTGCTACAATCGCCACGTCGACTTCGCCATGATCATCTGGCGTGAACTTGTGACCACCATTCGACACATCGGTGGCACCAAACAGAAGAAGTTCCTTCCATATCCGCGTTTCCTTTCGCTTGCCGTTCGTCAACACATGGATGCAAATCCCGCCATTCCAAGACGAATCACACATCCGGTATGCCCCATCCGACACCTCCAATTCATGGTGATCCGTAACCCATCTGATGCGGTCGCCTCGCCCATTCCTGCCGCCCTACTAGCCATAGCCGATCCCGCTGCACCAGGGGTAGTTGCTTATAGGGGAGAGTTAGGACATCCCATGGTCCAGCCAGAGCCGGAGGGACCTGCCCAGGGAAATAGGCCCGAGGGACGTGAGGGTCCTAGGACGAGAGGAGGAAGGGCCCGACAAGCAGGTGCTGTCGGGCGGGGGATGTTAGTAGTGAGAGGAAGGGGACCGAGAGTAGGTGGTGCAGCGGAATCGCAACCCGGTTCCAGTTCAGCCTGCGCCGGTCCATCATCTAGACCGATCCTACATCATTCCACCGAGCCATATATCAACGAACCCCCCTCTCCCAGTACACAAGTTGAGGACGTGGAATCCGACTCCACGGACTCTGATACCGACCGAAACATTCGCTTGAGACAAATACCTCACGGTATCGGACCCAACCCTGATTTTACCATTGGCATTCCACTTGAATCACCTCCCCACATTGGAACCGGACCTACCACTAGGACATCTGAGGGAGACACATGTGATGAGTTAGATCATGCGAGAAGGAGAGAACTGCGTTCAAAGTTGAACCAGGAAAGATCGAGCCGTAAAGATAACGAGGCTCAAGAGCGACCCCAGCCGAGTGATATCCAGGTCGCCACATCTGCTATCCCGTCTCATCCGTTGGGACGGGGTATTGAAACAGCCTCCGTGGACCTAGCGGAGCATTTGCACACCCCCCATAGCCACTCATCCGTCTCACTACAGACGGATGTTTCAATATTACACGGGGAACAAGCACAACTTCCACCGGCCTCTCATTCGGAGAGTGTTGGTGTTGAAATAAGAGACCAGCAACCCCCGGTCTCGACTTCTTTGTGTGCACCATCGAGTCTAGAGCCTATTGTTACTGAACATTCTTCACCTAGGACACTTGATGTGGAACAACACCATGTCGCGCCTCTTAGTGACCCGACCGGAACGTCTATAGTGTCTCCGCATTCCGGACCACGAGGATTGGACGGAAATCCTACCACAGTTATTATCACGCCAGCTGTGAACGTAGGTGGCTCTGCCTCTAAGGTAGATGCCTCAACGGGTACTCTAAGTGAGCCCGGTGTTATTTTACCCGACTTTGTGTCAAAAGGGTCTCTGGACAGCACCCTTGAGGCTGTCCAACAGGTTATGGAGCACAAATTGCAGGAACATGTAGCCGCTGAACTTGCCAAAGCGATGCATGCTATCAAAGGAAAGGGCCACCTCGTCGACTCTGAAACCGCCTCTGTGCCTCCACCGACTCAACCGCAACCTACTTACTCGGTGGACACCCTGAAGACGATGCTCTTAGCCCAACTGCTCCAGGAATCCGACACAACCGCATCTGCCGAAGCAGACCTGATCTCTGTTCTCCGATCACAGGTCACTGCTCCATCTTCGTCCATCACGTCACGCCTTGAATCCATTGACTCGACCCTCAACGACTACAACAAAGCGCTTGCCACGCTGTCTGAGAGGGTCCGCTCACTAGAAGACACTTGTAAGAGTCAAGCCGTCGGTCTCAAACGCAAGCACGATGACCAGGATGATCCTGATCACCGTGAGGGGGAGAAGCGTCTACGCCATACCGAGACCGTCCAGATCATGACTGCTGAAATGACATATGTGGTTCAACAGGAACCCCCAACTGCGGCAACTTCAACAGAAACACCCGAAGCCGAGTTGCCATTAGCACAGATGGTCATCGACATGGATATCTCAGATGACGAAGCCCCAACGGTTGAAAAGCCCGAGGGGACAACACAGGAATTGGTCGAACAAGAACCATCAGACATGCCAATGCTCATCATGATTGATCCAGCATGTGAAACCAACCCGGAAACCGAAGACGCTTGGTACGAAAAAGCTGCCAAAGCCGTAAACTTCGAGGTAAACTTGGTGTTTCCCACTGATGAAGACGACAACGTGGATTACGACCAGTTTCTGCTTCAGAATTTCTATGGTACGCCTCCCGTTCACTCGACTCAACCAGCTACGACTTCAGATCAACCCGAAAGCTCAAATGCAGAAACCCCGACATCTCCTCTACAAACGACAGCTCCTGATCTTCCTCCCCCTCCTCAGCAACAAAACCGTTGGGAGAAGATCAAGGTCCTCATTCCTCATCTGGAGGAATCTCTGAAGAAGCTGTTTGTTCACCGAATTCGCCCGATCGAGCCGACCTTCTGTCTTGGCATCTACAGTCCTGATCCAGCTCGCCAACTCCGATACGTAGAAGCCATGAAGTGGTGTCTCCCGAGAGACCAGGTTCGAACCAAACATAAAATTTCAGAGGTGCTAAAGATTCAGTCAAACAAAATTATGAAGATCGTCTTTCCCGTGTTCACTGTTCGACGTGAAGACGGAAAAGAATGGATTTTTTCTGAAGCTGATTTTAAGCATCTCCATCCGTTCGATCTCCTGGTTATTCTGAGAGATCTTCGCACCAGAACCATCCGACCGCTTGCTGTAACAAAGGCGCTCGAAGCGGTTCGTCGATTCCTCGTCCGTTCTATTATGATCTATTATCTTACGGACTTTCAAATGGCAATCGAGAACCGAGCGAAGAAGGTAAATCTACTCAAACCGAATCTGAAAGCTCCTGAACTGTCGATGTATCCCGAGAACGCAATGCTGCTTCAACCGGAATTTGGGATCGTCTTCCTCAACGCTCAGAAAGAAAAGAAGTTTATGAGGTTCAGTCAGGTAGATCGATTTTGCGACGGCACACTGTTCAAGGTTCAAGACGCTCTTCGGAAGATCATCAAACACGAATCCGAAAATCCAAAGGTATCCTATGTGCCCAATCTGAATGAAAGAACTGCTCAGACTGCTTTGGATATGGTTGAAGAACGTCTCGACTACCGCCGCGCCATCAGATTCTTCGAGGTTCATTTCGCTCTTCGCAAACGTTATGTCTACAACTGGCAAGAGATAGAGCGCGAATTTGAACTTCAAATCAAAGGGGGAGATTGTTAGGGCAGGTTTTATTGTTGATTTAAAGTTCAAGGGTCTAATTGTATTTGTTTAATCTTAGTCCATAGTGAACGGGCCGTGGGCTTGTTAACCACGGGCCCGTACTATATAATGTTGTATTAGCCTAAGAAAAAAGGTTAATCATCTCATTAGCTTTCCTACTCTTATTGAAAACTCTCTGATTGAAAGCTTAATACAGGGATGACCAGTTGAAATCATTGTTCTTATTTGCTTATTATTTCGATTTCATTATTGTTGCACGGATCTGGATTCAACAACTCTAGATAACTTAAATCCTCAAAAGTGACCAAACAGCTATAGTTCCTGGACAACCCAAAACTTTCCGGACAACACAGACTATCCGGACAACACAACTATCCGGACAACACAACTATCCGGTAAACATCAACTTTCCGGATAACACAACTATCCGGACAGTGTGAACAATCCGGGTAACATCCGGACTCCAAAGCAATCTGAACACTATCCGGTATCTCATGTCAACCGAAAACTTAATAAAAAGAGAAACTTACCGGGTGAGACTCGTCCGGACACCATCGAAAAGGGACTACCCGGACACTCTCAACAAGATTACCCGGACACCTTCAACTTATCCGGAAACTACTGACTGTTCATCACTTTTTACCCAGAAATCGACTGGAATTACTACCAGAAGCGAAATCGATGATTCTAATCCGATAGGAACTTTCTACTAGCAATTACCAACATAAAATACAAAGCAACATACCTTAATTCCTCTTCCAAGTACACCAATTTGAGCTTTAACCTAACTTTCCTTCTTTTCTCCTTCTTGCTCTCTCAAAAAAACACACACACACACACACACTGAAATGATTCTGGATATTTGCAGATAATGAAAATATCTGAATATCCTAAGGGATATTATCTAACCATATTTACCCTTTAAACCTTATGCTTTCCATTAATGACCAAAACACCCTTAACTCCTAAATTAACCCAAACTTACCCTAAACATCAATTATAAAGTTAAATAAATTTAACGGAACTAACATTTAACTAACGAACTTACCCGGGGTATTACATCATCTCCCCCTTAAAAGAATTCCGTCCCGGAATTCGGTTAAGCGAAAAGGTATGAATACTTATCACTACTACTTCGAACTCAATCAAAACCATAGAAACTAATTGAATAGACGCCCCACACCCACCTATATCTCTAACACAGATAAGCAACAAAAGCACGGAAATACCAATAATCATTTTGCGCTGAAGTCAGATAACACCTTAGCACGTATAGAGTTTATTAGAAATGTACCTGTAACCTCATCCAGAATTTCCTCCTCTTCTTGTGTTGTCATTTGGAAGACACGACCTTTTGCTTTCGGTACCTCAGACCCTTGTACCTCTCCCGAACTAACACACGTTGGTCTCACCGTCATACTACCCTGTTGTACTTTCCATCGTGGACAGTCTGACTGAATATGATCAGGGGAATTACAAACGAAACAGAATCGAGTTACGTGACAGTCTTTAGCAATGTGACCAGTCTTCCCACACTTGTAACATCTTCGGGGCTCCACATAACAGTTTCCTTGGTGAACACGATTGCATTTTGGACATGGTCTTTCAACTGGTCTGAAAGGTAGATAACTATCAAGCCTCGGGGATTCGTATTCCTCCAAATCGTACGTCATTTCCTCCAATTTCCTTTTTCCAAAACTTCTATCACCAGCATCTCTCTTATTATCCCGTTCCACATTTTCCGCTGTATCTACTGCGGCTGAGAAGGTATCGGGTCCTTTTGCAATCACTAGCTTTCTAATTTCTGAATTTAACCCAAAGATAAACCTTTCCATCTTCAGAGCCTCTGTGGCAACATAGTACTCCGCAAAGCGAGACTTCTCCAGAAAACGAACAGTGTAATCCCTAACCGATAAACTTCTCTGATGTAGGTTCATGAATTCCTCTTCCAGTTGTCTAACTGCTGCTTGAGGACAAAACTGTCCTTTGAAAGATATGATGAATTCTTCCCAAGTAAAAGTAGAATACACATCCGACCCTCTTGATGTAATAAGAGCTTCCCACCAAAATAGAGCATCTGCCTTCAACATCGCTGTTTCGTATAGTACTTTATCTTCTTCTGCACACTTGCTGGTCCTGAAGACAGCTTCTATCTCTTTCAGCCACCTCATAGCCTTCATTGGATCCCTTTCTCCTAAGTATGTCGGAGGTTTGCAACTTAAAAACATTTTATAGTCACTCTTCCTTGGCACCGGTATGACAGTATGTGTAATGGGCATCTCATCTTCCAGACTAGGATCTGGTATTCCAGTTTCTGTGTGACGAGTTCTATCGAACATAGCTTGTATATTGTCTTGAAGTCTTCCCATTTCCGCCTTCAAATCGTTTCTTGTAACAAACTCCGTACCTCGCCCCTGAACTCTGCCTCCAGTTCTGCCCCTACCTCTTTCTCCCCCTCGTCCCCTTGTCCCAACTGTTGGATTTGTTCTATTAGGATTTCCTCCTCCCCGATTCGTTTGTCTAGTACCGCTTGCCATTCTGTAGATTCAAACAAGGTTAACATACACATAAGCACATACCCCATATAACAAGGTATTCCAGTTCAAACATGCACCTGTAAGATCACAATTACACTGGCCAGGTGTAATCTGAAATTACCTTACATGATGTTCCTTCTACCTTTTATACTTAATCATCCCAAGGTTCTAAAATTATTAGGGACATCCTACTTCACATGCAGTTTAAGTCTAGGTACAGATACTAATACCTAAATCCCTTAAACTAGGGCTCTGATACCATTTGTAACATCCTAGTTTCCCAAACATACAACAAATAACATATATTGCATAACATCGTTACATTCATAACAAAAGATACATAATAATTCACATACGGTCCCTAAAGTCTCAAAACTATACAATACAAAATATAAGTATTTCCTAATCTCCATCCACTATCAACCGCGTCCTACACTTTATCCTTCCCTTTGCTAAGAAAAGCTCCTCGACCTGGAATACATATTTTTGAAAACAAAATGAGGGTTAGACCTAGAGGTCTAGTGAGAAAATACATGTTATTTCGAAATCGTTATAAAACCAATTTATATAAAATCCTTTATATAAACACACATAACTAAATACCAAATAAGACTCGTGCATCGTGTACCACCCATCCTTCACATGGCCAAATTAGTTGGTAGCAAGCCAACTAATAAATTAACTTCACTATACGACAATTACAGCCAACAACACTGTATGAATATTACAGCCAACACACCGGTCCTAAACCCGGCTAGTCGTATTCTTGTATAGTATAATGCTTAGGTAAATACAATATCTCAATATATTATATTTTCATTTATAAAAACGTCATCACATTCCAACCACATATCCATCTCAAATGTAAACACATAATCACACCATCTATCACATTCCCAATCCACGCATGTATGTATTCTAGTTTAAAAACGTTTTAAAGTAAAACTCACATTGATTGCTTATCCAATAACACTTCCAAGTCTTTTCCAAAGATTCAGTCTTTCAATCCAAATCCACTGAGTCTGAAATAGATTAAATACAAACTCTTCTTTACCAATCGGATACATAAGACTTACTAAGCTAAGGACTCTAGATAACTTAAATCCTCAAAAGTGACCAAACAGCTATAGTTCCCGGACAACCTAAAACTTCCCGGACAACACAGACTATCCGGTAAACATCAACTTTCTGGATAACACAACTATCCGGACAGTGTGAACAATCCGGGTAACATCCGGACTCCAAAGCAATCCGGACACTATCCGGTATCTCATGTCAACCGGAAACTTAATAAAAAGAGAAACTTATCGGGTGAGACTCGTCCGGACACCATCGAAAAGGGACTACCCGGACACTCTCAACAAGATTACCCGGACACCTTCAACTTATCTGGAAACTACTGATTGTTCATCACTTTTTACCCAGAAATCGACTGGAATTACTACCAGAAGCGAGATCGATGATTCTAATCCGATAGAAACTTTCTACTAGCAATTACCAACATAAAATACAAAGCAACATACCTTAATTCCTCTTCCAAGTACACCAATTTGAGCTTTAACCTAACTTTCCTTCTTTTCTCCTTCTTGCTCTCTCAAAACACACACACACTGAAATGATTCTGGATATTTGCAGATAATGAAAATATCTGAATATCCTAAGGGATATTATCTAACCATATTTACCCTTTAAATTTTAAGCTTTCCATTAATGACCCAAAACACCCTTAACTCCTAAATTAACCCAAACTTACCCTAAACATCAATTATAAAGTTAAATAAATTTAACGGAACTAACATTTAACTAACGAACTTACCCGGGGTATTACAGATACTGTTCTACATTACATAATACCAATTTTTGCATCATATGAATCACTTCCAGACAACAAGAACCAATACACCAATTTTCAGATGAAATTTTTAAGCATTCCAACCAAAGAAAACTCGGCTTCGACAATAAGACTTCCATTTAACAAAAACCCCTTCGCCGGTTCATTGAGTTCACTCAGTAGCATGAAAATTAGTCTTTAAGTAGTCTAAGGATTAATGCACATGTGAATCAAGAAATAAATGCTTGTTCATCCAATAATCTCTGTATTAGGATTATCGCAAGTTTCATAAACCTACTTACTAGGTGTTGGAAAATTTTAGTCAAAATATGGGTTTTACTAAACTTTGGACACATTTAAATATATATATATATATATATATGTGTGTGTGTGTGTGTGTGTGTGTGTTATATAGCTAACTTTTAGTAGGTTTATGTTCGCCTATATGAGAGCTTCGAAACGATATATAATGCGTCCAAAATGGAGTATGTGTGAAAGAGATATCGATACTCAAAGTTAAGTAATTGGATGAAATTAGCAAAAACCAAATGAAGTAAACACTAAGTCAATCACAATACTTTAACAAAATAAGTTAATATTAAAAATAACAATTATTTAATGTTACATAAACAACCTAACGTTGCATTATTTGACAATGCTCATAAATGGACTCCGCCATATGATTGCGAAATTTATTGGCCTCGACCTCGGTGTGGTCAGGGTGTACAAATACCACATCGTTATTTATCAACATGCTGGCATTACGGCATACCCAGACACCGCAATCCGCATTCATCCCGGACTGCTGGGGTGTATTCTTGGCGAACTTATGGCGAAAGAGCTCTGACCTATCGCGATGCCTCGTGTCCTTGACCTGGCAAAAGAAGTCAAATAGCACAGCTTTAAACCTTCTCATATGGTCTTCCAATTGGTCTCTGAAGAGACTGGCACTGTCGCTGTCATATTTGGTCATGGTCATAGCGTCAAGCTTAAACACTCCAAGCAACCAATGTTTGGGATGAATGCATATAGGGATGTACACCTGAAATATTACAATATTAGACAGCTTAGTTAGCAACAAAACAACTTAAATAAAATAAGAGTAAAACGATTTACATACCACATCGAGGAGAACCCAAGAAACCCCTTCCACGCCATTGCATGAGTTAGCCACGGAGGCGGGACCTTGATGTTCAAGCACCATGTAGTGAAAGAAAATACTGTGCATCATGGTCCACCTCGTGTCTGTTCCACGATATTGTTGCAACAGCGAGACCCAACAATCCATGTGCTATACATAAAAAATAGATGGTTAGACATGTAATATAAATATATTTGATTATATGACTATAGTTAAACTTCATACTAACCACATCCTGTAAGTCAGACTCCAAAGGGTCATCCGCCAGCAATACTTTGAAAAACCAGGGGGTGATTTCCAGGCTCAAGTAAGGGATGAATATCATCGGGGGGAGGTCACCAGTCCGGCACTTCCTCAATATATCGGATGCCGGTAGACGCTCCGGTGAAGCCACCTTTCCCTTTCTCTTTCCCGCCTTCTTTCCTCCCTTGTTTCCCCCCGCTTGCTTTTCAGGGGGCAGTGGTGTCGTAGATTTTTGTTTTGTCCACGGGTAACGAATTTTTTTTGAACGTTTCGGCTCCTGCTTTTCAGGGAGCGGTGTCCCCTGTGGATCTACAACATCCGTCGGGTCATATTCCTGCTCCGAGAAGTGCTCCTCGAGAATAGAAGACCCCTTCGCCTGAAAATTAAGTTATTAGATGTTTTAAGTAGAATTTAGGAAATGTTCACAATTAAACCAAAACTACCAAAATAACTTACAGTATGCATGGAAGGTGGCGGTGTGACGTACGACGACCCCGACATTTCCGGCCTGTAATACTCTCCGGCCGAACCGCCAAAGATGTCCGTGAATGCTGTGGTGGCGAACGTCGTATTTGGGTCTGAATAACCCCATGCACTCGACATCTCGGCCTGCATGACATTGATCATTATAAGAGTTACAAAATTAGGAACTAACATATAAGTATAATGGTTACTCAGTGTCACTTACACTCTCCGGGATAGTAGAATAAGATGTGGTGCCAAACGACACCATTTGGGATGTGTAACCCCCTGCACTCGACATCCCGGCCTGCGTGACATTGATCATTATAAGAGTTACAAAATTAGGAACTAACATATAACTATAACTAACATATAACTATAATGGTTACTCAATGTGACTTACAGTTTCCGGGATAGTAGAATAGGATGTCGTGCTGTACGGCGGCATCTGCGAGGTGTATGCCCCCGACATCCCGACCTGCGTGACATTGATCATTAAAAGAGTTACAAAATTAGGTTACTCAGTGTGACTTACATTCTCAGGGAATGACGGATAGGATGTGGTGCCAAACGTCTGATGTGCCCCCTGTCCGAACGGCGCGGGGATCGGCGTCGTACTTGGCAGCTAAAAAAAATTTAGAACGTAATATTAGTATACAAACAAAAAGATCGTGGCCGACAAATTAAGTTACACACTAACATTTACAGCGCAAAACTGTCTGTTGAATGCCTCCAGATCATCAAGACGCGTGTGTACTTCCCCAAAAACGTGGTCCCACAGCTGGTCTAAAGTGCCACGAGGTGGCTCAGTGGAAGTCGGACCTCGATGGGAGGAGGAAGGGGGCGGCTGATATCCACCGGAAGGGGGCGGCTGATAGGAGGAGGAAGGAGGCGGCTGATATCCACCGAAAGGGGGCGGCTGATAGGAGGAGGAAGGGGGCGGCTTATATCCACCGGAAGGGGGCCTCGCGTCGTCTTCTTCATCTTCGTCAGATGTGGAAGGAGAGGGACGTCGAGCCCTTGCCGCCTCTGCGTTAATAAAGTCCACGCTGTTTCTGTACCAATGCGTGTCCCTCTCGTCGGCAGTAGGCACAAGGTGAGCGAAAGGTGCAAGCGGCAGCTAAATATATGATAAAATATAAAAAATTTAATAAGCGGGACTAACGTATGCAACATTGTAAACATAGTAAAAGAACTTACATGTCTAGATTGACTGAAGAACTGAAGCCAAAGCGCCCTATTTAGGGAAAGATTCTTGTCCCAACGGGTTCCCCTAAGTAATCTGTCGTCGCGCTTGACGAAATATTGGACGGCTGCGGGAAACATCTCCAAGATCCATATCTGGAATTACACAAGAAGAGCAAATACGTATAAAGTAAAGCCAAACAGTTTGTATGTATTATTATTTATGTTATACTACGTATCTAACCTTGAAGGCGTATGTAAAACCACAAAGATTCATCTTGGCATGTCGATCGGCGCGTCTGGCTATGGCTCGGTGCAGAATAGAGTAGCAATGTGTCCAGATATGGCTACCCCACGGGTACCTGTTAAACACATCAAACTCCTCGACGGCCCTAATGACCGTCTCGGAAGCAGTCTGGCTATACTCACGGCCCATGAAGCCCATATCCACGATCACCACCAAGCATACACGGACAACATCGGCGTCTCTTAGGGCACTAAGGCCCTCTTTCATCATGTCCCGGGCTGCCTTCAGCTTCAAACGAGATGCTGAAATGCCCCAAACCCTAGGAACGAAGGAGCAGTCTAGTAAGGGAGGAAGGGGGGGAGCCTCTCCAAAACGTAGTCCTGTAATTATACAGAACTCACGACGCCCAAAATGCAATCGATGGCCGAAGAAATCAAAATGCATCTCCTCCGGCTCAGCGTTGGAGTCCTCGACCTCCAACTGTAGAAACATGTGCACTAGCGTAGGGTCACCACCAGAGTAAGACACATCCATCCATGGCCCGAAAGGTGTCCCTCTAAAGATGGCCTCAACGGTATCTGCACGATGACCTAATCCCCTAAAGCGCTCTCTTAACTCCTCCATGTAGCCAACTTTGCACTTTAGCGTCAAGTCAATGTTAAAGAAATCCCTCTACATAGTCATTCACAAATGTTATAGTTAGTGTTATATATAGATGCTTTTGCTTGTTTGGTTTATTGTGTTGATAATTATTCGTTTGTTTTAGTTTTAGAAAAGAAACCACTCAATCTATTGGACTTCCAGGTAGCAGGGGAATCACAAGGATTGCTTAAATCCCGACATACCTTAGGGCTATTTACACCCGTTTGACAAAATCCAAATAGATATGTTGCGGTTTATTTTATTTCAACATATAATAGTGTTATATATAGATATGTTGCGGTTTATTTTATTTCAACATATAATAGTGTTATATATTGACCTAAGTTTAGGGACCTAATTGTCATTCTTAAAAGTTTAGGGACCTAATTGTCATTCTTAAAAGTTTAGGGACCCTAGTTGTCATTCTTAAAAGTTTAAGGACCTAATTGTCATTCTTAAAAGTTTAGGGACCCTAGTTGTCATTCTTAAAAGTTTAGGGACCTAATTGTCATTCTTAAAAGTTTAGGGACCCTAGTTATGATTCACCAAAGTTTAGGGACCTAAGTTGTCATTCTTAAAAGTTTAGGGACCTAAATTGTCATTCTTAAAAGTTTAGGGACCTAAGTTGTCATTCTTAAAACCCTAGGGACCTAAGTTGTCATTCGTAACATTTTTTATAAAAAACACTTTAACATTTTTTTATAACAAACACTTTAACATCTTTTTTTTTATAAAAAAACACACTCTTAAGAATTATTTTTATAAAAAAATTCTAACATTTATTTTTATAAAAAACACTTTAACATCTTTTTTTTATAAAAACACACTCTTAAGAATTATTTTTATAAAAACACACTCTTAACATTTTTTATAAAAATACTCTAACATCTATAACAACATACACATTATAACATACAAATATCACATTCAAATATAAAAACATACATATCATATATTTTAAAATTTAAACATAGAACAAATATCATATTCAAACATATAACAAGTTATAAACACTCTAACAACATACATATCATATATCTTAACTTAAAATAACAACATATAAAAAAAGAACAAAAAACTTAAGAAAAACTTACCAACTGAGTAATACGAGCCATCTTCAAAAAAACCCGAGCGCGTATTCCACACGACAAAATTGAGAGTGTTTGGGAGAGGATTTGATTAAAAAATTCTTGTGTAGCCGGTTTGGTCCCCCCACCCTCTCTTATATAGTTGCGGCGATGAGAATAAATTAGGGTTTGTGTCCATCAAAATTTTTTAGGGTTAACCCCATACTGACACGTAGCGGCTTAGCCCGCGATCGCAGGCATCCTCCGCGGGCAGGGGCCAAACCTGTTCCGCGGGTATTCTTGAGGGACCTACGCGGGCAATTTGGGCAAAAGCGTATGACACGTGGGCTGGGGCCCGCGATCGCAGGGCTCACCGCGGGAATTTGTGGCATTTCAGTAAAGTAAACGAGATTTGTGGTATTAACTTAGGGTATTTTAATTAATTTCCCTCGCTGAAAATGTTTGGTGCATTTTTCTTGGAAGGTTGTTCGTGGTGTTTTTCATATCAAGAAACATTTTTATGTGAATGATTTTATTTTCAAATATGAAGGTTGAGTCATCAGTCATGTGAAGGATTTTTTCGGTCTTGTAAAGGTTTTAGTGTTTTTCTGTAAATGTTTGGTGTCTTTTTATTGTGAACACAATATTTTTTTGTGAAGGTCTGGTGAGATAAAAAGAAACTCATCTAATGTGTGATTGTACGAGATTTACGAACACTAAATTGTCTCGTATGATTCAAGTCTTTTATTAAATATGGTTAATTGGTCCAAATAAAATGACCAGTTTCACATAATATCCACCGGCAAAACCTAGTTTTCTCTGTTTCACGTTTTCTAATTCGGCCTTCCATAAATATGATAACCAACCGACTGAACCGGTCATATTTGTTTGATTTGACCATTTTTGTTTGGTTTTTGTCAAAGTGTAAACACTCCTACCAAAATAAATGTCTTCAACATCTTCTATTCCATCTTTAAAACAAATAGGGTTCGACCAAAAATATACTTTAATAAAATTAACGAACCATTATCAAATACCAAAGATTCTTATAATCGAAACAAAATAAGGGGGTGTTTGGGATTGTTTATTTAAAACAACTTATGCTTATTTTTAAAAGTGCTTATCAACTTATGTCGTGGTAAAAAGGAGTTGGAGGTAAAAATGTAATTTGGATAAATAAGTTATAAGCAGTTTCAAATAAGTTAGAATGAATTAACTTATCAAAAACAACTTATTTGTGGTGGAGAAAAGTTATAAGTACTTTTCTTTTTTCCAATCCAAACACTAAAAATAGCTTATTTGCGGTGAGGAAAAACAATAAGCAAATAAGTCAAAAAAATAAGCAATCCCAAAAATACTAAAAATAGCTTATTTGGTATATGGCTGTCGCAAAAAGAAAAATTGCATTTATTTGATACAATTTAATACAAAAACATTATATTTATTTTGTAACAAAAATGAGTACCAATACAAAGTTCCAATGTTAATTATATACTAGGTTCGAACCGTGTATTACACGGGGTAATTTAAAAAAAATTAAATCATGACAGAAAACTTATCAACTATTATGAAAGATTAATTTAAAGTGAATTGATGGAAATCATAACAATTTGACTTTGAAAATATCATTAACTAACCATTTGTTGATAACTGATATTATGTAGTTCAATTAAAATTAGAGGAAATAATATAATCATGATTAAGAAAGTATAAATAATTAAATATACTATACTAAAATATTTGCATATTTACATTTTTGAAAAATGTTCGAACTCATAATCCAAAAGTCAGTTGATAAGTGATATTTTCTTCCAAAAGTCGTTGACAGAATGAAATTTGATATAATTGTAATTCGTCGAAGGAATTCGACTTTGAAGTAAAAAATTGATATGAAATTGCAAAAAGAAAATCACGACAATTTAGTGATTATCTGTATCAAATCCCATACTAATTTCAACAAATCTCATACTAATCACGACACATTAATTCGTATATATTTATGATATTTAATAATATAATTAAGTCCAAAAATATTCAATATTGGCTCATTCGAAGGTATTGACGAAACGATTACAATGGTATAATTTGTAAAAAATAGAAATGTTTTTTTTAATGCATTTTAGTTCATATACATTATTTATGTTAATATGATAAGAGTCTAAAATGAAAAATAAAAAAGTAAGGGATTAAAAGTAAACTACATACCTAATTATAAGTGTAGTAAATGTAACGTATAAATTAAAAAAATTGAATTAAGAAGAGATTTAGAGAGGAATGAATGTGGGTGTGCTAATTAAACTTATAATGTAAAGTGCGTCCAGATACATGTTTGAGCGGGAAAATACTGAAGTTGGCTCACCAAAAAACGACATGTGACATGCTAGTAACTTATTTATTATATGTATAGATTTGAAAAGTAATTTTGTAAAATATATAATAATTTTTTATATAAAGAAACAGACGTCATCAACAAATTGCTTCAAAATAGAACACATTTTGTTGGATTCATATAATGAAAATCAACTTTTAAAAACTCTAATATTATATAACATTTTAAATATATTTTTTTTGTTTTTTTCCAAAAAGAGAAAAACAAGTCGTTTACAAATTAATAATTTATTTTTCTGTGCAAATTAATAATTTCTTTTTTATTTAAAAAATTATAGCGTGTTCTATTAGGGTGCGTTTGGTACAGTGGACAAGACATGACAGAACAGAACATGGATCACTGTTTCATGTTTGGTAGGACTTTTATGTGGAGCAGACTGAAACAAAGTGGAACAGACTTGTTCCACCCCTAACCCATGGAACAAGGTGGAACAGACTTATGTTTTACCAATATAACCTCAAAATAAAATCTAATACTCTTCTAAAACATCAAATACGTACACGTTCTATTTTATATTTTATTCATTTTATTTATTGTATTTTATCTAATGTTATATGTTCTGTTCTGTCCAAATCCGTCTACCAAACGCTGAATAGATGTTCTGTCATGTCCCGTCAACGCACCCTCACTTAGGCCGTGCGTACCGCCATCGGGTACCACGGCCGGGTTCACATCGGGTTGGGGCGGGTAGCCCGGGTACACGGTACGGGTACCGCGGGTTCGGTGGGTGCGGGTAAGAGTGGGTTCGGGAACCCGGTCCTAATTTTATTTTCTTTTTATTATTATTTTTTAAATATAATCGGTGGGTGCGGGTAAGAGTGGGTTCAGAGGGTATGATAGGAAGCGGTACTCCACTTTAAGGTAAAGAGGGTAGGAAAAAGAAAAGCTGATGTGGCGCTGAGATGACATCAGGGTTCAGAGGGTAAGATAGGAAACGGTACTCATGGTCTTATATCAAAGTACGATTATTTTTGTTTAAATACATGACATTTCTTTTCATTACAAAAAAAAAATACTATATTCCCAAATGCATATTTTGAAAACCAACTTTTCAAAATATTATTGAATTATTTCTTTGTAATAATAATTAACTTCAAGCAAAGTATATTCCATTCATTTCAATAGCAAACATGTTTTGAACATCTTTTATAACTTTTTTTTTGGATTATAACTATTTCTTTCGTATCAGCCAAGGATGAGTTCGATCGGCTCATTTTAGCCAGGAGCTTCCTTTAACACAAAACGAGGGTTTCGTTCGTTATAGGACTTTGGTTTTCAAAATATTTTATAATTTATTTTTAGAATGGATAATATGATGGTGGGACCAGCTGAATGAAATAAGGAAATAGAAGGAATCTAGTAAAAGTGGTGTCGTAGGAAATAAGGTGGTATTGGAAAAGATAGGTGGTTTTATCAGAAACGTTGTTGAATTCTTATTGGTTGAGGATCTTTTTCTTGTCCGCTGAAAAGGGGACCACTTCGTCTCCGTGACCGTACGTGTCCATTTAGGGATGGTTCATTGCTGGCCCAATATCTTCAATTAGAATCTGGACTTGACCCATGACCCGTCGGTTGTGACCCAATCCAAGCTCAACTATCTTAACCCAAAACATGTGTTTTTTAGAGGGGCTTAATTGTCATTTATATTATATGTTTTTTTAAAGGCATTTGCATTTTGGGGGATGTCCTGAATAAGTCCAGACTAATCCCCCCATGACCCACGACCCGGCCCAAACAGCAGGCCTACGATCCGCCCCTTGTTTCGGGGATACCTCCGCGTGATCACCACGTGGTTCGAACCCAGGTAGTAAGGGCTTCCACCACTTACCCTCCCAGGATGTTACCAAACCACTGGGCTACAACATCTTTGGTCATTTATATTATATGTGATCACGCTCGAGTGTTGTCTAAATATAGTGAAACTATTTCCGCCCATTTAATGAACAATTTTGTTGCTACTAAAATGAAAAAAATTTCTCTTGAGGGAGTGCTTACTCTTCTGATGAAATCGAGGGCCTAAGTTTTAAATGGGTAGGGAGTTTCACACCTGGAGCATGTGTGAGGTTGCTATGTAGTTGATAAACTTTGAACCTCTTAACAAATGTTGTTGAATCTATCTTATAGTTGGCCTATAGTACCTCGGTGTAATCAGATTATCATATATCTTTGCACTGCCAATATGTCCGAGGGCTTGGGCTTCCTTGAGAACCTGTTGCATATCCTCTCGAGGGATGGGGAGGGTGGAGATTGTAGCCCTTCCAGTAAAGTTATCTTTGCTTAGCAAAGAAACTAAATGCTCTTTCTCCTGTCTTCATAATATAATGCTCTAAGGCACATTCTGTTGGACATGGGAAGAATTAACATTGGAGCAAACTTTTTTAAATTTGCTAGCTTCATCCAATAATGCAACTGAGAGTTCTGGTATGATGGAGATGCATATTCATATTCTCCACTCGGGAAATGGACAAGCAAATCAATAAGGCTTTACTTTTAATTGTGTTGGGAGAAGCAGATACAAAAGAAATTCAAGTGCAAATTGCAAGACGTATTGACGAAAAAGAAATTGTGCGTGTTGAATGGATCAGAGAGGGTGAAAAAATTACGAAACTGAAAGAGAGAAGTTTCTCTTCCAGGTACGAAATAAGGAAGTTCTTCAGAGGATGACACCAATTTTTTTTCTAAAGCACTCACAAAAATGTTCTTTCAATCAGATGAGTAACAATGAAAGACATTGGTAACCTTTTATTGTCACATGCATTAAATGCTTATTGTCCAACTTTAAATCGTGTCTTCTTTGATTGGTTGATCCATGCCTCATAATACTCATCATTTCAACATTTGAATTTGATGTAAACACCATTTTAACTTACTTTAACCTTTAGCATGCCGAGGGAATAGTAAAGCAAACAAGGTACCAATAAAATGATGTGTTTGTACTTTGCTTAGGCTAACATGTTGTACATGTTCTCATACCAAGAGATATGCAAGATAGTTGGTGGGTAAAGCTTGTTGAGTAGTAGTATTTGTCAGACCACTATTTGACATTATGTTATACCGATCTTCTTTTTCTAAATGACAAACCAATCCGCTTTGGTGACGAAATTGACCTCACTTCAACTAGTCTTCGATTTTGTTGAAGGTTTTTTTTTGCTTTTGGATCAATACAAATATTACTAAGACTTTTACAAAATAAAAATCCTATCTTTTTCTATATCTTATACATAAGCTATATATCAGATTTACTAGTTATAGAACATTATGAAGTTGCTATATCGGATAGACAATTAGTTGGTAAAATTGGAATCCTTTGGCCGATAGAAGAATTCTTCGGATATGAGTTTGATGATGTCCAACTTTGTGAAGTCATATCCAATAGAAGATATATATGAAATCTAAGACAATGGGATTAGATGATATCAGATAAGGAGATATCCAATGAGTTAAGTTCATAAGATATTTACAAGTAGATTCATTTTTATTCCTATTACCCTTCTTCTCCTTTTTCAGATCAGCATCGTCCTCATCTTATTTTAATGTTTCAAACATCTGCTGTAGCGGAAGAACATCCAGCTTAGAATTCGGTTTCATTCTATGAGCATACTTTTTCCATTCAGGCTGAAGCACGCTCAAGAATTTCACATTAGTCTCGATGATGTTTTTCGTGATCTTGTATCTGTTGAGTTCATTTAAGATGGCTGTGAAACGATCATATGCATCGTCTAGATTCTCACCATCTTTCTGCCTGAAATTCTCATATTTGTTGATGATATTCAAAACTTTCATTTGAGTTTCCACTTCTGAACCTTGATACAACTTGATCAGCTCATCAAACATTCCTTTCCCGGTTTCACTCAATCTGTCAACCTTCTGATAAATGTTTTTGGTTAAGGCTTGCATAACCAATGACCTAGCCGCTTTATCTGCTTTGTGTCTTATCAGTTCATTACCTGTGTAATCTCTGGGATTAAGTTTTATAACATTTCCATTCGGTTCTGTTCGATAAGGCTTAGTAAGAGTGTTGGTTTGGAAGCATTTGGTGTGAAAAGAGGTTGGTTCTAATTTAGTAAGAGTGTAACAAATATTTTGGATGATATCGAATTTAGTATGCTTATTCATTATGATATTGCTTGGGATAAATTTAAGTGAGAAATCAGGGATAATTGAACTAGAAAGTGAAGATTGTTTTTGGGAGTGATTAGTAAGGAAAAGCTATTAGTGATCAAGGTGATAACCCGTTATCATATGTGTTTGGATTTGAAAGATTTATCAAGGTGGTAGTAAAATTTATTGTATGAGAACGAAAGTGGATGGTAGTTTAAATTGGAATGAATGATCTAACACTTGCAATTGTTTACAATTTTTTTCAAATTGAAGGTGCATGTTAGAATTTTGGAAAGTTATTGCGAAAGTGTAGAATGTGGCGTTATGTATAATTCAGTATTTCAAACGCTAGGTTATGCCTCCAAATGTTAAAGTTTATGTTATGAATAAAATTTTAAATGTGTTAAATGATTTGTGATATATGAAAATATATATGTATATATATATATATATAATTTTGTGCTGAAAGAGGCACAAGGTGAAATAAAGATGTACTGATTTTGTTATAAAGATGTTTTTATGCTTGTTATATTTTGGGGATGGGTGTATAGTGTAGATCCAATTTGTTTATTATCGTTTTGAAAGAATATGTTAACGAAATTTGAAAAATGAAAAAAGAGTGTGGTTGTTTCGGGCAATGGATGTGATTCCGGATTAACTCGGTTAAATTCCTGATATGAGGTGTGGTGAAATTATTGGTTAAGTATAGTAATTGTAGGAATTGGGTGTGTGCGATTGGTTCGGAGGTGAAAGAAAGCTAGCTCATAGGATCGGTCTAGAGTAAGCACCTCCTAGTGAGCTATCCTTGGGGAAACGTATTTTATGTTGAGGAAAGAGTAGAAGAAAATAGTCGAATGTAATGATCGGGGTGAAGGACCATGTGATAGGACGTGGTAGTAGTATGAGAGTGATGTTGTGGCAAGTGTGGAAATCAATTGTAATCTAAGATTCGGGGTTGGTGTAATTAATGCAAGAAAGTGTTGTCTGTCTTAGATATATTTTGAATTAGAGAAGTGACGGTAGAGTTGGGGATGACCTATGGAGAAAAGTTCAACTACGGGTTAAGGTGATACTCCAAGTTGATTTTGTAATCTATTGGGGAGTAGAATGTCGTTATTTCTTTTTTTGAGTGTTGGATTGTTGGGACATTTTAGAGACGGTGATCGAAGGCGCAGTGTGTACAGTCAGCCGAGGCCAAGGGAAAAGCTAGAGTACTTAGTGCAATTTATTGCTTTCTAGAACATAGGAGTATGTATGCTAGATTTCCTGGTGCTTATTACACTTTGCTGCATGACTATTACTTCCCAGTAGGAATTTATGCTAGTCCTGATAGGTTGTTAAGTGACTGCCTTATAAGTGGTATACAGTAGGAACTAAACAGCCTTAGAATATTTGATTTAGTTCTATTGCGCAGCTCTTGTTTGAGTCTAACCGTTGTGGGATAGAATCTTTATTTCGAATGTCTATCTGATTTCACACAGTATGCGACTGTGCATTCGCGAGGCGACTCGTCATGACTAGTGGAGATTCCGTCATAGCAAGGGTAGTAGGATGAGGTGAACCTGGAGTCTGGATTTGTGGATGATATTGGTATGATTGATCTGGGATATTATACCTTGTTTGTATCACGCGGGTTTTCCTCTTGGAGTAAGAGTTGTTGTAGTTAGGAGGGTACTAAATTGTTGGTATGCGCCTTAGTATTGAAGGGTTACGCATAGTGAGAGTTCATTCAGCCTTTGCCGTGTCGATTCTGCGGAAGGGCTTAGCCGAAGCAAGTAAGGTTGTACCATTAGAAAACACCGGATTGTATCAAAGGTGGAATGATGTGGGGGAAGCGTTGGCAATAGTGGGTCGCAAGGTTAGAAAACTAGGTTGCTGATAACCTGGACTTAACTGAAAGAGAATATGCATACTATGATAATAAAGTATAAGAAATTGATGCTTGAGAGTTTGCTGGATATAGAAAAATGGTTCAATGGGTTGGATGTTTACCTAATACTTCCCATGGATTGGAGAATTTAAGTTGAAAAAGGGATTTATATTAAGTGTTATGATTAGTGGGAAGAAAGCAATGATCAATAAATATTTTGATGGTCGTGTGATGAACCTTCTTTATGGAGTTGTTTAAGATAAAGAGTTGTTTTAAACTTGGTGTTGGACTTTGCATGTTAAGTCGTTAATGAGTTATATGATTAGTGACATGAAATTTTTAACGGAGTTGTGATGAATTCTTTTCGGCTTAGTTTTGTAGTGAAACTATTATATGATGATTTGGTAATTATTTTAGTTGGGTAAGGTGGGATCGGTGTTGATAAATTTCAAATTGCGGAGTGGTTTAAGTGAGACAAATGTCTAAAGATTTGTGTTAGTATTTTTGTGCTAAGTTGGAGATGTAAGGAATTGATGTGATAGCGAGTTTGTTATTTTATTAAGGAATGAATTGGTATTGATATTTGGATGGAAGTCGGTATGAGTTATGGTGGTGAGGTTATTGAGATAATTGAAATGTTTGAGATTGTGTTTTGCTGATATTCGAGAAATTAAGTTGCTATTTAGACTTTGTTTTAATTTGATGGATGAATTGGTGTCAAGTGCAATTAAGTATGGTTGTGTGATTATAGTAATTATGCTATGCTTTCATGGGAAATGGAAATGGTAGGATGAAGTTTACGGGTTTGATAAAATTAAGAAATTTTTCCGTGATATAAAGTGATTCGTGTTGAGTATATTCTATTCCATGAAAGAGTATAAGAAATAGGTAGTATTTACTAAGCAAATTTTATATTGAAAGTATATGTTTACGTTTTAGAGTTAGTATTGTAAAAGTGTAGAACACGACGTTTGTAGTAAAAGGCCGGTGAGGTTAAAAATAGTATTAGCGTGGTAAATGTCCCGAGTAAGCATATAATGTTCTGTTATTTGGATTAGATTCATATGAGTATAAGTTATTTCTTTCTAAGAGATAAGTGAATTTTCGAGTTAATTTGAACCTTCGTAGGATTTGATTATTGAGTGTGTATCATTGTTTTAGAGGGGCGGATTTCTTGTGAGAAATTAAAACTCTTGATGTTTTGGGTTGAAATATTGAAGTGGGAACAAATGGTAAACTAGAAGCAGTAAAGCGGTGGGTCTAGTAAAAAGTCCTTTGAGGGTTCCGTAAACACTTTGATGTGTTCATAGAATTTGATATCTTTTCAACAGTAGTTACCACTAGTTCGTTGCTTGAGTGAATTCCGGGACGGAATTCTTTTAAGGGGGAGATGTTGTAATAACCAGGTGTGTTATTGATTTATTTAAAAGTATTAGTTTAATTAAGTGTTATGGAGTTAGAAGTTAAGGGGTAAGTTTTAATTTTTATTTGGAAGTTTGGGGGTAAGTCTTGCCAAATAGATTAAGTGTGGGTTTTAATTGGTGAAAGTGGAGATATTATCCACCTCCACCGCCCCTCTCACCTTAGACACAAGGAGGTGTCACTTTGTTTCATTTTTGAACAACTTCTAAGTGTGTGTATGTGTTTGATGGTTCACGGCAACAAAGAGAGAGGAGAGAAAAGAGAAAATCAAGAAGAGGAAGTAGGAATTTGATGTTTTGCAGCTGAGTTTAGGATCTACATCAAGAAACCAAAAGGTATTAATCCATATAAATCTTTACTTTTATGTATAGGAAGTTTTTACATGAGTTTTGAAGTGGGTTTTGATGATTTATGGATGTTTTGGGAAATCTAAGCTTAAGGTTAGGTTATGTTCATAGTCTTAAACATATCTGCACCTATACAGTAACATGCATAGCTTAAAAGTACGATTTCTGGGTTTTTAGGATGATCAGTGAACTGAGACATTCAACGAAGTCGCAATGGTTGATTGCGATATTCAACGAAGTCGCAATGGTTGATTGCGATTTGGCTTTGAAGTCGCAATGGTCTATTGCGACTTGGTTTGGAATCGCAATAGTTGATTGCGACTTGGGGTTGGAATCGCAATAGTGGGTTGCGATTTGGGATGAAGTCGCAGTAGTTGATTGCGACTTAGCACTATGCATTGCGATTCTAACTTACTTTTAGTAGGTTGCGACTTGAGTCGAGGATTTCATAAGTCTAGTTTTAAAAAGAGATATTTGGTATTTTGTGTGATTTCAGATTCTGTGAAGGATTGTCATACGTGATAATTAACCTGGAAAGACTTTGGTGATAAACAAAACAGGTGAGTTTTACTTTAAAGTATTTTTACTGGAATACATTATGTGGATAACAAATACTTGATAAATTGTATGAATGTGTCATACGTGGGTGATTATAATATATTGAGATATTATAATTACGTGAGTATTATATGAGAATATAATACGTGGCCGGGCTTTGGACCGGTGTGTTAAATTGGCTCGCAACCAATAAATTTGGCCATTGGTGGAGGGATAAGGTGGGATGAGACAGGTATGATGCACACATCTTGGTTGGTATTAACTTACGTGTGATATATGTGTATTTATGTAAAGAATATTTTATATAAATGAATTTTTATTGATTTCCAAATGTCAGGGATTTACTCACTAAACCCTTAGGTCTAACCCTCATTTTCTGTTTTAAAATATGTATTCCAGGTGGTGACTCCAGTAAGACTAAGTGATTAGAATACTTGGTGAATAGCTTTTTGGGGAAGATGAACGTTATGAAGTTGTGGATGCTCTCGTACTTATAACTGTGTTATTAGTTATTATGTTATCTAAATAGGATCAAGTTTGTACTGAATTTTTATATTGATTAGTCAGACTTTGGGACCAAATGTGCAATATGAATTACTTTTGTTGAAAACATGTTATGAATTATACGTTATATGTATATTTGTATTGTGGGTTGTTACAGATGGTATCAGAGCCCTAGTTTAAGGGATTTAGGTATTAGTATATGTACCTAGACTTAAACTGCATGTGAAGTAGGATGTCCCTATTATTTTAGAACCTTGGGATATTAAGTATAACAAGGTAGAAGGAACATCATGTAAGGTAAATTCGAGTTACACCTGGCCAGTGTAATTGTGAACTTACAGTTACATGATTGGACTGGAATACCTTATTATATGGGGTATGTGCCTATGTGTATATTAACCTTGTTGAGATCTACAGAGTGGCAAGTCGGTCTTGACGTATGGATAAAGACGAAGACAGGTATATTTATATAAACTCTACACGTGCTAAAGTGCTATTTGACTTCGGTACAAACTGATTAATTGTGTTTTCAATCTTTTGTTGCTTATATGCGTTAGAAAAGAATTTGATAATTGTATTGGTAATATAGATAGGAGTGGAGTGCCTATTAAGTTATTTTTGATAATGTTGTCGGAATTTGAGGTAGTAGTAAGTATAGGATGGTGTTGGAACTTGATTTTTTGTTAAAATTGTCGATTAGGTAATGATAAGTGATCCTCGGTAATTCGGTATATATTGGAATAAGTAGTTATGATGAAAGAAGAGATTGTCGAGTGATTGATTTAAAGTTTCCGTTTGTTAACAAGTTTTATATTAAGGATATATGAATTAATTTCGATAAGGCTTAGTAAGAGTGTTGGTTTGGAAGCATTTGGTGTGAAAAGAGGTTGGTTCTAATTTAGTAAGAGTGTAACAAATATTTTGGATGATATCGAATTTAGTATGCTTATTCATTATGATATTGCTTGGGATAAATTTAAGTGAGAAATCAGGGATAATTGAACTAGAAAGTGAAGATTGTTTTTGGGAGTGATTAGTAAGGAAAAGCTATTAGTGATCAAGGTGATAACCCGTTATCATATGTGTTTGGATTTGAAATATTTATCAAGGTGGTAGTAAAATTTATTGTATGAGAACGAAAGTGTATGGTAGTTTAAATTGGAATGAATGATCTAACACTTGCAATTGTTTACAATTTTTTTCAAATTGAAGGTGCATGTTTGAATTTTGGAAAGTTATTGCGAAAGTGTAGAATGTGGCGTTATGTATAATTCAGTATTTCAAACGCTAGGTTATGCCTCCAAATGTTAAAGTTTATGTTATGAATAAAATTTTAAATGTGTTAAATGATTTGTGATATATGAAAATATATATGTATATATATATATATATATAATTTTGTGCGGAAAGAGGCACAAGGTGAAATAAAGATGTACTGATTTTGTTATAAAGATGTTTTTATGCTTGTTATATTTTGGGGATGGGTGTATAGTGTAGATCCAATTTGTTTATTATCGTTTTGAAAGAATATGTTAACGAAATTTGAAAAATGAAAAAAGAGTGTGGTTGTTTCGGGCAATGGATGTGATTTCGGATTAACTCGGTTAAATTCCTGATATGAGGTGTGGTGAAATTATTGGTTAAGTATAGTAATTGTAGGAATTGGGTGTGTGCGATTGGTTCGGAGGTGAAAGAAAGCTAGCTCATAGGATCGGTCTAGAGTAAGCACCTCCTAGTGAGCTATCCTTGGGGAAACGTATTTTATGTTGAGGAAAGAGTAGAAGAAAATAGTCGAATGTAATGATCGGGGTGAAGGACCATGTGATAGGACGTGGTAGTAGTATGAGAGTGATGTTGTGGCAAGTGTGGAAATCAATTGTAATCTAAGATTCGGGGTTGGTGTAATTAATGCAAGAAAGTGTTGTCTGTCTTAGATATATTTTGGATTAGAGAAGTGACGGTAAAGTTGGGGATGACCTATGGAGAAAGGTTCAACTACGGGTTAAGGTGATACTCCAAGTTGATTTTGTAATCTATTGGGGAGTAGAATGTCGTTATTTCTTTTTTTGAGTGTTGGATTGTTGGGACATTTTAGAGACGGTGATCGAAGGCGCAGTGTGTACAGTCAGCCGAGGCCAAGGGAAAAGCTAGAGTACTTTGTGCAATTTATTGCTTTCTAGAACATAGGAGTATGTATGCTAGATTGCCTGGTGCTTATTACACTTTTCTGCATGACTATTACTTGCCAGTAGGAATTTATGCTAGTCCTGATAGGTTGTTAAGTGACAGCCTTATAAGTGGTATACAGTAGGAACTAAACAGCCTTAGAATATTTGATTTAGTTCTATTGCGCAGCTCTTGTTTGAGTCTAACCGTTGTGGGATAGAATCTTTATTTCGAATGTCTATCTGATTTCACACTGTATGCGACTGTGCATTCGCGAGGCGACTCGTCATGACTAGTGGAGATTCCGTCATAGCAAGGGTAGTAGGATGAGGTGAACCTGGAGTCTGGATTTGTGGATGATATTGGTATGATTGATCTGGGATATTATACCTTGTTTGTATCACGCGGGTTTTCCTCTTGGAGTAAGAGTTGTTGTAGTTAGGAGGGTACTAAATTGTTGGTATGCGCCTTAGTATTGAAGGGTTACGCATAGTGAGAGTTCATTCAGCCTTTCCCGTGTCGATTCTGCGGAAGGGCTTAGCCGAAGCAAGTAAGGTTGTACCATTAGAAAACACCGGATTGGATCAAAGGTGGAATGATGTGGGGGAAGCGTTGGCAATAGTGGGTCGCAAGGTTAGAAAACTAGGTTGCTGATAACTTGGACTTAACTGAAAGAGAATATGCATACTATGATAATAAAGTATAAGAAATTGATGCTTGAGAGTTTGCTGGATATAAAAAAATGGTTCAATGGGTTGGATGTTTACCTAATACTTCCCATGGATTGGAGAATTTAAGTTGAAAAAGGGATTTATATTAAGTGTTATGATTAGTGGGAAGAAAGCAATGATCAATAAATATTTTGATGGTCGTGTGATGAACCTTCTTTATGGAGTTGTTTAAGATAAAGAGTTGTTTTAAACTTGGTGTTGGACTTTGCATGTTAAGTCGTTGATGAGTTATATGATTAGTGACATGAAATTTTTAACGGAGTTGTGATGAATTCTTTTCGGCTTAGTTTTGTAGCGAAACTATTATATGATGATTTGGTAATTATTTTAGTTGGGTAAGGTGGGACCGGTGTTGATAAATTTCAAATTGCGGAGTGGTTTAAGTGAGACAAATGTCTAAAGATTTGTGTTAGTATTTTTGTGCTAAGTTGGAGATGTAAGGAATTGATGTGATAGCGAGTTTGTTATTTTATTAAGGAATGAATTGGTATTGATATTTGGATGGAAGTCGGTATGAGTTATGGTGGTGAGGTTATTGAGATAATTGAAATGTTTGAGATTGTGTTTTGCTGATATTCGAGAAATTAAGTTGCTATTTAGACTTTGTTTTAATTTGATGGATGAATTGGTGTCAAGTGCAATTAAGTATGGTTGTGTGATTATAGTAATTATGCTATGCTTTCATGGGAAATGGAAATGGTAGGATGAAGTTTACGGGTTTGATAAAATTAAGAAATTTTTCCGTGATATAAAGTGATTCGTGTTGAGTATATTCTATTCCATGAAAGAGTATAAGAAATAGGTAGTATTTACTAAGCAAATTTTATATTGAAAGTATATGTTTACGTTTTAGAGTTAGTATTGTAAAAGTGTAGAACACGACGTTTGTAGTAAAAGGCCGGTGAGGTTAAAAATAGTATTAGCGTGTTAAATGTCCCGAGTAAGCATATAATGTTCTGTTATTTGGATTAGATTCATATGAGTATAAGTTATTTCTTTCTAAGAGATAAGTGAATTTTCGAGTTAATTTGAACCTTCGTAGGATTTGATTATTGAGTGTGTATCATTGTTTTAGAGGGGCGAATTTCTTGTGAGAAATTAAAACTCTTGATGTTTTGGGTTGAAATATTGAAGTGGGAACAAATGGTAAACTAGAAGCAGTAAAGCGGTGGGTCTAGTAAAAAGTCCTTTGAGGGTTCCGTAAACACTTTGATGTGTTCATAGAATTTGATATCTTTTCAACAGTAGTTACCACTAGTTCGTTGCTTGAGTGAATTCCGGGACGGAATTCTTTTAAGGGGGAGATGTTGTAATAACCAGGTGTGTTATTGATTTATTTAAAAGTATTAGTTTAATTAAGTGTTATGGAGTTAGAAGTTAAGGGGTAAGTTTTAATTTTTATTTGGAAGTTTGGGGGTAAGTCTTGCCAAATAGATTAAGTGTGGGTTTTAATTGGTGAAAGTGGAGATATTATCCGCCTCCACCGCCCCTCTCACCTTAGACACAAGGAGGTGTCACTTTGTTTCATTTTTGAACAACTTCTAAGTGTGTGTATGTGTTTGATGGTTCACGGCAACAAAGAGAGAGGAGAGAAAAGAGAAAATCAAGAAGAGGAAGTAGGAATTTGATGTTTTGCAGATGAGTTTAGGATCTACATCAAGAAACCAAAAGGTATTAATCCATATAAATCTTTACTTTTATGTATAGGAAGTTTTTACATGAGTTTTGAAGTGGGTTTTGATGATTTATGGATGTTTTGGGAAATCTAAGCTTAAGGTTAGGTTATGTTCATAGTCTTAAACATATCTGCACCTATACAGTAACATGCATAGCTTAAAAGTACGATTTCTGGGTTTTTAGGATGATCAGTGAACTGAGACATTCAACGAAGTCGCAATGGTTGATTGCGATATTCAACGAAGTCGCAATGGTTGATTGCGATTTGGCTTTGAAGTCGCAATGGTCTATTGCGACTTGGTTTGGAATCGCAATAGTTGATTGCGACTTGGGGTTGGAATCGCAATAGTGGGTTGCGATTTGGGATGAAGTCGCAGTAGTTGATTGCAACTTAGCACTATGCATTGCGATTCTAACTTACTTTTAGTAGGTTGCGACTTGAGTCGAGGATTTCATAAGTCTAGTTTTAAAAAGAGATATTTGGTATTTTGTGTGATTTCAGATTCTGTGAAGGATTGTCATACGTGATAATTAACCTGGAAAGACTTTGGTGATAAACAAAACAGGTGAGTTTTACTTTAAAGTATTTTTACTGGAATACATTATGTGGATAACAAATACTTGATAAATTGTATGAATGTGTCATACGTGGGTGATTATAATATATTGAGATATTATAATTACGTGAGTATTATATGAGAATATAATACGTGGCCGGGCTTTGGACCGGTGTGTTAAATTGGCTCGCAACCAATAAATTTGGCCATTGGTGGAGGGATAAGGTGGGATGAGACAGGTATGATGCACAAATCTTGGTTGGTATTAACTTACTTGTGATATATGTGTATTTATGTAAAGAATATTTTATATAAATGAATTTTTATTGATTTCCAAATGTCAGGGATTTACTCACTAGACCCTTAGGTCTAACCCTCATTTTCTGTTTTAAAATATGTATTCCAGGTGGTGACTCCAGTAAGACTAAGTGATTAGAATACTTGGTGAATAGATTTTTGGGGAAGATGAACGTTATGAAGTTGTGGATGCTCTCGTACTTATAACTGTGTTATTAGTTATTATGTTATCTAAATAGGATCAAGTTTGTACTGAATTTTTATATTGATTAGTCAGACTTTGGGACCAAATGTGCAATATGAATTACTTTTGTTGAAAACATGTTATGAATTATACGTTATATGTATATTTGTATTGTGGGTTGTTACAATATCATCCTGATCTGATTAGGAAATAACTGTTGCAAAACTTTTTATCTCAACACACTGATGTCGCAACCCACGGCTTGTCGCAATAAACGGATATCGCAACACACAACTTGTCGCAATAACAAACTTGTGGTTGTAACAATCTTGTCGCAATAACAAACTTGTCGCAATAACAAACTTGTCGCAATAGTAAAAGGGGTCTTATCGCAACAGAGTATTGCGATAAGTTACTGTTCAAACTGAGGAGGATGCGATAAAACTCTTGTCGCAAGTGACTATTGCGATATGGTACTGTTCACTTGTAATACCCCGGGTAAGTTTGTTAGTTAAACCCTCTTGTCGTTAAATTTATTTAACTCTATAATTGATGTTTAGGGTAAAATGAGATGAATTTATAAGTTTAGGGGTATATTGTTTAGTAATGAAAAGTGTAGGGGCTGAAGTAGTAAATATGGTTAATAATATCTGAATTAGGGTCCAGATACTTTCATTATCCAGCAACCAATTTCAGTGTGTGTGTGGGTGTTTTGAGAGCAAAAAGGAGAAGAAAAGGAAGAAAACTAAGTTAAGGCATCATTTGGTGTACTTGGAAGAGATTACATGTATGTTTCCTTTACAATTTATGTTTGTAATGGTTAGTAGGTAGTTTCTGTCGGTTTAGAATTAGCAGAATCGAACTAGTATAATTTCAGTCGGATTCTGGGCAAAATGGCAAAAATCATCAGAGGTGTCCGGACACAGCAAGAACGTGTCCGGGTAGTTTGGATGATGATGTCCGGATGATGTTATGGTGGTGTCCGGACGATGTGTTTATCCGGGTAAGTTCTCTTTTCCTTTATTGTCCGGATGAAATATGATACCGGATAGCGTCCGGATTACTCAGGTTTTCGGATGATGTCCGGATTAATTATATTGTCCGGAAAAGGCATGGTGTCCGGATAAATGGTGTTGTCCGGAAAACTCTGTTTATGTCCGGATACTTGAGCTGTTGACCAATTCTGAGATTTCTAAACGTTGTTAGGGGTCTGATAACAAAGTATATTATTGAACTATGATTAGTTGATGATTAAGGACTATAAAATATTATAGACTCGACTTAAGTTCGGGTTTGGGGGAGAGGTGTGAGGAATTAAACTACTTTAAGTTCCTAGGATTATTGTGTGTGCTTTTGGTAAAGTGGTATATGTATTTGACTTGTACAGATACTGTAAATTTGGAATTGAAGGATCGAAATGCTTGATAAATATCTTGGAAGGGTTTTTGGATATAAGCTAAACAGGTGAGTATTACTTCAAAATATTTTTAACTGGAATACATATATGTGTGGAATGGATATATGATTAAGGTGTGAATATTTTGTGTTTATAATATAGTAAGATATTATATTCCTATGTGCATTACATTACACAAGTGCACATTAGTCAGGTTCCGGTGAGCGGACCGACGGGTAGCCGGGTTCCGGTGTGCGGACCGGTAACGTTGATTATTTATTAGTTGGCTTGCTACCAATTAGTATGGCCAGTTGTGGAGGAATAAGGTGGGATGAGATGTGCGAGTCTTGAATGATATTGATATACGTGTAGTATATGGATGTATATGAAAAGTTTTATATAAATGGTTTTGATACAAAGGTTTACTAAAATGACAGGGATTTCCTCACTAGACCATTAGGTCTAACCCTCATTTCTGTTTTAAAAATATGTATTCCAGGTGGCGGATTGGGTAAGAGCAAGTAAATAGGACTCTTGATGGATAGCTTTTGTGAAGATGTTGGTTATGAAGTTATGGATGTATTTTGTACTTATGACTTTGTTATTAGTCAGCATGTAATTTAATTTGCAAAAAGTTTGTACTAATTTACTTACTATGTTTTGCAAGACTATGGGACCGAATGTGAAATACGATGTATCTTTTGATCATTTTATAATATAAAATGTATGTTATTTGTATCAATGGAAACCGGGATGTTACATCACTTGCGATATGTATGAATCTTCGAGGGTTGCGATAGTTATAAAGATTCAAGGTGTTCTTGAGTCGAATCTTCAAAACTAATCGGATTTGGTTGAAATTTTGTATGCAGGTTCGTGACACTATTCTGGGAAACTTTAATGCTTCTTGTTTTGTCCAAAAACCAACATAAAGTGGTTTTTTGATGCAAAACAGAGTGCAGAAATACAAAACTCCAAAAAATGAGTAAATGCACAAACTGAGCTACAAACCTAGTGATTTTGTGGAATAAAAACACTCAGGAATAGTCTACTAACATCCCTTGATCGATTCTAATCCATTAGAAGAACTCTAATAGCTAAAATCAATCAAAAAGAAGAAAAACTTGAAGAACACTCAACTTTGCCAAAAACTCTAACAATCCTAATCTGATCAATGTGATATACAAGCTCTGATACCAATTGTGATCCCAGAACAAGTAATCAATCCATGTGAACAACAAATGAAGCCATCTCTATATTCAAGAATAATCCAAGTAGCTCACAATGGTGAATGCAATGCAATACTTGTGTGTGTGGCTAGTGTGTGTAGAGAATGACCTAATTCCTAAAGAGGAAAGTAGCAAACATTATATACCTATGACAAGTTTGACACTATTACATAATAGGTCCCTCTACTTGGTACAATCATAATTAAGCACTAACATTTTGTGATAACCAATTTTCTTTTCACATGGCCAAAAATCATGTCTTCCACGAGCGTACCAAACACGTTGAAATATATTGTCATTTTGTTCGTGATGCTATTCAATAAGGCTTGATCTCTTCATCCTTTTTTCAATACTACAGTGCAGACATCTTCACCAAGGATCTTGGGCATAAACAATTTCATTTCCTGCTTAACAAGTTAGGCATTTCCAATCCCTATGCTCCAACTTGGGAGGGGGGGGGGGGGGGGGGGGTGGAATATATCTCATAATATTCCTTCTATATTATAGATATATTATCCTAATATAGCTAGGATATGTTATGAAGATATTGATAGAAATCCTATTTTTCTTATCCCTTGATTTTCTTGATTGTTTCCTTTTCTTTTTGGTCTCCTCTTTGTATAAATAAGAGATCCTTGAATGATAATAAAGATAATAAGTTCATCCAATTAAGTGGATATCAAATAGAAGGAATATTATTTTCTTGAATGATTTTCTTGATTGTTTCCTTTTCTTTTTGGTCTCCATAGGTTATAAAAAATGTTTTGCAATGTAAATTATTAACATAATAAGTCCATTCAATTAAGTGGATATCAAATAGATGTATCATATTTACTGTTTTTATAAATTAATTATCAATTTTAATCAAGGTCGTAATATCTATATTGCTTACAAATATGGTTGTTGAAATAAATATAATCATGGAACAAAACAAAATATTTTCCTATGGTGAAAAATTAAGCAATAATGCCTTGAAATTGCCAAAGGAGACGAATAGAGAGGAAGATCTATAAGGGATGAAAAAAGTTGGATAGTTTGATGTTAAACATAGTTTTGCAAGTAAAATTACCAAGGAAACACTAATGAAACATGCATTTTTCATAAAGGGAGCAAAAAGATTTATTGGATATTTTTAAAAAGCAAAGTATACCTTATAATTATCATTGTTATTTAGAAATTTTAAGAATTCCAAAATTGGAGGCTCATGTGCATGCAATTTAAAAAAAAGCAAATGAACCAATCGATCCTAAAATCACAACACAATTTTTTTATCTTTTATATATATTGATTGATAATTAAATATAATACATAGTCATTTAGAGGAAGGTTCAAACAAAAACGCTAACTATTTAAGAAAACAAGAAAACAACAAATCATGTACAAAATCACATGTGATTTTACATTAACTGCAAAAATTGGACTTTGGCCGCGACTTAAAGTGGCGGGAAAAGTCGCGTAATCAAATATGATTTTGTACGTGAATCATATGAGATTTTGTACATAGCGACTGTTTTCTTGTTTTCTTAAATAGTTAGAGTTCTCGTATGAACCCACCTCTAATCATTTATATATATATATATATATATATATATATATATATATATATATAGAGAGAGAGAGAGAGGGCCCTTCTTTTGCTAACCAACCCATTGGTACTAACCGTGCTAACCGATCACAACCATAGAATATTAATATCAACGGTTATAATTAAATCAATGGTTATAATATTATCTAAAATTAAAAAAAAGAATGATGACATTTGTGCATAAGTGCACATGGGCATTTTTGTCCAAAACAACAAAAATTCAAAATGGAATCACCTACATTTAAGGGATGGATCTACCTTATCTGACAAAATCGCAACAACATCCTCCTTAAACTCATCTGCCACCGGCGATCCTTGGCCGGAGCTCCCTTCATGAACAACCGGAAGCGATTTCCTAACAACTTTCGCCGACTCATAAAGCTTCTCAAGTCTCTTCTCCGCCTCACTCAACATCTTATCATACGATTCATGCATCCGATCTAACAAAATCAAAGCCTTATGCATCTATCTCTCTCTCTCAATTGCCTTCTTCTTCTTCTTCTCCTCCTCCCCCGGATCTACCTTATCTGATAACGCGATCTCGTCGAGTTGATTCTTCATCATCGAATCGATCTCTGCAAGTCTCGCTTTCGCCATATCGACAGATTCGTTATCTGGACGCTCACCTAGGGTTTTCAGAAGCGATCGTGTTTGAGATACGTCGGCGACGACGGAACGCATTTCTTTCGATTCAACAATTTGCTTATGTGCATATGTGCACATAAACCGTGCATATGATTATTTTGGCATGTTGGTTTGATTATTCTTATGGATACACGCTATTTTGTTTATGTGCATATGTGCACATAAACTGTCGTACTTATTTATTCAACAATCTGATTATGTGCATATGTGCACATAAACTGTGCATATGTGCATTCTGGCCTGTTGGTCTGATTATTCTTATGTCTCATCTGCATATATGCACATCTGCATATATGCACAATGTCTCATCTGCATATATGCACAATGTCTCAAAGAACTGATTTATAGAAAAAAATGTATTAATTGAGTTAATATAATTTCGAAAATATATTCTGAATTAATATAATTCGAAAATCATGGATTAGATAACTACATTTACTAACAAGGAGGAAAAATTGGAGATAAAATAGGAATGTAGAATCAGTTATGAAATGTGAGATAAATATGGAAGAAATTGGATATACCCATTTTACCCTTGTTGGCGTGTAAATGAACATAAATAAAAGGAGCAATCTGATTGGTCAATGGGTGGTTAGCACGGTTAGTACCAATGGGTTGGTTAACAAAAGAAGGGGACCCCTTATATATATATATATAGAGGGAGCTTCAAATGTAAACTTTTTTTTCGTGTAAACCGTGTAAACTCTCGATTTCATAGTTTTTTTGATGACATTTTTTATGGAATTGTTTATTTTGATGAAATTGTTTCATATCATTCATTTCTTGACGAATTTTTTTTGCGAAATTTGTAGTTTCATAGGTGAAAACGAAAAATGTATGAAACAGTTCATGAAAATGAAAAAACCCTATGGAACTACAAATTTCATAAAAAAAATTCGTCAAGAAATGAATGATATGAAACAATTTCATCAAAATAAAAAATTTCATAAAAAAATTTCATCAAAAAACCCTATGAAACTACAAAGTTTACACGGTTTACACGAAAAAAGTTTACATTTGAATTTGACTATATATATATTAATGATTCATAGAGGCAGGTTCAAACGAGAAGACATACCATATGCGAGAAGGCGAGAAGAAATCTCAACCAATCACCTAATTAAATCAATGGCCATGATTAGTGGTGGCAAACTTGTAAAATATTAGACTAATTTAAAAAAAAATTGCTGGAATCTAATTATAAGGGCAAAACTGGAAAAAATCAATTTAAATATGGAGAGAGAATCTCACGCCATTTGAAGATATCAATAAATGAATTGAAAAGGTCAAGATGGTAATGATTAGGCATTTCACCCAAATCAGTTTCTCTCTCATCAAACACCCATACAAGTTCATTCTTCAACAAGGAGTCATCATTGTTCAAGAGAATGTAGATTGGATCGTTTTCAACATCATGGATTTTAGGCTTCGAAATCAAGACTTGAATATGAAACGCCATCAATACGAGTATATTTTTCAGGGAGTCGACATTGTTGAAGGGCACTGGAGATTGAGATCGTCTTCAACAACACCTATTTTAGGGGTTTACTCGAGATTCACCGGTGTAATGATACGTGATTCATCAATGCAATCATATGTGATTCAACAACGTAATAGTCTTTAACGACACCTATTTTAGGGTTTAATTCGAGATTCTGCGATGTAATCATATGTGACTCATCAAGGTAATCATATGTGATTCAACAACGTAATCGTCTTCAACGTCATCTACTACTCGAGATTCTGCGATGTAATCATATGTGATTCATCAAGGTAATCATATGTGATTCAACAACGTAATCGTCTTCAACGTCATCTACTACTCGAGATTCAACGATGTAATCATATGTGATTCAGCAACGTAATCGTCTTCATCACCAACAATTTGAGATTTTGCGATGTAATCATATGTGATTCATCAATGTAATCATATGTTATTCAGCAACGTAATCGTTTTCGTTTTCAACGTCATCTATTTTAGGGTTCTACTCGAGACTCAACGATGTAATCATATGTGATTCATCATTGTAATCATATGTGATTCAGCAACGTAATCGTCTTTATCACCACCTATTTTAGGGTTTCACTCGAAATTCAGTGATGTAATCATATGTGATTGATCAATGTAATCATATGTGATTCAGTAAAGTAATCAACGTAATCATATGTGATTCAACAAAGTAACCGTATTTGATTCATCAAAGTAATCACATGTGATTCAGCAAAGTAACCTTATTTGATTCATCAAAGTAATCACAAGATGCTTCTGCAGAACTTCTACAAGAAAGGAACGACAAAGGATAATAATAGCACTGCTGGTGGAGGAAAAGTACTAGTTGGACCAAACTGATGATGAAGGAAAGGAGGAGACAGCTGCTTTAGCAAAGATGTGTCTAATGAGCAAAGAAGGTGAGGATTCAGAGGCTGATGCGGCGCCTGAGTCAAATAAGGTAGATTCCTGCATTATTAATCACTATGCTAATCAGTTTAAAGTCTTCCAACTAAAAATAGATGACTTAAATGAGAAACTCAAAAATGCGCATAAAATAACAGAATCTCAAAGAAAGGCAATTACTGACCATAACAAGTTAAATGATGAGTTGAAAAAGGAACGAGTTGAGATCGAAAAATATCGAACTTATTTCCAGAACAGAATGGATGAAATGGAAGAAAAAGTTAAAATTTCTGAAGATAGGAAGATTGAGCTTGAAAAATTGTTGCAATCTTATAAAGATATTAACAACGAATTGACCGAAAAGGCAAGTGATCTAGAAGCGAAGCTGTACAAACTTGGTCAATCTGAACAAACAATTTTCCTAAACACTCCAAAGAATTTCAGATATTACAATTCGAAATGGGGATTGGGATACGACAATCCTCATTACTTGGAAAATGCTTTGAAAAAGGCACCATGTCTTTACAAGTTTGAATGGCTTCCCCTTCCGTCCTTGAAACCTAAATACAGAATCAACTGGCTTAATGAGGAAGAACATGGGGTCGAGGAAGAGATTAAGAGAAAGACGACTGTAACAATGCAACTTCCTTTTATTTACGAAAATGAAAATAGGAAGGCACTGATTTGGAATTGGAAACAAACCTTCTCTAATGACTATTTTCAAAGCTATGTTGCTGAGAAACCAAAGGATACTGTATCTAAACCCATTTTTGAAGGAAACACATATTATCCTCCTTTGGTACTCGAACAGAAGCTTGTCGATCTTGAGTTGAATATTAAAAGCAAAATTGAGGAAATCAAAAATGATGATCAAGTGGCTTTTGATATTGAAAAGGAAGTTATGTTAACTGTTTTGATAAATAGTAAAAGAGATAAGTCTGAATGGGTTGTTTCTGAATCGTCATAAAAAAGTTTTGAAGAATAGAAATCTCTTGAACTTAGATGCTTGAATCTTTAAAAACAAGTCTCTGATTTTCAGAAAATGTTGTTTCTTGAAAAAGAACAAATTGAGAAAGAAAGAGTGAGATTTAAGTTCGAAAGAAAATCTCTTGAATATGAAAGTGTGATATTTTCAAAGAAAATATCTGATTTAGAAAACATTTTGATCAAAGAGAGAAAAGATTTTGAGACAAATAGAGAGTACTTTCAAAATGAAATCTCAAGACTTATGGGAAAATTGTCAACTTTATCCACTGAAGCTATGACAGAGTTTGCGAGCAAACCTTCCTCTGATTCAGATGCTTCCTCATGCAAAGCCTTCATGGGCAATACACTTTTCAGAAGCATGACTGTGGATGACTTTGATGATTTTGGTCCTATTGATCTAGAGAAACAACCTGTTAATGAAAACTCTTATGATATCTTCCACACCTCTTCTTCCTATGACAATAAGGGTGATTGTGTTATTGACATTCCTTGTGATGGGAAGGGTAAGAATGCAAAAGATAATGTTGTTCAAATCAACTTTAATGCTAAACTTCCGGATCATTCTGAATTTTTGATCAAGGAAGAGGAACCCGAGAAGAATTTCTTCGAAGGGGAATCTTCTAAAACCGTTGAGAAAAAGAAAAAGAAAAAGAAAAAGAAAAAGAAGAAAAAAGCGCAAATCTAAATCTTCTCAAGCTCAAAATTCCTACGCTTACGATTCTTACTTTGATGGCATTTCAGATCGTTATTTAAGAAACAACTTGCGGTTAGAGTGGAGAATAAAGGAGTCTACACAGGATGTGGCCCAGAGAAAATCATCTAATGTCGCTTTTCATTCCAAGAAAAACACTTTTGTTTCTACTATTAGTAATCGTGTTGCTCACAACAAATAACAACTTGTTATTCCTTACAAGATTTCTTCAATGCAACAACTGATTAATTTAGCACATGATCAAATTTATTGTTCTTCATGTGGTGTAGATGATTTTATCTGCAAGTCTGATTATTCTTCATGGTTTGGTTATAATTTCTATGGTTCCAATCATTTTTACAAAAATAGATATTATAACCACAACAATTCAAAGTAACATGCCAACCCAAAACCTGTTAATTCTCCTAACACGAAAGGACCCAATTGGCAATGGGTACCTGTAAAGCCCGTGTCCCGTTTTGGTTTTTAAAATTCTTAATGTATTTATTTATTTTATTTTATTTTATTTTATTTTATTTTTAAAGCGAGTCTTGTTAGCGCAAGTTGTCAAAGGGGACCTCGAATGTTAGGTACGGCAAACCTCACTCCCTTTTTACAATGTTATGGAAACTTAGGGACCAAAAGTGTCAAAGGATTAGTGTCTAGGGGTCAAAGGTGGCCAATGGTTTTTTTTGTGCATGTGGATCGGTTAAGGAAAGGGGGACCGACCCCCCCTCCTCTTCTTCTTCTCGTCAGTTTCATGCAGCCAACAAACATCCCCTTTGTTTTATTTTATTTTTGGTTTCATTCTTGATTGGTTGTGGGACTTGGGAAAGGATCGTGAGTGTGAGGAGAGAGAGAGACCGTGGGATAGAGAGGGCCGGAGAAGAAGAGAGAGAGGGGAGTCGCCGGAAGTTTCTTCCAGTCGCCGGAAGTTTCTTCCAGTCGCCGGAGGGTTGTTCCAGTCGCCGGAGATCGCCACCATTACCACCAATCTCCGGAGAAGTCAAGGGAGGAGGAGCAAACATCGATAGGTAAGTCGTTGGATTGTTCCGTATCGTTTTTTTTTTCTCCTTGTTCGTTTTTCCGGCGAGACAACCACCGCCGCCCGCCGCCGCTACGGCGGCCGTGGGTGGACGGCGGTGGCTGTGTATGTGTGTATGTGTCGGTTGGGTAAAAGCAATCGAAAGTAAGAGGGAGGTGGTGCGAGAATGGGATGGTATGTGTGTGTGGGTGTGGGTGTCGCCGGAACGCCGCCGCCGGCCGCCACCGGCGACCACCACTGCCGGAGGTGGCAGTGGGTGGTGCGTGGCTGTGTTCCGTTAATGCCCATAGAGCCCTGTAAGTCGTGACTTAATCGATTAAGTCGATTCGTTAAAACCGTCGTTTTCTTTATAATCGTCATTTCATGTGAATAATTGTGCAGTCACTGTTTTTGCGACGGTCATAACTTTCTGCTCGTAACTCCGATTGAGCCAAAATTGGTACCCACGATTCCAGTACGGGGTCGATCACGTTTTCCGTGTTTTAGCGGAAAACTGGTTCAGCCTCTAGCTAGGTGAAAAAGTGGTCGAAAAATTGGTATTTTGTCATTTTATGTGAATGTCGATTTTCTGCCACTGTATTGTCGTGGCCGTAACTTTTTACTCGTAACTCGGATTGATATGAAATCGGTGGCCGAAGTTCACTAATCGAGTCAGGAAAGTTTTTCGTGTTTTGCCGAGAATCTGGTTAAGCCTGTAGCTGGGCCGTATGGGGCTGTTTATACAGCCTGGTCCGAAAAACTTCCAGCTTTCTGTCCCTGTTTTGTTTTATGCATAACTTTCGCTTGGAATGTCGGATTGGGATGAAACTGGTGCCAAAAGTTCCCATTCTGAGTCTAGTAACTTTTATATGTTTTGTGGAAAAACCAGTTCGGGCCATAGCTAGTGTCAAATTGCCATTTTATACTGACAGGTCCTGTTTTAGCTGCACTGCGAGATGTTTTTGTAAAATTTGTATAGAGTGCTAGGAATATCGTTAGGACGCGTGCGATACGTCCCTGGAACCGTAAGACATTGAACTTCCTGGATGTGGAATTAAGTTTTTGGTTTGATCAGTTTAGCAGGGGTAAAATGGGTCCCGAACAGACCTGCGTTTTTAGAATAAAAGCTGGAATTTTAGTTTTGCTAAACTAGTAAAAGTGTCGTGAGTTGGGACTTCCCGTTGACGTTTTTAGTGCGTATTTAGGTGGGAAAAAGTGAGGAAGGTTGACGTGCTGGTGTTGCGGCTCGGGAGCGCGTCGGTTTGCTTTGAGGTGAGTTCTCTCACCGCGTAGTTAGGAATTTCATGTATGTCGTTATTTTGTGTTACGTGGGATTACGTGTATTTATGTGCTTACGTGAACTAGATGGGATGTGATAACTGGTTGTGATTTATTAGATTCGTATGTGGAATATATATATGCATGTGTACACCTCGGTGGGACTGAGGGGCTCGGTGGGACCGAGGGCTTGGTGGGACTAAGCTAGTACAACAATTTTTACTCGGTGGGACCGAGGGCTCGGTGGGACTGAGCTTGTATTAATTACTCGGTGGGACCGAGGGCTCGGTGGGACTGAGCTTGTATTAATGTATTTTGTGTACTCGGTGGGACCGAGGTTCGTGCTTATATAATAATCATTATGTGGTTTGATATTCGTGATAATGGTGATGTTGCCTACTTGCGAGTAGGGGCGATATGCGTGGGGTTGCTACCTACGTGCGTGATTGAATTCACTAAGCGTTTAGCTTACCCTTTCCCAATATGTTGTTATTTCAGGTGCGGGCGGCAGTCAGGCGTGACAGTACACACATGGAGCGCGGAGTGTCAATTATTATTAAACTTTCACTTTTGAACCCTTGAATTTAGTTATGAAATTTTCCGCTGCATAAACTTTGTTGATGGTTTGAAGTAACGACGTTAATTTTATTTAAGACGTGAATTATTAAATCATGGTTGTTTTAATGAAATGTATGTTTTAAAAATTTTAAATTTGCTTGTAATTTTTGGGACGTTACAACTTGGTATCAGAGCACGGCTTGAGTGAATCAAGCACATCTCGGTGTGTTTGGTCTCAAGTTGCGGCTAAGAGATCTTTAAATTCTTTTATAAAAATCTTTGTTTTAAATGAAAAGAGAAAACCCGTTTGGGAACGGTGATCGTGGGCGCAGTGTGTACCGTCAGCCGACGCCAGCTGGGAAGGTAAGGAACTTAGTGTACCTATTGCTTTCAGGTGTAGTGTATGCATGCTAGATTGCTTATGTGAACTGTATGGTACCGTATGCTGGTTTTGTCGCTTATAGGAACTCATGCTAGCTTTGATAGGTTGTTAAGCGAATGCACTCTAGGTTGTATGCAGTAGGAACTGAATAGCCTTAGAATATTAGATTTAGTTCTATTGCGCAGCTCTTGTTTGAGTCCAACCGTTCTAGGATAGAATCTCTTATTCGAACGTCTATCTGGTTTTACACTGTATACAACCGTGCATTCACGAGGCGACTCGTCAGGGTTAGTGGGATTTCCGTGTTAGCAAGGGATAATGGGTGATATGACCTTTCTAGGGAGTTAGGAAAGGTGTTTGTACGGGCTGGATTGGCTATATGTGTTTATTTGTGGTAATCGACTACTTGAATGTCTCGGGACAGGACTCGAAACGAGTAAGGATAGGTGTGAAGGGTAGTAGTAGAGCTCCTACTATCTGAAGCACAGGATCCATGCTTGAGTCGGGGAGAGTCACGAGGGAGCCAAGGAGTGGAGTATGAGCGTGGTAGGGTGAGTTATATATGCTTATAGATCTCTGAATTTTCTCTTTCTAGAATGGTCAATACAAGAAGGAACAACGCGGCGACGCCGCGAGCCGGGTCGGGGATTACTGAGGAGCGTGTTAGGGAACTAATTGCTACTGAGGTTTCTCACGCGATCGGGGAGGCGATCCCCGAGATCATCACTGCTATTCGAGAGGAGGTGGTGATCCTACTGGAGGAGCGTATTGCAGCTATTCCACTGCCTGCGGAGGGTCACCCCCGTAACCGAGAGTTCCAATACCGGGATCTCTCCGCCTGTTCCCCGCCAGAGTTTAAGGGAGACCTGGATCCGATTACCAGCATGCGATGGGTATCTGACATGGAGTTTGCATTTTTGACCAGTGGTTGCCCGGACAACCTAAAGGTCCGTTTTGCAGTAAATCTACTTCGTGACGGCGCGAAGGATTGGTGTTCCACGGCATTGACGCCTGCCGAGCGCACTACTTTGACCTGGAATGAGTTTGTCACTCGTTTCCGTGCAGAGTATGTACCGCCGGTAGAGATGGAGAGAATCGCTAAGGAATTCCTAGAACTCACCCAGACAACAGAGACGGTAAAAGAGATGAACAGGAAATTTACCGAGATGGCATTATTCTGTCCTCAGTATGCCGCCTCGGAAGAGATGAGGATGTCAAGGTATAAAGATATGCTACGCACGGAGATCCGAGAATTTGTTAGCACGACACAGTACACTTCGTTATCCGCCATGATGGACGCCGCTCGAAGGAGGGAGCTTGAGCTGGAGACCCAAGCTAAGAAGCGGAAGGCGGCACAGCCAGTGACGCCCATCTCGGCAGCACCGAAGCGTTCGAGGTTCACAGATACGCGCGCGGGTTCTGGGAATGGCGGGTTTAAGCCCCGAGATACCGGAGTGAGGAGAGTTGAGGGGTGTTTTAAGTGTGGCCAACCCGGTCACCTCAGCCGGGATTGTAAGGTTCCGTTAGTGGTTTGCTTCAACTGTAATCAGACGGGCCATGTAAGGGCCAACTGTCCTAGAGCAGGGGTAGCTATTGGGGGTGGAGCACAGAGGGCGCCTGGGAATGCCCCATTACGCATCACTGATGGTCATACTGATCAGCCGGGGGCGGGAGCGGCTCGAGGGAGAGTTCATCAGTTGACGGTGGATGAGGCGCAAGCGACGCCTAAAGTGGTTACAGGTATATCCCTTTTGCTTCTTTCTTCTTGTCTTTCCGTTCCATGTCATGTATTTATTTGTGGTTCAGTTATACATTAGGAACGTTCCTAGTTAACTTGGTGCCTGCGGTTGTGATGTTTGATAGCGGGGCTACTCACTCTTTTGTGTCTCGCACTTTTAGCGAGGGTTTGGGCCGAGTTGTAGGACGATTGAGTCATCCTCTTGTTGTCGAGGTGGCTGATGTTAGGACCTTGACGGTCACGGACGTGTTTCGCGGGTGCACCTTAGAGATCTCAGGGGTGAGGTTTCCCATCGACCCGATCCCGATTGCTATGCGGGAGCTTTGAGTGATTGTGGGCATGACTGGATGGATAAGTTTGACGCGGAGATTGTTTGTCGTCACAAACAAGTGCGAATTCGAACCCCAAGCGGGGGAGAAATGTTAGTTCAGGGAGATTCGTCTAGGCAGACTACGGCCATATGTTCGGCTGCGAGAGCTCGGAGGTACCTCCAGCATAGTGGGCAGGGATACTTGGCTTATGTGGTGGACACGCGAGTTGGGGAAGCGAAGGAGGCTGATTAAGCTTACGGTAAAGGATCGTTATCCTTTGCCAAGGATTGGCGATCTTCTCGACCAGTTGCAGGAACTTCTCGAAGAGGAGTTCATAAGTCCAAGTTCTCGATTCACCCGGGAGCTCTAAAGATGTACAGAGAATTGTGTGGAGGTTACTGGTGGCCCGGCATGAAGCGGGATGTTGCTAGATGTGTGGAGGCATGTATGACCTGTCGGAAGGTCAAAGCGGAACATCAACGGCCTCATGGGAAATTGCAACCGTTGGAGGTCCGGTTTGGAAATGGGAAGAGATTACCATGGACTTCATAACGAGGCTCCCGAGGACTCCCCGTGGGAACGATGCCATTCGGGTGATTGTTGACCGTCTGACCAAGAGTGCACACTTCTTGGCCATCAGGGAGAGCTCCTCGGCGGAGAAGCTTGCGGAAGTGTGTGATGGATGAGTCTGCAGTAGTACTACTCGAAGATATTCAGATCGATGAGCGGCGTAATTATGTGGAAAAGCCAGTTGCTATTCTTGACAGGAGGACGAGAACCTCGCGGAACAAGGTTGTTGGTTTGGTGAAGGTTCAATGGAGACACCGAAAGGGTTCCGAGTGGACTTGGGAACCTGAAGCGGAGATGCGGGAGAATTATCCGGAGCTGTTTGCAGGTGTAGACTTCGGGGACGAAGTCTAATTCAAGCGGGGGAGAGTTGTAAAGCCCGTGTCCCGTTTTGGTTTTTAAAATTCTTAATGTATTTATTTATTTTATTTTATTTTATTTTATTTTATTTTTAAAGCGAGTCTTGTTAGCGCAAGTTGTCAAAGGGGACCTCGAATGTTAGGTACGGCAAACCTCACTCCCTTTTTACAATGTTATGGAAACTTAGGGACCAAAAGTGTCAAAGGATTAGTGTCTAGGGGTCAAAGGTGGCCAATGGTTTTTTTTTGTGCATGTGGATCGGTTAAGGAAAGGGGGACCGACCCCCCCTCCTCTTCTTCTTCTCGTCAGTTTCATGCAGCCAACAAACATCCCCTTTGTTTTATTTTATTTTTGGTTTCATTCTTGATTGGTTGTGGGACTTGGGAAAGGATCGTGAGTGTGAGGAGAGAGAGAGACCGTGGGATAGAGAGGGTCGGAGAAGAAGAGAGAGAGGGGAGTCGCCGGAAGTTTCTTCCAGTCGCCGGAAGTTTCTTCCAGTCGCCGGAGGGTTGTTCCAGTCGCCGGAGATCGCCACCATTACCACCAATCGCCGGAGAAGTCAAGGGAGGAGGAGCAAACATCGATAGGTAAGTCGTTGGATTGTTCCGTATCGTTTTTTTTTCTCCTTGTTCGTTTTTCCGGCGAGACAACCACCGCCGCCCGCCGCCGCTACGGCGGCCGTGGGTGGACGGCGGTGGCTGTGTATGTGTGTATGTGTCGGTTGGGTAAAAGCAATCGAAAGTAAGAGGGAGGTGGTGCGAGAATGGGATGGTATGTGTGTGTGGGTGTGGGTGTCGCCGGAACGCCGCCGCCGGCCGCCACCGGCGACCACCACTGCCGGAGGTGGCAGTGGGTGGTGCGTGGCTGTGTTCCGTTAATGCCCATAGAGCCCTGTAAGTCGTGACTTAATCGATTAAGTCGATTCGTTAAAACCGTCGTTTTCTTTATAATCGTCATTTCATGTGAATAATTGTGCAGTCACTGTTTTTGCGACGGTCATAACTTTCTGCTCGTAACTTCGATTGAGCCAAAATTGGTACCCACGATTCCAGTACGGGGTCGATCACGTTTTCCGTGTTTTAGCGGAAAACTGGTTCAGCCTCTAGCTAGGTGAAAAAGTGGTCGAAAAATTGGTATTTTGTCATTTTATGTGAATGTCGATTTTCTGCCACTGTATTGTCGTGGCCGTAACCTTTTACTCGTAACTCGGATTGATATGAAATCGGTGGCCGAAGTTCACTAATCGAGTCAGGAAAGTTTTTCGTGTTTTGCCGAGAATCTGGTTAAGCCTGTAGCTGGGCCGTATGGGGCTGTTTATACAGCCTGGTCCGAAAAACTTCCAGCTTTCTGTCCCTGTTTTGTTTTATGCATAACTTTCGCTTGGAATGTCGGATTGGGATGAAACTGGTGCCAAAAGTTCCCATTCTGAGTCTAGTAACTTTTATATGTTTTGTGGAAAAACCAGTTCGGGCCATAGCTAGTGTCAAATTGCCATTTTATACTGACAGGTCCTGTTTTAGCTGCACTGCGAGATGTTTTTGTAAAATTTGTATAGAGTGCTAGGAATATCGTTAGGACGCGTGCGATACGTCCCTGGAACCGTAAGACATTGAACTTCCTGGATGTGGAATTAAGTTTTTGGTTTGATCAGTTTAGCAGGGGTAAAATGGGTCCCGAACAGACCTGCGTTTTTAGTATAAAAGCTGGAATTTTAGTTTTGCTAAACTAGTAAAAGTGTCGTGAGTTGGGACTTCCCGTTGACGTTTTTAGTGCGTATTTAGGTGGGAAAAAGTGAGGAAGGTTGACGTGCTGGTGTTGCGGCTCGGGAGCGCGTCGGTTTGCTTTGAGGTGAGTTCTCTCACCGCGTAGTTAGGAATTTCATGTATGTCGTTATTTTGTGTTACGTGGGATTACGTGTATTTATGTGCTTACGTGAACTAGATGGGATGTGATAACTGGTTGTGATTTATTAGATTCGTATGTGGAATATATATATGCATGTGTACACCTCGGTGGGACTGAGGGGCTCGGTGGGACCGAGGGCTTGGTGGGACTAAGCTAGTACAACAATTTTTACTCGGTGGGACCGAGGGCTCGGTGGGACTGAGCTTGTATTAATGTATTTTGTGTACTCGGTGGGACCGAGGTTCGTGCTTATATAATAATCATTATGTGGTTTGATATTCGTGATAATGGTGATGTTGCCTACTTGCGAGTAGGGGCGATATGCGTGGGGTTGCTACCTACGTGCGTGATTGAATTCACTAAGCGTTTAGCTTACCCTTTCCCAATATGTTGTTATTTCAGGTGCGGGCGGCAGTCAGGCGTGACAGTACACACATGGAGCGCGGAGTGTCAATTATTATTAAACTTTCACTTTTGAACCCTTGAATTTAGTTATGAAATTTTCCGCTGCATAAACTTTGTTGATGGTTTGAAGTAACGACGTTAATTTTATTTAAGACGTGAATTATTAAATCATGGTTGTTTTAATGAAATGTATGTTTTAAAAATTTTAAATTTGCTTGTAATTTTTGGGACGTTACAGTACCTAAAACTGTTTGAACTCCATTTTGCAGATCCATCATGTGTGGTATTTGGATTCCGGTTGCTCAAAACACATGACTGGTAGAAAGGAGATGTTGAGCAACTTTGTGGAAAAGGATGGAGGGAGAGTTAAATTTGGGAATGATCAGTACTCTCCAATCTTGGGTTATGGAGATATAGTAACTGTTAATGCCAAAAATCGCACCAAAGGGACAACTTAAGGTCGATGTGGACTTAAACAACTAAAGAAATAATATTTCGACGAAATGTGCGACGAGGATAAAAATAAAGAAACAAGGGATTTGATGACGCAGGAAAAACCTCAATCGAGGAAAAAACCTGCGGACGACAGGGGGTGTCGTCGCTGCACTATGGTCGCCAATCAGGGGCGATGTCCTTGGATACTGGTGTCGATCGTACAGTGATTACAATACAAATGAAGAAAATGCTTCGAAATGTAAAGTACAAGTGTTTGAACGTAAAAACAAGTGTTTGTCGTGTACGAAACAAAGTTTGAACTGCTGGTCGAGGGCTGTTGTCGTGCGTCGAGAGCGATACTTAGAATAATAGTTCTTCACTTCAGATGTTCTCGAATATTGCTTCGGTTGTTAATCGACGGATATTTGATGTGTATCGGATGTTAACTGATGATCCTTGATGTGAAGACTTAGCTGGGTATTTATAGTCTTCGCGTCATTAATTAGCTCCATTAATGCTTTGATCAACGGCTACAACGGCTGGAAACGGTTGCCGGAGCGATTATCCATAATGTTCTTCGTCCGTTACAGCTGCTTGCTGTTAATGGCCTTGACTCCTGCATTAAATACTTAACAAACGTAACAGTCAAGGTTAACGTTAGCTTTAGTCGAAGGTGCAGTGATCTTACGCGATGGTCGTACGGGACAGGCGATGCTATGGTCGAGCGTCATGGGGGACGTACGACTTACCTTTTACGGGAGACGATGGATGTTTTATGGGTTCTTGTTGAGACCTTATCTTAATACAAGATATAGCTTAGGACATGCGTCTTACCTGTTTTGGTCGTGGTCGGGCGACGTGATTTTTTGCCCAAACATTTTGCCCCCAAAATTTGAAAATTGAATGTCAAATTTAAGTTTTAAATTTTGCTTGTCGAACGCTTAGACTTGTGACCTGGGTTGAGGGACTTACCTGGTTGTCGTGGAACTAGACCGGTTCGCCTTTAACTGAACGAGAAGTTGAAAAGTTGTGACGTCATACTGACGCGCGTTGATGCTTACCAGCTGTCGAAGACAAGTGTTGAAGATCCGGGCGGATATACGAAAGGACATAGACGCGTGTCGATCATCAAAGAAGGTGACGCGAGTTGTGCCTGCTCTTCGAGGTTGGGAAAGGATAAAGAATGCCCCGACAGCTGGGTCGGGAATCTTTGAAGAAGACGAAGTTCTGAAGGAACAGTCTTCGAGGGCTGACATTTCGTCGAGAATCGTCACGCCTAAAGAGGCGAAGGCGTCATCCAACCGTCCAGGCGTGATAGACATGACACCAGCAAGTTCGGTGCTTCCGCCGACAGTGACGAAGCTAGTGTCCGGAGGTGCTGTCCCCAGCGTCTGCCGACAAGGGGGACGGGTCATCGGCCGATGGTGTCCTAGACGGGACGACGTTGTTTCCTTATCTGGAAAAATATTTGCTCCCATCTTTCAGGGAACGTTTTCCTATCGAGGAGACAGGGACCCATGTCGCCGGGTTGATGTTCTCGGTCGACGTGGTCCTGTGATCTGGCGTTCACAGCCGATACGGTCGTTAGAGACATATGTTCTGGCGTTCCGAGCCGATATGGTCATTTTAAAGACCTATGGTCTGGCGATCCGAGCCGATATGGTCGTTAGAGACCTATGTTACGTTGTGTAGGTTTTGCTTTAGCGATGAAAGGTAAAAAAGTTTACCTTTCTATTGAACCTGAGTATTATTTTGACTCATACATGTCATGGATATATGTAATATTAGGTACAAAGAGTCGTGCGACTTGGGCATCCATTGTAATACAACGATTAGAACGTAAGTCATAAGATTTTCATATTTCTATATCGTATAAGCAAACATAAGCGCATGCGATCAAAGCATTCATTCAGAACATGAAATTTTTCTAAGTTGAAGAACTTAGATTGTAGGGTCGTTAGACCTGAAGAACTTAGATTGTGGGGTCGTTAGACCTTACGATCGTATGATTTGATCATACGATAAACTTGAATCATGTGTTCCTGCAGGAGAATGATCAAGTCATGGACTTGATTATTTACGTCGTGCGACCATGCGAAATTAAAATCATATAGTAGACTTGGTGACTATTGTCGTGCGATTCTGCGATAAAACAATGTCATGGGTTGGTCGTTGGCTAACCAACGACCCATCGATGCTTAAGTCAGTAGTCGTTTGTGATAAAAATCGTATGAAAGGAATGAAAATGAGATAGGGAACATACCTTTTCAGATTCTGTTTTTAGTGGGGTATTTGCCCCCTGTCATTTAATATCCCATTCTTCTCGGGAGAAAGTGGGTTTTAAATGACAGATCGATACAGAGATCTTGAAGAATATCGTCCATGTCTGCGTCGACCGTGCTTTCGTGCGACAGGGCAAGATAGTCGACTTGCGGAAAAGATATCAATTTATCTAAGAAGTCAGGGATAAAGGGATGAACCTGTCGAGATTTTGCAGTTATGTCTCTTGCAACTGCTTGACAGTCTATTTTCGCGGCTTCAAGGTGGCTTTAAAGCAATCTCGAGCGACTTTTTGCTCGCTTCTGATCTCTTGGATTCCCCATGGCGTAGGGAATTTCAATATTTGATGATACGTCGAAGGAACGACTTTCAGATCATGGATCCATGGTCGACCTAAGATGTTGTTATAGGTTGACGCACAATCGATGACACTGAACTTGGTCTGCTTGTTGACTCCTCCGGCATAGACGGGCAGGATTATCTCTCAGAAGGTGCTCGTCGCTTTTCCGTTGAAACCGACCAAGGTCGTCGAACGTCGGGTGATTTCCGAGTGATCGATTCCCATGGCCTTGATGGTGTTGAGAAAAATGACATTTGCTGAGCTTCCCCCGTCGATCAAGACTCGATGCGTTAGGCAGTTACCGACTGTGAGCTGAATGATCAACCCGTCGTGATGCTTCTGATATGAGTCGCCCAGGTCGACGTGGTCGAACACAATCTTCATGACTTCTAGCTCCAAATCTCCTTTGGGTCTAAACGAGCGAGGAATAGGCCGATCGTCGGGTGCCTGACTGGCATGACGATTAGCCGCGGAATACGTCAGACCACATACGTCTGAACCACCGGTGATGCAATTGACGACTTTCGCATGCTCGGGGGTCGACGGCCGATGGATATTAGCTGGAACAGCGACATCGTCGATGATATCCTTGAGATTTCCTTTCGGGAAATGATACGCTAATTCCTTCTTCAATGCGATACAATCGTCTGTCGCATGACCATGATCGACGTGGAAGTCGCACCACTTTGATTTGTCTTTTTTAGCATCGTCTAGGTCGGACTTCTTCGGCCATCGAATGGTCGCTTGTGCGGACTTAAGAGCTTCGACTAAGTCCTTTGCGGACCCTTTGAATCCGTAAGAGGATATCTTGGGATATTGAGTAAACTTAGTTGCGGTCTTGTCGATAAACGGCGACGCCTGAAAGCCAGCTCGAGGCTCGACGTCGATTGGCATGGCTGCCCCAGGCAATTTGACGAGCAAGGACAGGACTCGCTCGTTCTGACCTTCTAGCATCTTCAAACGCTGAGCGACGGAGTCATTATGATCGACGGTTGCCCCTGCTTGAGAGTTAACTCCTGAACCGATGCCATTGTCATGTGACGGACCATTGGTGTCCCCAGTGAACGAGACAGAATATGGCTGCAACCCATGATGAAATTGCTGAGATCCTTGCTGGAAAGGCTGCGATCCATTGTGGAATGGCTGAGGTCCATTTTGAAACGATTGAGGTCCATTCTGAAATGGCTGCTGAAATGGCTGCGACCCCTGCTGGAAAGACTGCGACCCTTGCAACGGCTGCGACCCATTATTCATGGGTGGCGGCCTGAGATGCTGAGGGGGAATTGGTCCGAACTGGGGATTTGGGTTGAACGGCTCTGGTTGCTGATTCTGCATAAACGGACCTGGATGCTGATTCTGCGCGGATGGACCCGGTCCTGCACCTGGATTCTGGACAAATGGTCTGGGACCATTCTGATTGAATGATCCTGGAACTGGGTTATGCACGAACGGTCTAGGACCATTTTGAGGTCCAAAAGGATTTCTTAACCGCGCAATCTCCTCAGCTGCCCTACGATTCTGCTCTGCCATTGCATTGAGTTGATTCCTGGCGACTTCGAGCTCCTGATACATCTGAGCAGCGGCTTGTTGTGAATTTCCAGGGGCTGCCAATTATCCTGCAGTAGAAAATAGAAGAAACTCCAAGAAACTATTAGTAGAATGCACGTTCGTCGAGGATTTTCTCTAGATGTAGTCCCACGGATGGCGCCAAACTGTTAATGCCAAAAATCGCACCAAAGGGACAACTTAAGGTCGATGTGGACTTAAACAACTAAAGAAAGAATCTTTCGACGAAATGTGCGACGAGGATAAAAATAAAGAAACAAGGGACTTGATGACGCAGGAAAAACCTCAATCGAGGAAAAAACCTGCGGACGACAGGGGGTGTCGTCGCTGCACTATGGTCGCCAATCAGGGGCGATGTCCTTGGATACTGGTGTCGATCGTACAGTGATTACAATACAAATGAAGAAAATGCTTCGAAATGTAAAGTACAAGTGTTTGAACGTAAAAACAGGTGTTTGTCGTGTACGAAACAAAGTTTGAATTGCTGGTCGAGGGTTGTTGTCGTGCGCCGAGAGCGATACTTAGAATAATAGTTCTTCACTTCAGATGTTCTCGAATATTGCTTCAGTGGTTAATCGCCGGATATTTGATGTGTATCAGATGTTAACTGATGATCCTTGATGTGAAGACTTAGCTGGGTATTTATAGTCTTCGCGTCATTAATTAGCTCCATTAATGCTTTGATCAACGGCTACAACGGCTGGAAATGGTTGCCGGAGCGATTATCCATAATGTTCTTCGTCCGTTACAGCTGCTTGCTGTTAATGGCTTTGACTCCTACATTAAATACTTAACAAACGTAACAGTCAAGGTTAACGTTAGCTTTGGTCGAAGGTGCAGTGATCTTACGCGATGGTCGTAGGGGACGGGCGATGTTATGGTCGAGCGTCATGGGGGACGTACGACTTACCTTTTACGGGAGACGACGGATATTTTATGGGTTCTTGTTGAGACCTTATCTTAATACAAGATATAGCTTAGGACATGCGTCTTACCTGTTTTGGTCGTGGTCGGGCGACGTGATTTTTTGCCCAAACACTAACCGACAACGTCAGGATCACCAAAGTCAATTATGTTGAAGGCTTAGGACATAACCTGTTTAGCATAGCTCAATTCTGTGACAAAGATCTAGAAGTCCATTTCAAAAAGACCCGGTGTTCAGTTCTAACCGACGAAGGAAATGAACTTCTAGTTGGTTCAAGGAAGTCAAATCTTTACACAATTGACCTATTAAAGCTTAAGCCAAAGAATGACGTGTGTCTGATGTCTAAGGCATCATTTGAGAAAAGTTGGTTATGGCATAGACGACTATCTCACCTCAACTTTCGTTACATACAAAAGCTGATGTTGGGTGATTTAGTTATAGGTCTACTGGTTCTGCAGTTTGAGAAAGATAACTTATGTACTGATTGTGAGAAGGGGAAGATAAAGCGAGCTCCTCACCCACCGAAATCCGAACCTAGCACAAAGAAAGCATTGGAAATCCTTCATATGGATCTCTGTGGTCCGATGAAGACTCAGAGCATCAGTGCCAAACGATACGTGTTAGTCATTGTCGATGATTATTCGAGATATACATGGGTCAAGTTTCTACGATCAAAAGACGAAACACCTGACTTGATCATCTCGTTAATCAAACAACTTCAAGTGAATCGTCAACAAACAGTTCAGACTGTCAGGTCAGATAACGGGACAGAGTTCAAGAACAAGACTCTTGATGATTTCTTTAAGTCATTAGGAATATCTCATCAATATTCTGCGGCTAGAACACCTCAGCAGAACGGAGTCGTTGAAAGACGGAACCGCACACTAGTTGAAGCCGCCAGAACGATGCTGTCTTATGCTGATCTACCTCTGTTTTCGTGGGCTGAAGCTGTATCGACGGCATGCTATACACAAAACCGTTCAATCATCCATCGACGGTTTGGTAAAACACTATATGAATTGATCAACAATAGAAAACCTGTCATACACTACTTTCGTGTTTTTGGATGCAGGTGTGTTGTGCTGAATGATAAGGACAACTTGAACAAATTCAGCCCTAAGGGAATTGAGGGCGTCTTTATCGGATACTCGCTCACGTCAAAAGCGTACAGAGTCTATCTCAAGTCTTCCAGAACCGTGAAGGAAAACATAAACGTCAGATTCGACGAAACTGAAGACATGGCTTCTGTGCAAAATAGTACAAAACCCGCAATATCTGGAATCCTAGCATCCAGACAAATCCGTCCAATGGTGACTAGGATGTCAAACAAGAATCAAGTTTCCACTTCTAACTCTAAACCTAACGATCTTGATTTATTGTTTGAATATTTTTATGATGACTATTTTGGTAGTGATAAACCTTCCTCATCTATCACTGTTAGCTCCAATATTCTGAAATATTAGAAGTATTGAAAAATGGCCAAGTACAGAAGAACTTCCACAGAAGCTCTGCTGAGTGCAACAGAAGCTCTGCAGGACATCTCAGAAGAAACAAAGGAAGTTTGATCAAGAGTGATCAAAGACCGAGGAAACTACAGAAGGACGCTTTCAGAAGACCAAGACCGCAGAACCTCTGTTACCAATAACAGAGCCTCTGCGGACAACATCAGAAGACAAGGAACCAAGAAGACAAGAAGACTTCACAGAGGACCGAGCCACAGAACCTCTGCCACCCTTGACAGAAGCTCTGCAGAAGTAAACAACCAAAGACTCGGAATCCGCTGAAGACTACTCTACAGAGGAACCAGACCGCAGAACCTCTGTAACACATTACAGAGCCTCTATGGTCCTCAAAAGACTAGGAAGATATTTATAATATCTTGCTACTGTTCCAAGACCTGTTCATCAACTTGCATGGAAAAGTAATGTCAAAACACGTGTCAAGCTCTGAGTGGACTCAATAGGGCAAGGTACAAAATAGACGTCTGCGCCATTTAATGCATTTACCAAAAGTACATCTGCTCCATTAAATGCGCATGGCTCAAACAACTGCTCACACCATCCAGTCCACTGTTCACACCATCCAGTTTACTATTCATGCCGTAAAAGGAACAGTGACCTACTTCATAGTCTTCTAAAGAGTAGTATAAAAGGAAGACTCATGTTGAGTTCTTCCTAACAAAGAACAACACAAAAAGCCAACAAAAAAAACAAGAACACTTCAATCAAACATCAAGAACACATAGCTTATGCACATTTAGAGTCATATCTGTTTAAAGCTTTGCATACTCACTGTTCTTAAATCTGTTCTTGATATATATATATTCAGTAAACTTTGAGATATTATTTCCTGCTCACTGTTTATTTATATTGTGTTCTAAATCTATCAAACATATCTGTTAGTTCTTCAAATACGCTTCCGCATCAAACCTTAAACCTGAACTATTAGATCTGATAATCTTGTTTAAAGCAAAACGGGAACCAACAAGGAGAAAGAGAAGTTTGAGGAAATTAAGATTGTTTTTAAAGAAGAGAAGAAAAGCCTTGAGCTTAAGTATCTAAACTTTTCTAAACTGATTTCCAACTTTGAAAAACTTACAATCAGTAAAAATGAAAAGTTTGGAAAAGAGAAAACTCTTCTTGAGATAAAGAATATGGAACTTTCTTTCAAAATCTCAAAATTACTTGAAAAAGAGAGGAAAGAGCAGGATTTTGAAAGAAAAGAGTCTGAAAAGGTAAAGAGAGAAGGATTTCAAACAAAGTGTTTGAAAGACAAATTTGAGAAGGAAAGAAAGGTCTTTAAAACTGAAATGTCAAATTTAACAAAGAGACTATCCGATTTGTCAAACAAGATTATGTTAGAGAAGAGGTATAAACCAGATCTTCTAAGAAAATTTGATTTAAACCTTAAAGAAAAAGATGTTTTAGCTAAAAGGCTTAAAGACCTTGTCTTAGCAAACTCTTGTGCTAAAAAGTCAAATAATCCTGTTTACAAAAAGATGAAAATGGTTTGGAAAGTCAAAAACTCTATTCCTGACAAAAATGCTCCAAAACCATTTGTCTCTACAAAGCCTTCATCTTTTCATTCATATAAATGCTTTGATCTTCTGCTTCAATTAAGAAACCTTTTCTCTAAATCTTTCTGTGTACAAAATGGGTCAGTTCAAAAGAAAAATCCAAAGACCCAAAATGAGAAAAGTCATAGAAAGAAAACTGGCAAACCAACAGAGATTGGCACACCAGAGGACCTAAAGACAGCTCCAAATCCTAACAAAAAAGGACCCATTTGGATATGGGTACCAAAAGTTCTTTGATCTGTCTTGCAGTAGATAAAGGACTCCTAAACACATCAGTTTAGGACTCGCACTTTAGTGAAATAGACTCTTAAACAAATCAGTTTAAGACTCGAGCTTCATCAGAAAATGACTTCTGACCATTACAGATCAGGACTCACTCTTCAGCAAACAATGGACTCCTTAATACTTCTATTAAGGACTCATGCTTCAAAATACACTATGACTCTTAAACACTTTGTTTAAGACTCATCCTTCAAAGATTCTATACTTCACAGAGCCTCTGTGGAAATGCTCAGAACCTATGACAATCTCCACAGAACCTCTGATGAGGTTGACCTATGTTCTGTACATTATTTATCTCTATTGATTCAAGCATAGGTCAAGGGGGAGCAGAAGGAGACCTCAAATTAATCTACAGAGGTTGTTAGATCAAGGAGGAGCGGAAAAGGAGACCTTGCTGAATCTACAGAGATTCATAAGTCAAGGGGGAGCAAAGAATGCGACATAAGAGATCACATTCACCGATCAAAAGGAAATAGGTTGGTATCTTGCCACAGAAGTCATAAGCCACAGAGTTCTTTCAACCAAAGAACCTCTGTAGATCACTCAAATCATTCAAATGACTTCTGCTGCATAAAATCTTTGAGATTTACAATTTTCTAGGACACCAACTTTCAAATAAGTCCTAAATACATTGTTAAAACTGATCAAAAACTTGGATGATTAAAAATGTTTATAAATTATTAGTTATTAGAAATTTCCTGTCACAGCCTCTGCTGGCTCTGGCAGAGGTCCAAAAACCTATGTAGGATAATTTCTCTCTACTAAAAATTTATTGATCCTCTCCGTGTTTTTCAAACGATTTTCATTAAAGATACAATCTACAGAGATAAACGTTTTTCAAAATCACAGAGCTTCTGTACCCACAGAGCTTCTGTAAAGATTTCCACTTGGGAATTTCTGTATCTGTAACGGTAACTTTTCTGTGGTGAAAATTTAAAACCCACGCGTTTTTCATTTAATGTGGCCGCCCACGACGTCTCGTCGTCACTGACATTGATGACGTGTCAAGTTTTCATTGACGTACATATCACGTCGTCCTAGAAACTTGCACCACGCCGAATGAACTCGAGTGTGGACCTCAAATTTTATTAACTTTCTCACATTTTCACCGTTCCGAATTCTATCCGTTACCACAGTATAAAACCCAAGTTAAAATCACTTTCAAAACTTTACTATTCTCTCATCTTCTCCGGCGAACTTGCTTATTTCTTTCTGAAAATCTAGAACTTTCAAACCTACAAATGGCTTCCAGTTCCAAATCTGCTCACGTTTCACCAACGAACTCTCCGACATCCTCTCCAGTGCATTCTGAGCACTCCCACAACCCACACATCGCCGCCGATGCCGACAGATATGACTCCGGCGACGAGGCATCCTTCGTACCCACTACCCACCTGCAACAATTTTTCTCAAATGACCATTTCGAGCAAACCCTTCCCATTAAATCGAACAACTGTTATCTTGTTCCTTCTCCTACGGCATTTGGCAAAGAACATGCCATCCTGCTAAACATCTTAGAGAACCACTTTCTTTACCCTCTTCTGAGCAAAACCGTTGAACAAATACCAGTACGTTACCTACATCAGTTTTGGCAATCTTGCCGTTATGACGCTGACACCGATTTGATCAGAGGCTACATATCTAAACCTGACCAAAGTAAGAGCCTTGAACTGATGTTCAATCGCACCATGTTCTCATTAGAATTTGGCCTTCCAACAAGAGGACTCATGGGAATCAAAAAGTATGCACCCCAACCAACAAATGAAGAACTTATCGACTTTCTACACATGTTAGGGTACAACAAACAGTTGAAAAAGAGGAACGATTTCCGCAGAGCAAGACTACCCCCTGTGTGGAATACCTTATTCTCCATCCTAAATCGTTGCCTCACGGGCAAAATCGGAAGCATCGATCAAAGCTCATCTCAAATTCTCTCAATCATGTATGGTGTGTATTATGATCTACCCTTAGATTATGCCACCATAATGATGCAAGAGATCATCAACACCATCGATCGCAAAATCGCCTCCCAGAAAGCCAAAATGTCTGATCACATGGTTACCCTCTCTACAGTTCCAGCGAATCCTCAGTGTACTTTTCGAACCCCTACTCCTTATCCAAAAATGGCCAATGGACGGTCCCAAACCTAAGCAATTTCCTATGTCCAAGAACACCCCTACAGAACATGAGGATGGCTACCCACACATCAGGCCACTATCAAAGGTAATGTTAGGTTATGCTAGTGATGAAGAACTAGTTAGTGAGTACACACGCGTTTACAGAACTCCTGAACCCAGTTCTGTAACACCCCCGCGTATAGGAATGCCCATAGGAGGAAATGTAGTAGAGAAACTTACAGAAGAAGAATGGAAGATAAAATTGGCTAAACACAAGGCCAACCAGAAGAACTTCAGAGATATAAGGAAAGACCTCTACTCTTCAAAGAGGAAGTCTTCTGAGGGATCTAAAGAGAAGAAGAAGAAAAAGGGAAAGAAAACCAAGACCCCTACAGAGGAACAACTTGCCTCTGCTTCTGCTATCCAACAAACTCCTGCAGAACCATCTTCTCCACCCACTGAACATCCCACAGAACCCTCATCTCCACCACAAATCCAAGGTCCCTCTGCCCCTCCCTCTTCCAAAAGAAAAAGAAAGTCAAAATCTACAGAGGAGGGAGCACCAAAACCGAAGAAGAGGAAATCAAAGAAGAAGAAACCATCTTCTCCTCTGCAATCAATTTCAGAGGGAATCGAAGAAGAACAACCTAAATCACAACCTCAACCTTCACCTCTGCAAACCCAAATAATTACAGAGGGTCGTGATACACTTCTGCCAAGACAAGAGACTGCAGAAGAAGAGGTGCAAATAGGTTTAGAGGATAGGGTAGAAACGTCTGGAGGAAAACAAAATGAAAAAGAAAAAGATGCCGAAGTTGCAGAAGGCACACATCCCTCAACCCCTCCCAGTGCAACCCACACATCTGACACCGCAGGTCTAGCTGCAGAAGGTGTCATTGAAAAAGAGCAGCACAGCTCGAACCTCACCCAACCCATCCAGCCAGAGGTTACTCTTTCAACCTTTGTGCCCACAGAAGTCGGGGAATCCATTCCTAGGGAGTCTCCTCAGAGGGACTCACCTATAGTTCGTGATCCATTGCCCCAGATCACACTAGAACACCCTACAGAGGAATTCGTTTCCTCTGACACGCACAATATAGGGCCAAAACTTCTTTCAGAGAGAAGTAGAGAGCACCATGACGAAGAGACTCTAGACAAGTCTCCAAGTCAACAGAAGAATATTCCGATACCCACCTCTGGAGTGGATTTGGACAATATTCTTCACAGAACTTCTGTAGAGACTGAAACTCAGGTTTCCTCTCGAGGATCAGATGGAAATCCTTCCACCCCCAACGTACAAACAAAGGTGAACGAAGGTGTCCCAGGAACAGGGACTCACTCTGGAGAAGGAGTTGTTCCTCCAGAGGTTACCCAAGAGGAACATGTTACGAAGGATGAGTTCCAAGCCTTTGTAACCTCTGTAACTCAAACATTGAATGAGTTACAAAGCTCATTCACGTCTTTTACAGAGTCAACTTCAGGCGCGCTTACAGGATTAAATACCAAAGTGGATACCTTATCCACATAGGTTAAAGCAGCCCTTGCAGAAATGAAGTCAACTACAGAAACTTCTGCTGCTGCTGCCATCGCCTCTGCCACTAACATTGCCAAAACAACCGCTGCAGAGTTCGAGAAAAGTGCGACCAAAGCCTTCAAAACTTCGATCGCAATCTACTTTGAAACAATGAAGAAAAATGCAGTAAGGCAAGCAGCTCAAGACACTTGCAGAACAAAAGTTACTTCTAAAAGAAGGCAGGATGATCCTGATGATGGAGCATCTGGTCATCCTGAGGGGGAGAAAACAAAGGAAACTACAGAGGCTGCTTCTGCAAAAACTACAGAGAAAACTGCAGAACCCTCTACGACAGAAACCCAAAAGGGAAAACAAAAGAGGCAAAACACCTCTATCTCACCAGAGGATGCACCAACCACAGAACCTAAGGTAATCAATCTTGCATCCTCATCCTCAGAACAAACTCCACCCTCACCCAAAGAACCAACACCAACCTCACAACCAATCCCGCACAAAACTAGAGTCAAAACCATAGCTCGAAAACCCCAAAGACCAAAACGCTCTGCAGAGTTCATTCTTCGCAGAATGGAATTTGTATCTGCTTTTCAATCAGCAAAGCGTTTTGACATTCCACCTCCAAGACCCGAAGACTCCTCACCAACAGAGATCTCACAACCCGAAGTATCAAAACCTTCAGAGGCAACAACCAAAACATCAGAGTATTCAACCCCATAACCCACAGAACCTCCAACTGTCAAATCAACAGAGGTTCCACCCACACAAATCCAAAACCCAATATCTGAAACTTCAAAGCCAAAAGATAAAGGCAAGGGAATAATGACAGAAGAAGAGCCAAAGAAGAAGATGCCAGTTGCAACAGAGAAGTTGATGAAAGGTGCCTTTAATGCCTTCGTCACTCCTAAACCCGAAGAGGAAGACTGGGCATTCAACTTGAAACCTCTGTCAGAAAACCCAACCCTAGATCCCACAGCTAAGGTAACAGAAGGTAGAGTAGCAGACATCACTCGAAAGATGGATGAGCTAAGGAGACCAATTCCAAGATCTACGTCAACCATTGAACAAATGGAAGAACAAGTCTACAGTTATCTCTACAGACAACACTTCCAGAGCGATCTGCCAGCCCATGTCCGAGATCAGAAGCTCAGAGAGGAATTCGATGCAATCTTCACCTCTACAAAGTCAAAACCAGTCAATCAAATTTACTCCATTCATAAAATAAAGAAGGTAATCTATTGCAAATACTCCAAAATGAGAACCTATCCTCATACGGTGTATACCATCTGGAAAGTCAAAAGGTCTGATAGGTCAGAGAATCAATTCTCTGATGCTGATATCCGAAACCTCAATCCCTATGACTTACCTGACCTTCTGCAATGGACAAAAGACAACTTCAATGACGACTGCCACAAAAGGTCTTATCGAGTTCTCAGAAAGGCGATGCGTGAAAAGCTCCTAATCTACAGCATGCTCGATATTCAACTAGCCATCGATCTGGGCATAACTACTCTAAGTATCAGACCACCAGAGGATTTCTGCCCACCCAATGCCATACCCAATTCAATCATCAAAACTCCAAGGTACGGGTTAGTATTCAAGAATCCTGCTGATCAACTGAAACTGTTTGTGACAATGGACTGTCAGAAGTACACAACTCGTACTCTGAACATGTTTAGAAAGATACTAGAGGAGAATAAAGCAACAGAGCTTATGGACGAAGAATCTGCTCAAGTGATGATCAAAGATATTGATGCTACTCTAGGCTTAAGAAATCTCTGCCTCAAATTCTATGAAGAACTCAAGGAAGTAGGAAAAGACAACAGAAAGTTCAACGACTTCCCAAATGCAAAAATCTGAGTCTCTTCAAAGAACCTCTGTCAACGTTTATTTTTGTGAACTCAAATGTAAATGCCTCTGGCATAAATTTCAAATGAAAGAAATAATCTTCTGAGGTATTGTTTAACCTCTTCTTTACTTAGGTTAAAATGCATAAATTCAACCTTTTATTTTTCAATACTTAGGGGGAGATTGTTAGCTCCAATATTCTGAAATATTAGAAGTATTGAAAAATGGCTAAGTACAGAAGAACTTCCACAGAAGCTCTGCTGAGTGCAACAGAAGCTCTGCAGGACATCTCAGAAGAATCAAAGGAAGTTTGATCAAGAGTGATCAAAGACCGAGGAAACTACAGAAGAACGCTTTCAGAAGACCAAGACCGCAGAACCTCTGTTACCAATAACAGAGCCTCTGCGGACAACATCAGAAGACAAGGAACCAAGAAGACAAGAAGACTTCACAGAGGACCGAGCCACATAACCTCTGCCACCCTTGACAGAAGCTCTGCAGAAGTAAACAACCAAAGACTCGGAATCCGGTGAAGACTACTCTACAGAGGAACCAGACCACATAACCTCTGTAACACATTACAGAGCCTCTATGGTCCTCAAAAGACTAGGAAGATATTTATAATATCTTGCTACTGTTCCAAGACCTGTTCATCAACTTGCATGGAAAAGTACTGTCAAAACACGTGTCAAGCTCTGAGTGGACTCAATAGGGCAAGGTACAAAATAGACGTCTGCGCCATTTAATGCATTTACCAAAAGTACATCTGCTCCATTAAATGCGCATGGCTCAAACAACTGCTCACACCATTCATTCCACTGTTCACACCATCCAGTTTACTATTCATGCCGTAAAAGGAACAGTGACCTACTTCATAGTCTTCTAAAGAGTAGTATAAAAGGAAGACTCATGTTGAGTTCTTCCTAACAAAGAACAACACAAAAAGCCAAAAAAAAAAACAAGAACACTTCAATCAAACATCAAGAACACATAGCTTATGCAAATTTAGAGTCATATCTGTTTAAAGCTTTGCATACTCACTGTTCTTAAATCTGTTCTTGATATATATATATATTCAGTAAACTTTGAGATATTATTTCCTGCTCACTGTTTATTTATATTGTGTTCTAAATCTATCAAACATAACAGGAGTAATGTTGCTACACCACCAGCTCATACTACAATGTCAGAGCCTTCACCGGTACTGACTACTCCTACAACTGGTGCAACAACTCCTGCATCGTCTTCAAGTAACACACATATGGCATCTCCACAAGCAATACAATGTGAATCTATGAATGGTGCTTCTTCGTCAGGTACAACTTCTAACGCAAATGGTGAGGACTCTGCAAGTCAACCTGAGTCATCTTCTGAAGCAGATCTGGAGGCAGTTCTTGTTGACTCTTCTATCAATGAACCCGCTCCACAACCAGAACCTACCTTGACAATAGAGTTGAATTTTGATAAAGATCCTACCTTAGTGGATCCCAATGAAGATGCTGTATCTCTCCACCCACACTCTACAAGATGGACTAAGAGTCACCCCATTGAACAAGTCATTGGTGACGTCTCCGAACCTGTTAAGTCAAGGGGTCTTATCTCCGAAGTCCTTTACGTGCTCTTTCTAAGTCAAGTTGAGCCTACATCAGTTCGAAAAGCCTTAGAAGATCCGGATTGGATCATTGCCATGCAAGATGAGCTGAACTCTTTTGAAGCATTGAACGTATAGAGACTAGTTCCTAGACCCAAGGGTAAAACGGTAATTGGTACAAAGTGGGCCCTGAAGAATAAGAAAGATAAAGATGGGATTGTTGTGAGAAACAAAGCACGCCTAGTAACGAAAGGGTACAGACAACAAGAGGGAATCGACTACGACAAGACATATGCACCGGTGGCTCGCTTAGAGGCAATCCAGATGTTTCTATCATTCGCCGCTTTCAGAAACTTCACTGTCTATCAAATGGACGTGAAGAATGCTTTCTTGAACGATGTCTTGAAAGAAGAAGTATATGTTTCTCAACCGGAGGGCTTTGTGGACAAAGATAAACCAGATCACGTCTACATTCTTGACAAAGCTCTCTACGGTCTCAAGCAAGCCCCTCGAGCCTGGTACGAAATTTTATCTACCTACCTACTTGGTGCTGGCTTTCGAAAAGGTAAAATCGACACAACTCTCTTCACTCTGCACAAAAATGGTGAGATTCTTCTGGTACAAATTTACGTTGATGATATTATTTTTGGTTCAACTGACCCTGGATTATGTACTTGGTTTTCGGGCATTATGATGACTAGATTCCAGATGAGTAGGATGGGAGAGATTAATTTCTTTCTCAGATTACAAGTCAAGCAATTCTCAATAGGTATCTTCATCAACCAATCCAAGTATGTGTTTGACATTTTGAAGAAATTCAAGATGGAGAACTGTACCTCAATTGGTACACCTATGGCTCCTGGATCTAAAATTGGTCCAGATCCAGATGGTGTAGATGTAGATGTTAAGAATTATAGAGGGATGATAGGCTCATTAATGTACCTTACTGCGAGTCGTCCAGATATAATGTTTTCGACTTGTTTATGTGCAAGATTTCAGGCACAACCAAAAGAATCACATCTTGGTGCTGTTAAAAGGATCTTTCGATATCTGAAGGGGACACCGTACCTTGACATGTGCTACCTAAAGGGAACGGGATTCGAACTCACTGCATATTCAGATGTGGATCATGGAGGTAGTATGCTAGACCGGAAGAGCACATTTGGTCATGTGCAGTTTTTGGGGGACAAACTGGTAAGTTGGTCTTCGAGGAAACAGAACTGTGTTTCAACATCTACTGCGGAGGCAGAATACGTTGCCGCGGCCAGTTGCTGTTCACAGGTTCTGTGGATGAAGACTCAATTGATGGATTACGGCTTCAAGTATGAGAAGATCCCCATTTACTGTGACAGTAAGAGTGCAATTGCCATATCAGCTAACCCGGTCCAGCATACAAAGACCAAACACATCGACATCAGGTATAATTTATTAAAGATCATGTCGAAAAAGGTACGATTGAATTATACTTTGTCACAACTGAGTTTCAACTTGCCGATCTCTTTACAAAAGCCTTGGATGAAAAACGATATAATTTCTTAGTATCCAAGCTCGGCATGTTGAACATGAAAGTTTAATGTTCTATATTGATCAAATAATGGATGGAAATATGTTTATTTCAATCTAGTTATCTCTATCTAGATTGATACATTCAAATTTTCATCACATTCTATTCTCAATATAAGATATTTTATTTTCATGTCTTTGTTGTTTTTCATTGTTTATTCTTTTTGTCACTTTACATTCTTGTTATGATACTTGTGTCTGCATGAGGTGTGTTCATAGTCTCAGGGGGAGTACAATATAAGAAGTATGCACAAGAATAGGGGGAGTGTGCATATCTAACAAAGCTTGTAAGTGTTGATTTCATGTGCTTGCTACTTGAAGATCACAAGGTATGTTCTCTAACTTGTTTTAGACACAAACTCTTAAATGATGAAAATCAATTTTTTAAAACATACTTGCATCATTTAAGGGGGAGTGAAAATATTTCAAAAACCTTGAGTGCTTAATCAATTGGAAGTTGGACATCTTCCAATGTGATAAAATCTTTCAAAATTTTATCTGAAAAATGTCCAAGTTTTACTGTTATCGCAATCTACACTTGCGATAACACGGAGAACAGTGGTTTATCGCAACCCTCTGTTGCGATGAAACCATGTTCCATTCTTATCGCAACCTTGCATTGCGATAAGAAGGTGGGAACAGTACCTTATCGCAACCCGTATGTTGCGATAAGATTGAAAGTTTATCGCAACTTGTTCTTTGCGACAAACTGACACGTGGCAGGTCAAAAGTTGGACCAATCTTGTGTTGCCACGTGTCACGAAATTAAAAAAACGTATAAATAGCAGAGGTTTTTCAAATTCTTGTCTCATCTCAAATTCTTGTCTCATCTCAAAACCCTCTCCTCTCTCGATACTGTTCATGCGATTTCGATCTTCTAGACGATTTTCGTTTTTTTCTGTTCCGTGCATTCGATTCAGATCTACATCGAGGTAAACCCTTCAAAATCTCAATCGATTTCATCCATTAAATCGCATGTTATAGTTGTTTTTAGGGTTTTAGGGTCGTGTTCTTCATTTTCTGCGATTAAATCCATGTGTACATGTGTTTTTGTTGTTAGAAAAGCATAGGGTTTCACTGTCGTATGTCTTACGAATCTGTTAGTATAGGTTTTAACATCAAATGAGCGAAAATCAGATTTTCTGGGCTTGAACACTTAGAAAAATATCAGTGTTCATACTTGTCGCAATGCACTTGTCTTCAAAAACTCATAACTATCGCAATGGTCACATGTTCATCTTTATTGCAACCTTGAGTTGCGACAAGATCTTATCGCAACCAATGCGTTGCGATAACCTCTTCTCACATACTTCAAGTTGCGATATGCTCTTGCTTGCGATATGCCCTTGATGTGTGTTGCGACAAGCCCAACACTTAGGAAATTTTTTGAAATTTTTTCATGAAAATCAATTTTTGGCAATATACTAAACTGTCAAGTGGTTCAGATGGCTCAACATGATGGGAACTCTTCGAATGAAAACACCATCATCCATTCACATCGCTCATCCCACCCATCCGTCAATGCTCGTGACCGGGATGAAGAAATTTACCCGAGGGGTTCATTTCTGAGATTTGATGACAATAATCATCATTTGGATCTCGCGGTTCCCTTTGACTACCAGATCATAATAGAGATCATCCGCGACCATCCTCTACGAACCGTGCTTACCAGAGTCGAGCTTGTACCGGCCATATACCTTCAACAGTTCTGGGGTACACTTCAATTCCATCCTACTCATCGTACACCACATTTTACGGCGAAAGTTGACCACTTTGATGCCAGAATCACCCTAAGAAGACTTCGCCGTGAACTTAACCTTCCATATTCAGAGAATTTTGAGGATCCGGTTCCAGAAGTACAACTATTCGCTAATATCCCCAGTCTTGGATATCAAAACCCAGACAACCAAGTTCTCACCGGATCATCACAGTTCAGACGCACACATCTTCCACGGATATGGTACACACTATGCTCTATATTCAACCGTTGCATGACTTCCAAACACACATGCCTAGACAAGACGAATCTGCCTATCCTACCGATGTTTCATGCCTTCGCGTTCAATCAAAACATCGATTACGCTATCCTGCTCTGGAATGAGCTCATCGAGCTAATCGAGGACAAGGCTCGCCCAAAGAAGAACCAAACATTTGTGTCCTATCAGATATTTTTCCAGATTCTGAGTCATCAGATTATGGAAGATAATCAGGAGATACCATGCCGTGAGAATGCTCCACGAGGACCGAGCTAGTACATGCATTACATAAAGATGCCTAAGCACGTGGATTTTGCTCACATCACCGTCATCCGAGAAGACGTACTCGCCTATGCTGACCAACAGTCCTGGGTAGTTAGCAATATAGGATAGAAAATGCATTGGTGGTCCAGCCAGAACCGGAGGGACCTCCCCAAGATGCAAACCTACTAGGAGGTGAGGGTCAGAATGTCGAGAGGGTTCAAGCACACGGGGTTCTTGAACAACGAGAGATGAGGAGACCTAAAAGAAAGAGAGTCGGGATAAGTAAAAGGACTGTTGGTAAAGCATCTTCTTCCAGACCAGTTCAACCACCACCCCGACCTCCTCCAGTTCAGATCTTTGATGATGATGTCTCATGGAACTCAACCGATGCCGCTGCTGCATCATCTTCTGATGATGATGTAGCTTCATTCATACCTTTTGAAGATGATGATGATGACTCCGACCATGACCCCTATGTCGATCTAATTCCAAGACACATGGGTCGGAGACCACGAGTTATGAGTTCCGATGCTGATTCCACACGGAACATCGGACTCTCTGACACTGCTACTGACGCCACGGGTCCTTCAAATCTAAACGAAGAAGTAGAAATAGAAGTGGAGAATGTAGCTAGTGGTGAGGAAAGAGGGAGAAAAGAAATGAGTGAGCATGTGATAGAGCCCGAAAATGTTTTAACTATCGGCTCTCCCCAAACCGATCTAAGCCAGGTAGCCACATCTTCTGCCAACGAGCGTTTGTCGCCGTTGCGCATTGAATCAGCCATGGTGGACACATCCGTATAGTTGCTACAACTACTATGTTAACCGAGAACCTAAGTGGCTCGGGTGTTAGATCCATGTTTCCTTCTTTGACTGTTAATCAGGTGGCTCAAAATCTTGGTCCTTATCCGTACTACATCACTTTGGAGGTTCTACGAGCTTCACTTGCATCGATTGACACCACTTACAAGAAACATACCGACGAGTTGAGGAAGATTGTTGGTGACCTATCTGCTGAAGTTAAAAGAGCAGTAAAAGGAAAAGGCGTTGCTGAATCTTCATCAACTCCTCCGAATCAACCATTCTGCGCTGAATCCGATCCACAAACACCACCACCAGTACCGTTACACCAAATCCCAACCGACAGGTCAAATCAGAGCTGTTAGCCCGACTTTTAGCCCAAGGCGATTCCAACATGACTGAAGAGGTAGACCTTGTTGGATTACTACGCCAACAAACCCAACCTCAACCTTCAACATCTACAAGCCCATAATTTCAAACCTTAAACGACTCAATCAAAGAAATGACCAAAGCTGTAATTGCCGTCGTCGAACAGGCGTGTGGTGTCCAAGCTCAAGCCTCAGACAAAAGAAGACATGATGATCCGGATGATCCTGATCTTCATGAGGGGGAGAAGAGAGCAAGGGTTAGAGAAACAAGTGGCACGGGTACAGGAAATGAGGGGACTTCAGTCAGTGAACGGGTAACAACTGAAGGTGGAACGGCAACTGATGTGGTACAGACAGAAGATACTGAAATGGAAGTTCTAGCTGATGTCATAATCGGGGTTGAAAAGCCTTCGGTTGTTGACAATAGAATGGCGGACGAGCGGATGGCCGATGCTATGATTGTCGATATCATCTACATTGATTCAGAAGAAGAGCCGGAGACGACTGTCCTTTAAATCAAAGAAGAAATGGTTGAAGCTCTGGACGATGATTTTGACAATACTGGGGAACAGGATATGGAAATTGAATCCGAAGATGATTCTCCTACACAGCCAGAAACAGCAGATCCGGGTACAGGTACTTTAGCTCCACAAGCACCGGTAATTCATGATGGAAAGATCAGAGATCCTGTACTTGAGGCCGAACTTAGGTTGTATCAAGAAGTCATTGATGCTGAACCTAGATATGTAGCTACGGGTGAAAGAGTAGCTATTTTAATTCCTTTTCAAGAAAGTCTAAGGAAAGACTTGTTCGTCAAGAATGTTCAAAGGATTAACTTAGAGAAAGTCTATGGGATTGAGGACTGGCCATCACTGAAGAAGATCAAGTTTCTGTATGTCATGGGCAATAAAGACAGAGAAACAAGTGCTGTCAGATCAGACAAAATGATAGTGAAGGTGCTGAAGGTTGATTCTCAAAAGCTGCTCAATGTCTTTTATCCTGAATTCACTGTCCTAAGATCTGATGGTTCTGAATGTGTGTTCTCTGAGGCCGACTTCAAGAGTCTGAAACTGGATGATCTCCTAAGCCTATACAACCTCCTAGCCACCCTCCCGGAAAAGAAAATAGAACTGTCTGCCGCATATCAAAGTGTCAAAAGATTCATGCGGAACATTCTAAAGTTCTCCTATCTTACTGACTTTCAGATGGCTCTTGAGTCTCACCAAGCAAATGTAAATCTGAGAGTACCAAACCGACGTTTGCCTGACATCCAAGGTATCCCTGCCTACACTGTACTGAAGAAACCAGATCTTGGAGTTGTCTACCTCAATCAAGACTCAAATAAGAGATTTATGAGAGTCATTGAAGTAAACAATTTCAGCGATGGTACATTCGAGATGATCTTGGCACATTTGAAGAGTAAACTACGTCTGGATGAAAGTGAAGAGGTGAAGCTCAAAGATAAAGAAAGAGACCTGATCAACCAAGTGATTGAGAACATATTCGGCATTCGGAAGAAGTATGTGGCCCCAGTAGACGTCTAAATCTTTTGCCTCTACATTGGAACAAAAGAGGTGATTGTTAGTGCTTAATTATGATTTTACCAAGTAGAGGGACCTATTATGTAATAGTGTCAAACTTGTCATATGTATATAATGTTTGCTACTTTCCTCTTTAGGAATTAGGTCATTCTCTACACACACTAGCCACACACATAAGTATTGCATTGCATTCACCATTGTGAGCTACTTGGATTATTCTTGAATATAGAGATGGCTTCATTTGTTATTCATATGGATTGATTACTTGTTCTGGGATCACACAAAACAATGGGACAACTTTTGGATGTTGAACACCAAGGTTTAATAACAGTCCTTTCAACTATTTCAACTCACAGGTGATTGAGGCCATGCTCCGATATTCTGATTCAATGGAGGAAAGGGATAAAATATGTTGTTTCTTTGTTTTCCATGAAACTGGAGAATTGCCTAGAAATATAATCCAAATTGTAAGTGACCATATAGTTAGAGGAAAAGATTCCCAATCGGAATCACACTAACCTGTCATGGTCAAGTCACTGTCCGCGTGAGTAAGAATTTCTTGTCCCATACCGCACTTCAAATAACGAACCACTCAAAGTGCAGCTTCCCAATGTTCGCGACAAGATTGATGCATAAAATGTGATAATATATGAACAGCATAGGCTAGATCTGATCATGTTACATCCAGATAGATCAGTCGACCCACTAGGCGCCTATACAGCTCAGGATCGTCTACAAGAGGACCATCATCAAGCGCTAGCCGATGATTTTGTTCAATTAGAAAAGCACATGGTTTGGCTTCTAACAAGGCGGTTTCGTATATAACAACCAAGGTATACTTTCTTTGGCACAATACTATCCTAGTAGGATTTCGAGAAACATCAATTCCAAGAAAGTATTTCAACACTCCAATATCTTTCATGTGGAAGCGTTGATTGAGATAAGTTTTGAAAGCAGTGGAATCGTTACCTGAATATGGAGATCATAATTATCATATACTAGGATATTAAGCTATACGGTATCTCTAGTATAAGTGAAAAATGAGTAATCGAAGTATAATTGGAGAAACCCATATGCTTTTAAAGTTGTCACCAACATGGAAAACCAACAACGTAGAGTCTGCTTCAAGCCGTACAACGACTTTCGGAGTCGACAAAAACTAAACCGGGATTCAGAGATTCAAATCCCTGTGGGAGCTTCATATACACCTCTTTGTTTATACCGCCATGCAAGAAAGCATTATGGAAATCCATTTGATGCAACTCCCAATTTTTTGATGCAGCAACCGTTAAGAAAATCTGAATTGTCACCATTTTTCTACGTAAGCAAAGTTTTATTGTAATCTATCCGGGAAACCTGATGGTTACCAAATACAACCAAGCGTGCTTTGAGGCACTCAACTATTCCATCTGAATTATACTTGATTTTATACACCCACCTACTGCCCAATGCACATTTCTCTAGAGGGAGGGGCTCCATGGTCCAAGTGCCATTATCATCTGAGGCATGTATTTCATATTGCATGGCCTTACGTCTCATCTTCTTTCATAGCTTTCTTAAAGGATTGTGGCTCAACCCTTGCAGTGACTGCTGCAAGAAACTTGCGATGTCGCATAGAAAACTTATCACAATTAACATAATGTGCAATAAGGAACAATGTACATGAGGAACACTGGGACGTGAGTGAAGTTTGATATGGACTTTCTTTTACTACTATATGAGTGACGAAGTCTCAAAGCTTGATATAAGAAATTTTATCCCTCATACCATGCTCCAATGGAGAGCATTCGGATGTTGCAGTAGCAGATGTTGGATCTCTCTCTAATTCAGATGTTGTAGTAGAAAAGGATGGCTCAGACGAAGAAGTTGCAATAATGATGCTTCCTTTAATGCAGATGATGCATCACATAAGGACGCAGATGTTGCAGTAGGCGACTGCTGTTGTGCGGGTTGATAGATCTCATAAACTATATTATCTGAAGGAAACACATATTTTTCTAGTGATATTTGAGCGTCGTCTCTTGAATTAGGGGCGACAATAATAGTAAGATCCAAGAATGTAAAAAGATTCTCGAAAAAATGGTACATCCCTAATTCCCTATAGACAAAATATTCTTAGGTATCCAAATCATATAATAACCACCCCTTTTTACCAAACGGATACCCAACAAAGACACATTTCCTACTTCGGATAAAAAACTTGTCACCTTTGTCATTTTGATTATGGGCATAACATAACGAACCAAAAACTCGCAATGTTTCATAAGATGGAGGTGAACCAAAGAGAACTTCATAAGGGGTCTTAGTAGATAAAAGCTTGGAAGGGGGTTCGATTGATTAGATGAGTGGCCATTAAAATACACTATCCCAAAAAAGAAAGAGGAAGATTCCATTGGAATCTTAAGGCTCAGACAACATTAAGGATGTGACGATATTTTCTTTCCACTCGTCCATTTTGTTGTGGAGTCACAACACAAGAGGTTTGAAAAAGTATATCAGTTGCCAAAAATTAATCTTTTAAACTAATTAAATTCGATACCATTGTCACTATGCACACTCTTAATGGTTTGCAAAAACTGACGGTCAATCATGGATATGAAAGATAGAAACATCTTGAAGACTTCAGTTTTGTCAACCATCAAAAATACACATACGACACAGGAAAAATCACCAACAGTGGTTAAGAAATAAAGCACCCCACAAGAAGAATGAGTACTATGAGGACCCTACAAATCACAATGCACACGTTCAAATATCCGAGAAATTTTATTTTCACTTAAAGGAAAAGATTCTCTAGAATGCTTAGCACGATGGCGTACCTCACATACCTTATTCAAACTATCTCTAGGATTAACCGAATAAAGTAATTTCACTATTTGTTCGGAAGGATGTCCCATCCGTTTATGCCAAAACTCGATCACGGAAAATTTAGCAGAAACGACTTCCACAGTTGTCATCGGCCCGAAGTAGTAAAATCCATCTATTTGTTCACCCATTCCAATTAGCCTCCTCGAATGCAAGTCATGTATGGGACATATGTTATGTGAGAATAGGGAAAAACATGCCAAATCTATTAGGAGACTCACAACAAGTTGCAATTTTATTTTTGAACGTAAGGAACATTGTGAAGGCATATGTTGGGAGACAAATGGACGGAGCCTTGTTTAGTGGTTGCAGTTGACTATTCATTAGGAAGTCCTACGGGACAATCTGATATATCACAAACATCGATGAGATAATTGATGTTTCCCGTAATATGATGAGAATCTCATGTGTCAATGATCCACACATTATTGAGAGACTTACCGGTCAAGTGATTATTAAAAGATTGTTTTTTTCCAAAGGCATCAACTAGGGTTTTCCATTGTTCGCTCGTGAATCCTGGAGGTAGTGTCACACCGATTGTCCCACGTGATACTTTCATTGTGTTGTGATCGAGTACAACATTGTGAGCCTTTATTCCACTTCTACCACAAGATGTTGCAGCATGCGATGTTGTTGTTTTGAACGTCCGGACGAGTTTTGACCATCCTTCTTATTACCAACCCACCAATCGGGATAGCCAAGCAATTCAAAACAATTGGCTTTATCATGTACTGACTTGTGACAATGGGCACACAACAGGCCAGACTTATCAACTTTCTCGGATCGTCCGTTGGTACGACCTTCAGTATGGACTTTAAACACCATGACTTTGGGATGTACATCTTTGACACGAGAGATACCGCAAATGCATTCATCTTGTGATATTTGTTGGAAGACCCGATTTAAAGAAGGAAGTGGATCTTGATACAACAGTGTGGATCGGATTTGACCGTTATACCCGGATAGCAGACCTATTAAAAATTGATGAAGACGTTCATCTTCATGTCGTTTTTCATGGGCATTACCTAGATTGCATGCATATTTTCCACACGAGCAACCCAAGATGGGTTCATAGTTATTTAATTCATCCCAAAGAACTTTTAATTTTCCATAATAAGTGGCAACATACATGGTTTTATTTTGCTCACATACAGCAATATATCGAACAATGTCTGTTTTAAGTTGTATCCGGGGGCCATTAACAACCGAGAAACGTTCATTTAGATCCTTACAAAGTAGATAAGTATTCTCATAGTTTGAAAGAATATATTTTACCTAAGGATCAATGGTATTAATGATCCAAGACACCAACATAAAATGCAAAGTCAACCAATCATTCTTGGTGCAAGGTGATTCTGGCGCAGTAATCGTCCCATTAAGAAAAACATATTGTCGTCGTGCAATTAAGGCCATTCGAATGAGGTAGGCCCATGCATCGAAGTTGTATGTTCGTAGTTTGACATGGTTTATGTAATCATCCGGTTTATCTTGAGGACCAAGATAATATGGCGAGTTTGGTTCAACTTTTAAGGGAGGGAAGGGGGGGGGGACACATTATTTTCGGTCATGGTGGCACAAGTTGACTCTAATACTATGTAAAATTGTAATCTAAAGGGTTATCTTTATAATCATTCAGGTATCTCTATTTAAACAACGAGGATACCAAAAAGAAAAGGAAACAATCAAGAAAATCAATGGAAAAGGAAAAGGGGATCTATATCAATATATTCCTAACAATATTAGGATAATATCTCTAAAATATAGAACGAATATTATGAGATATATTCCAACAAACATTATAACTCTCTTAGTGTAACAAAAATATTAAAAAACATATGAAAGTCCCTTTGTTAATCAAAACAATATAGAATGAAACTATGAATAAGAAATATTTTGTATTCAAAAGTAGATTTGTAACACATGGAATTCTTTCGGTAAGTAGCTTAGAAGCCTTATTGTGATCCCAGAAACAAATATGTAAAGATATGATCAACAATCACTGGTCATCTCTCATTAACATCAAGGATTGAATTTACAAAGATAGAGAGAACAATACAAGTGATTGAATATTGAAAGTTGGAAACACTTTTGATTAACTTTCTGTTTTTCATCAAAAGAATTCTTGAATGAACTTGACAACTTTTTGATCATAAATTTTTCAAGAATATCCTTTTCTTTTTCAAAAGTTGTTTTGAAATTAAAAGATATTTCCTTAAAACTATTTGTGAATATAGATGAAAGAAAATCCGTTTCAATTTCAAATATCATACTTTGTTCCAAAATAGAATCTTCAAGTTCACAAATCCTTCCTTCTAGAATCAAAGGTGGAACATATCTTTTTGCTTCAAACGGGTTTTCACAATTTGGTTTAAAAGCACAGATGTCAAAATAATCGTTTGAAAGTGTTCCTTTTGGATTCTTTTCATATTTTGCATTATCTTGAGTATAACAAAATGGAAGTTTCATTTTTGTCGTGATTGCTCTTTTCATCACTTCTTCTTTACCTGTTTCTTCTTCGTTCATCCATTTAATAACAAATTCAGGAAAATATCTACCATATCTTAAATATTTAAACTCACACATCGTTGGTAGATATGAAATTGCCTTTGCCAAATGTTTAGGATTTTCATAACCAAGTCCCCAATATTTGTTGAGAGAACTCACTAACCTTGGTTTGTTCAAATGAATAGTTTGATCAGTTTGACCTCTCAAATAAAGTTTTTTTTCCAAACCTTTAATTTTGTCTAAAAACTCTGTATTTTGAGTGTTAAGATCTTTCAAATAAACTTCATTCTCACTATTCTTTTGTTCTAAATCTTTGATTTTCTTTGTAAGTTCAGATATTTGAGAATCAGAAGTTTGCTTATCCTTATCAAGCTTTCCTTGTTGATCTATGAGAGATTTAATTTTATCATTATTCTTTTCTCTCTCAAGATTATCATCAAGAATAGTTTGACTTAGATTTTTGTTTTCTTCTTTTGCCTTTTGATCATCACTAACTTTTGAGTTGAACTCAAGTTCTTCAACCTTTCTTTCCAAGGCTTTAATTTTGTCTCGTGTACGAACAGGTAATTGCATAAGACAATACATCTCATCCTCTGAATTAAGGCATTGTTACCTGAAAAGATTAAAAATGATCGTTATCAGATACTTCGTGAGAAGTAGAATTATGCACACATGATTAATCAGAGAAAAATCGATTAAAGTCAGGAAAATTTTCAAAATCAAAATTTGAAAACAAATTATAAATTTGTCGTTCAAAAATTAATTCCGAAATTAATGCGAAAAACTGGACTTTTAATCGGCAAACATGTAAAAGATAAGAAAAATATATCAGTTATGAGCAAAAGCAGATAAAATTTGATAGAATTGACAAAAAATGAAAAATTATGAAAAATAAGGACTAAAAATGACAACTTATGAAACTAAAACGAAAAACAAGGACTAAAAGTGTAAAAATACTAACACTTGAAAAAAAACAAGGACTAAAAATGACAAAATCTAAAATTAAAACTCAAAGGACTAAAAGTGACAAAATCTAAAAATGACACAACTAGAAACTTAAAACTCTAGGGACTAAAAGTGTAAAAACACAAAACTAAAAAACTACAGGGACTAAAACTGACACAAACTCAATCCTATACTACAGGGACTGCAAATGACAATATCTAAAACTAACTAAAGGATTTAATAGAAAACTAAAGGAAGGACTAAAATTGTAAAGAATCTTAATGGAAAAACCTAACGAAACATTAACTAACTGACTTAACAGACACTTAACAGAATTAGGACTCAAAATGTAAGAAAAACTAACGAACTAACAAGCCTAACGGGACTTTAACGAAAAATGGACCAAAATGTAACAAACTTAACAGTCCACTAACGGTTCCCGTTAGTTACTGTTCATCTTCAACGTCAACTTCGATATGAGTATTTTCATCTGCGATTTCCATCACCTTTTCATGTCCAAATATATTTCTTTCGATTTCTTAGTGTTCTTTGATCATCTAATAACATATTTCACCAAGAAATCGATCCATGCATCAAGTATCGATACTTAACAATTTGAACGTGATGTTATTGTTTTTCCGGCGAGAAAGGATTTTCAGGCAATGAAAGCTTAAGTTTATGCGATCAAAAAGTTTCCTCAGGCAACGCTTGATCGATGAACTGGTCTGATCGCACAAAACTAGTGCGAGAACATCGTTTGATCGCACAAACCATGTGCACTTAAACTTTCCGGCGACAACTTTAAGCAACAACTATCTGATCGCACAATGTTTATGTGCGATGAGCTGATCGCATTAAGTATATGCGACAAAGATGAACTCTGATCGCTCAAACGGTGAGCGAGAACGTTGAACACTTTGAGTTTATGAGTTTTCCGACGAGACTCCGGTGAACCATTTTTCCTTTGTCACAAACTTCAGGTTTTGAATTCTCCTTGGAAACGAAGTTAGAGTCAAATTCATCATGAGAATCATCAGAATGAACTTCAAAATCTTTTTCAAAAGAAGAATTTGCATAATTAAACCACGTCTTTAAAGCAAATTCTTTTCTCTCATTCTCCAAAACAATTTCCAAATCAATTACTTTCTTGGAAAGTTCACTCATCGTTACTTCAAAAGATTTGCATTCAGTTGTAAAATTAGCTTTCTCATTCTCAAATTGTTCATGCTCAAGAATCAACATTTTCTCATGATCCGAAACTTTCTTTGAGAGTTCAAACTGATCAAACTATTCATTTGAACAATCCAAGGTTAGTGAGTTCTCTCAACAAATATTGGGGACTTGGTTATGAAAATCCTAAACATTTGGCAAAGGCAATTGCATATCTACTAACCACTCCGAAATGTTTAATTATGACGCTGAAAGAATGTATGATGCTCAACAAAACTTGAAGTACAAACGCGAGATTGTTATTGGTATATTCAAAGACTGCTGAAATTGATATTGAAGTTTTGATGATCATGATGCTCACAATCATCAAATAGGGGGAGAACGTTGAATAGTTCAATTTCAAAGAAAGGGTGATATTTGTTAAAGTCAAGAAGCTTGATATAACAAGTCAAGATATTTCGAGATGTTTCGAGAAAGTTCAAAGTTCAAAGAGCGTTATTGTTCAAGAGATGAAGATACACAATTCAAGATATTCAAAACTACAAAGATTCAAAGCTCAAACCCAATTTAAGTTCAAACCCAGTCAAAGCTTAAAGCCTGTTCATATTCAAAGACTGAAGAAATTTGTCAAAGCTCAAAGTGGCAAAGATCAGTGATACAAAGATTTGAAGTTTGTGATTCGAGACTTTGATGACTATTTGATTTTGAAGATCCAGTTGAAGATTAAAGCAGTGAAATTGGATTTTTGAAGACAACACTTATTTGAAGATTCTTCAGAGCTATTTTCAAAGATTAATCTTCCTTCAAAGTAAAGAGGGAGACTGTTAGTGTCAATTTTATATGTTGTATTCAAGTTGAGGGGTTATTTTGTAACTATTGAGTCTAGGTATAAATAGCCTAGTTTAGCTCATTTCTCACTAACACTTTGAAAGATAACATTGGGAAAACTCTTTGTATTTTCTCTCTACACTTTTGTATTGAGTTCTTCAATCTAATGAGAGATGACCAGTGATTTGCATACATCTTGTTATTGATTACTTGTTATTGGGATAACAAGTGGTATCAGAGCCAAGCAGATCGAATTAGTGAAGAAATTTGAAGATTTTTGGGCATTTGTTTGACACATTCGGACTACTCATGGATTCTGTGATATGAGCGTGTTTTTGGTTCGAGTTTGAGCAGAGATTTGTGCGGATTGATACATTAAATCAATTCGTGCAAGTTAACAGGATCAGAAAACAAGTTTCGAAGGATTTCAGTTGATTTTGAGGTTTCTCGAAAAGTTTACTGTTCAGATCGGAAGATGGATTTCTGTTAGTTTCTTGGTGGTTTCTGTTGAACAAAAGTTGCTCAGACTGTGATCGTGAACAACCCTACGAAGTTTCAAATCAATTGGAGTTGATTTGAGAATTTTTGGACACTTAGAAAAATTTCGCGTTAAAACTCATAACTGTCGTACGCTTATCTGTTCTTCGTGTTCATAACTGTCGCATGATTCATAGCATCATAACTGTCGCACGATTACTGACCGACTAGATTTCTTGTCGTATAGGTATTGTACGAGAGTTACTGTTCACGGGTCTTAGTCGTACACAACTTATACGACAATTACTGTTCATTTGACCAAGTAGTACAAGTTTCGTACGAGTGTTGGTCCAAGTCGCATACTTGTTGTACGATAGTTACTGTTGCTGAATCCAAGTCGTACACGTTCTGTACGAGAGTTACTGTTCACTTGTACTGTCGCACACGTTCTATACGACAGTCGTACACTATTGCCCGACAGTTTGTCAAATTTTCACAAATTCACTTTTCTGTGTAACGATCAATACAAGTAATTTTCAAGATGAATAGAAACGACATAATGAACTCTTTGGGAAGTGATACTAGACCTCCGATTTTGATCGAAAAAGAGTATGAACAATGGAAAGAAAGGTTTGAAGATTTCCTTGAACGACAATCAAACGGTGTTCACTTGATAGATTCTCTTCACAATGGTCTAATGAAACCTGTTCTTAAGGACTATAGTGAACCGGATGCACCAAACGCAGTTATGAGATTGGTTCCTCTTTCCGAGTACACTGTTGATGAAAAAGCAAGATAAGATGCTGACAAGAAGGCAAGATCATATGTGATTATGGGGATTCCTAATGAGGTGTTTAACAAGATTGATAGCTACAAAGATACCGCACACAATATGTGGATGCAGTTAGAGAAGATGTTACAAGGGTCTCAGATTGGAAATCAGATGAAAATTACAATGTGTATCAATAGGTATGAAGAGTTTAAGGCTAAGGAAGATGAGTCACTTCATGACACATATGACAGATTCATGGTTTTACTAAATGAATTGAGTAAAAACAAGATAAAAAAGGATTTGATCGAATTAAATGTCAAATTTCTTACTTCACTACAACCCGAGTGGAAGAGTGTGGCCAGAAAAATGAAACAGAATCCTAGACTTTCCACTATGCCACTACATGAATTGTATGAGACGATGTTGCAAGATGAGGAAGAAATAGATGAGATAAGAGAGGAGAAGAATAAGAAAAAGAAGAAAGATATCTCTCAAGAACCGATTGCACTACAAGCCGAGGTACAATCGAAGAACTTTACTTCTGATGAATCTGGAATGTTTGATACAGGTTTCAGGGGAAATATTTCTGATGATGGTGTTGAACTACATCAAGCTTTAGTTCTTCTCACAAGGCACTTTCAAAAGAAGTTTTACAAACCTCCGTCATCAAACAACAATCTGAGGTATACATCTGGTTCGAGAAAGTTTGAGAACAACAGTTATGAAAGGAAACCTTTTGGAGAGCAAAGAGTTGAGAATACTGATAAAAGATTTGAGCAAAGATCGGAGAAAGCTGAAGGAAAGAAGGTGTATGAGAACATGGAGAAAAAGTTCGAAGATAAGAAGGCTGTGGAGATACAAAAGTGCTACAATTGTGGAACCCCGGGTCACTAGGCAAGAGACTGTCGAAAGAAGGTTGTCAAGAACACTGATTACTACAAACAAAAGCTGCTTCTTGCACAACAAAAAGAAGATGGAATAGCTCTTATGGTGGAGGAAGAGTATTTTTTGATTATTCTGATGACGAGGGTGAAAGGGAAGAGCATGCAAATATGTGTCAAGCAGAATTCGATTCTGACGAGGATGATAAGTCTGACACTTCCTCACAGGTAAATTCTTTTCCTTTACCTGAATCTGTAAATCAAGAAGTCATAAATCTGCGTAATGAACTGAATGACACACTAAATAAATTAGCATGTTCTGAAGAAGAGTATGCTAGTTTATTTCGTGAATTTGAAGTAATGGAACCATGTGTTGAAAAGTTAACAAAAACTCTACAAAAAGAAAGAAAGAAGAATAGTGAGTTGAAACAACAGGTTGATGTTGTTGAATTTGAGATAAAAGACAAATGTTCTAAAATCAAAAATCTCAAAGCTCAACATGATCAATTTGAATCAGAAAAGTTAGTTTTTGATTCTCAATTATCTGAATTGAATAAGCAAATCAAAGATCTAGAATCAAAGAATAAAGAAAGTGATTTTTCTTTGACAAATCTTTCAAATAAGAATTCAGATTTATTAGACAAAATCAAAAGTTTGGAAAAGAAGCTGTATTTGAGAGATCAATCTACTCAAACAATTTTCATGAACAAGCCAAGACATGTAAACAATGTCAATAAATATTGGGGACTTGGTTACGAATGTCCAAAATATGGAGCCAAAGCTTTCACTGCAGTACCGACAGTATATAATTTCGAATGTTTAAGGTACGTACGATATTGGCCAGATTTTGAAATTCATTGGACTGATGAAAAGGAAACACAAAGAGAGGAACATAGAAAAAGGGCTTTAAAAACTCATATTCAACTTCCATTTTGCTATACTAATGAGACGTTGAAGATTCTCAACAATCTAGATAAACCACTTCCAAACAATTATTTTTCTATAAATGCTACAAAGCCAGTTACTAACAATCAAGTCGTTGAAACAAAGAAATATGTTCCTACATTAGTTCTTGAAGGGAAAATTGTTGAACTTGAGATCTCCCTTGCAGAACAAAGGATCAAAAATGATTATGAAAATGATCTCCTATCAACTATTTTCTCAACTACTTTTAAGGAAATATCTTCTAGTTTCAATGATGAGGTGAAAAAGGAAACTATTAAGATTGAACATGGCTTGATCAAAAGGTTTTCTGAATCAACAAAGAGTATCTTTGATTCAAAACAAAAGATTGATCAAAAATGTATCAAACTGTCAAAGAAAGTGGTAGATCTTGAGAATATTCTTCTTTCTGAGCATACCAATTTGGAAAATGAGAAAGTCAACTTTGTGAGCCAAATCAATTCATTCGAAAAGAAGTTGACTGATTTGTTAAAGACAAAAGCTGAATTAGAGATTGTGTTAGAAAACGAAAGAAAAGAATTTGCTTTGAAAAACTGGTTCAATCTTGAAGAAAGCAACTTTCTTAAAGATCAAAACTGTGAGCTTTCTAAAAAAGTAATGACATTAGAAAAATCTTTGAAAGAAGGAAAACCTAATATAATGTCTGATTTTGAAAATTCTTTCAATCTTGAAAGAGCACAGTTTGAATTTGAGAAAGCAAGTTTTGAAAATGAAAAACATTCTTATGAAATGAGAATAATTGAGCTTTCTCAAGATGTGGATGAGTTAGAAAAGGAGTTAGCAAAAGAGCGAAGAGAGTTTGCTTCCAAAACTTGGTTTACACCAGCTTCTAAAGTGGATTCCAAAATGGATTTTGAAGTTCACAACGCCGATTCTGATTCGGATTGTGAATTTGATCCTAATGAGCAAGGTTTCGAAACCAAGTCAAAACCAATAGAAAATGAAAAAGGAAAAGCTTGTGTATTTGATTTCTCAAAGAAACTTCAGGACGATACTGATTTTATTATTTCTGAAGAAAAAGAGGAAAGCAAAAGGAAAGATGGTCTGAAAAAGATTTCTAAGAATATTGAGTCAATAGTTCTTGCATGAAATGCAATTGTGATCTGAATACTAGCAATAAAAGTGAAGAGACTTATGTTTCAGATCTATTGTCTCTTGCAAGAAAGAATCTCGAATGTGTTCAATGTGGTAGTCATTCATTTCAATCATCTCAGCAAAGTCCAGTTTTAATAACATCTATTTCTTATATAAACAAAGAAAAATCTTCGAGTACTTTCTATAAAGGTGAGTGTTCAAACACAAAGAAACCACCTTTAGAGAAAAGAAAGAAGCGTAAAATGTCAAAGAAATGTCAAGTTCAGAGTTCTGAAGATTCTAACTCTAAATCTTCTGTTCTTTCTGTTAGGACTAAAAGTCCTATAAAATAGAAAGTGATATAAAGAAAAGAATTGTTTTCTTTATTTGTTTGTAAAAGCCTTTTAAGCTAAATGGGCTTAGATTAGTGTTTGTGGTCTATGGGCTTAGGCTTAAAGCCCTTGGTATATAAAGTTGTTTTTCCACTCTTTAGGTTAGTAGTGGTGAGATTAGCCGTGCGCTTAACAGTGTTTAGAGAGAGAGTTTGTTCATCATTCTAATCTTGTAACTCTCTGCATTCAATCACTAAAGGATTAATCGTTTCATATTCATTGTTACTTGTTAATCTGGGATCTACAATTGGTATCAGAGCAGAGGGACAAAGCTATCGATTCAAAGGTATTCTTTTTGATTTTTCTTGATCATTCATCGCACGCACTGTGTTCATATCAAGAATTTGATTGCTTTGATTTTGGTGATAAAACCCAAAATTGAGGCTTGATAAATTCTTCTCATTCGTTTTCTAAGATATATCTGCGTTTTTCAAATCGTTTGGTTGAGTAAAAATCCCTGATTTTTAAAATTCTTGATTTGGTTTTTTTTTGCTCCCTGTTCGTGAAAATTATCAATTTTTCTTGTCAAAAGTACTAGTTGATTCGATTTAGTATTGTTTTCGTGTATTTTTGGGCTAGTTTTCTTGTTAGTACTAAGTTCTTGCAGATTATTTCTCATCAAGACTGCAGAAATTCATCGAACCGGGTAAGTTTTTCTTGTATCTAATTTGTTTTTGAAGTCCCGGTATTGATATCTCCCGGTAGTGATAACTCCCGGTGCTGATATCTCCCGGTAGTGAATAACTCCCGGTATAGTCATCTCCCGGTATTCCATCTCCCGGTGCTCCATCTCCCGGTACTCCATCTCCCGATACTCCATCTCCCGGTATTACATCTCCTGGTACCTAATTTAGTCCCGGTATTACTCAGTTGTGGGACTTGGTTTGCCAGTCCCGGTATCACAACTCCCGATATTTCTCTGTGACTTCCCAATTGCGGGACTTCTCAATTGCGGGACTTTCCTTTTGCGGGACTCTAATACCGGAAGCTGTAAATTTCGGATTTTTAGGTTTTGTGATTTTTGAACTTTCATAACTTCAAATCATCATAACTCGCTCAAAAATCAGTATTTTGCAATGAAATTTTACAGGGTTACTCAAAATGTGATTCTGAACATATTCTCTGCGAATGTTTTCTGCTAAAAACATCTACAACTATGAGTTCGATTACACCACAGTAAACTGAACAGGCTTTCAATTCCGGATCAGTAAACCCTGTCTACTTTTGATCGATATCTTGAATTGTCTCACGATCACTTCTGTCAAGTAACAATGTCGTATCCGACTTACTCTGAGCTCAAAGAGAAAGTTTCTCTTTTAGAAGCGCATATCTCTAAGCTAGAAGCCGAGGCTAAGATCAAATATGATGCCATAGGCAAGCTAGCGATTGAAAAGGCTGAGGACGAATGTGTGATAGAAAACTATCAAACTGAGTGCTCGGCCTATTCAGAAAGAGCTAAACTCCTCGAGACCCAAATATCTGAATATACTCAAAAGTTAGAGAAGTCTCAGGAGGAGTATTCTAAAAGCATCTTAGTTCAAGAAAATGTTTTAAAAGAAAATGAAAAGTTGACCACTAAGCTTAAGGAGGTTGAATCCAAACTTTACAAACTTGGTCAATCTGAACAAACCATCCACTTGAACAAGCCCAAGGAGTTCAAATATTACAACTCGCTTTGGGGACTCGGATATGATAATCCGTGCTACCTAAAGAAAGTCATGTCGAAGGTCCCCACTCTTTATGAATTTGATTTCATGGGCTTAGACAAGATTTATCCCGAGTACAAAATTAAGTGGACTAAGGCATCTCCGGAAGATGAGGAGTTTGAGGATTTTAAAAGACAAACGGCCATACCTCCACCACCAATAGAGGCAAAACCTAAATCTGAAAATCCTACTTCTGAAAATGACACGAAATCGGATGATGCGCCGCCTAGGAAGAACATAAATGTACAAATTCCCTTCGTGTACGAAACGCTTAATGCATCGTATTTAAATAGCAAAATTCCTTATCTCCCCAATAACTATTTTGACATCTGTTCTCTTGCCAAAACGGTTGAGACTCCGCCTCCTGTTCCGGCAACCGCAGATGAAGACTCTAATGATCAAACAGAGTTGAAACGTTATGTTCCACCTCTGATTTTGGAAAACATTATTTTTAAACTGGAAGAGTCAATTGCGAGAGATAAGGTCATTTATGAAACCGAAAGGATTGTACTTTTAGATTCTATTGAAAAGCTCAAACAGAATAGACCCGACACACTACCCGAATCTGAAAGGGAGTCCTATCGAACCGAGATTGATAGGTTGACGTCTCAACTGGCTGTTTTGACATCTGAAGCCTTAACGCTGAGAATGGCTAAGGGGAATTCTGTGGATACCCCAATGACGCCGGTCACTACTGAAACAATCTCGTTTGATAATGCTCAGATCTTTTCGGATAGTTCGTCGTGCAAAGCCTTTATGGGAGTGTCTGATGATACCATCACTAAAGATTTAAGGTTTAAGGATAAAGGTAAGGCCATCGAACCCGATTCTGTTCAAAAGAATCTTTTTCCGGTTTTTGATAATCCCTTTGCGAATGACTCCTCGTCTGACTCTGATGGCGACACTCCACCTGATTCTGCAAGAAGATTTTCTGAGTTTATGAATTCCACTCCTTGTCATGAAGATGATTTTTCTAAGATTGATGTTGCTCCTAAGCTTGCAAGTCACATTCAACTTCTTGAGAAAATGCCTTCACCGGTTAATTTTAAAAAGGGAGAATGTTCCAACTCCAAATATGTTTCTAAGACCAATTCTTCAAATTCAAAATCTAAAAGACGGTCAAAGAAACGCCCGAAAACCGGTAAGTCTCACAAAAGACAATCTTATTACTCTAGTTCTTCTAACAGTGAGCTTCATGATTCTTCAGATAATCATGTTCTTAGAAAAGAAGAAATGGTTTGGAGAAAGAAATCAACTACAGAAGACAGTGATGGAAACAAGTCTCATAATTCTCCTGTAGTTGATACAAAGTCATTTACTTCCAAGACTGGCTCACGTGCTCATGTTTACCCTATAGCTAAGCTAATCAGTCTAAACCGAGCAAAGATCTGCTGCACTTATTGTGGAAAAAGTGACTTTGTACATCCAAGGCATGTGAACAACTAGTATGGTACTTATAGTATCCCCAATCCCCATCCTAAATCCAAGGCATATAACCATCAAGGATCCATCAAAGCATGGATACCAAAATCTTTTTGATTTTTTTTTTGCAGGAATGTCATGTGATTCAACCCAGAATAACCTTTTTACGTGACTGCATTCGAGGTTATGCCACATTTGAGGGGGAGCATCAGGTATTTGACACAAACTTGAACTTTTCAGTGAATTCAAAGAACCGTGGTAATGCATTCTGAATAACTTACTTGTGTTTGTTATTCTCTGATTTAACTTCCATGTTTGCCACGTGTTATATTTTCTTGACATAGTTATTTCCATGTCTCATATACTTGTTGATTTTTCGATGGAAATACACTCTCTTGAATTCCTACTTGTGTTTCATAGTTCATCATTTCATGTGAATTATTCAATTCTTTTCTGACACACTAATTGTGACTTGTTCTTCACAATTAAACTCTCTGATCAATTGTTTCATTTGATGCAAACACTGTGCGTAATGAGTCATTCCTAGTCGCGCTTGAACTTGTTCTTTGATCTCCATTCACATTTTATAATGACTTCTGATCAACTCAGATCAGGACTCGTTCTTAAAAGATTGATTTCTAAACATCTCAGTTTAGAACTCGTACTTCAATGTGTGCTTAATGTTTTATTTGGTTCATTAAAGGAGTGTTAGGAATTACATCGTTTCTATGGTCTATCCAGAACCGGAAGGACCTACCCAAGAAACACATCCTTTTTAGATAACAGTGAGGGGTCTAGATGTATAGACGAGTTTGGAGTAAAAAAAAAAAAAATTGGTGAGGATGTGACAGGACTTCAAAGACATATTAGTCCTTACCAAACCGAGTCAGTTAGCCGGGTAACTACACAATCTATTCATTCTCGTTCTTTGGAGATGAATATTGAAACAGACATGGACTCGACAACTCGTGTCACCCCACCTAGCCACTCAAGCATCTCACAAAAGATGTTTGTTTCATAAATGCACGGAGAATTATCACATAATCTATCTATTCCTCGCTTGGAGGTCTTAGATATTGAAAAAGGAAGACATCAGCTCCGGTCTCCGAACTTCATTCCTAATCACTGTGTCAGTTGCTTCTTAACTTGAGTCCCAAGTTAAATCAATTTTTGAGCCAATCAGATATAAATTATTTCTTTCACACATGCACGAGTCTTTGTGACTCCAATCGCATATCTTCGTGATATTTCCGGAACAGTTTGAGAGGTAATTTTTAATATTTTACTTCAGTGATAACTGGAAGTCCTATCAGAGATACCCCGATGCCAACTCTGAACATAGGCCACACAATTCTTTTAATTATTGTGATAACAGTTACTATGTGTTTCTGTGTTAGTTGATTACCCTATATTTGTTTTATCTGGTATCTTGCTACTCATCAGTGTTGTCTTTGAAGTTACATGTTGTTCAGGAGGCTCCCAATCATCTTGAGGGGGAGAACTGATACAGGTTCAAAGACACGGATCATCATCATGAGGAGAGAAACGTTTTAAAAGTTCAAAGACCCAGATTATCAATTTGAGGGGGAGTAAGCGAAAGCCGAGGGGAGTAACTGTTATGATCTGTGCTAAAAAGATTACAAAGTACAAAGTGCATGGTTCTTCTATCCGTTTACAAAGTGCTGAAGTTTTCAAAGCTAATTCAACTCGTGGTTCAACTCGTGATTCTAAAAAGACCACGAGCATAATTCAAGGGGGAGCGTGAAAGACCTGAAGCCAAGCAACGACAACATCTGTCAAAGGTTCAAGAGAAAGACAATTTCAAGACCTGAAGATTCCAAGATCATATTTTTTTTCTTTATATAACTTTATGGGGAGATTGTTAGGACTAAAAGTCCTATAAAATAGAAAGTGATATAAAGAAAAGAATTGTTTTCTTTATTTGTTTGTAAAAGCCTTTTAAGCTAAATGGGCTTAGATTAGTGTTTGTGGTCCATGGGCTTAGGCTTAAAGCCCTTGGTATATAAAGTTGTTTTTCCACTCTTTAGGTTAGTAGTGGTGAGATTAGCCGTGCGCTTAACAGTGTTTAGAGAGAGAGTTTGCTCATCATTCTAATCTTGTAACTCTCTGCATTCAATCACTAAAGGATTAATCGTTTCATATTCATTGTTACTTGTTAATCTGGGATCTACACTTTCAGATAATTTTGTGAATTTGGAGAAGAAAGCGCAAGATTGGCGGGTAAAGCAAACAACGAATGATTCAACCAAACAGAGTGTTAAAAACAGTAGTTTCTCGAATAATAAACAATTTGGTACGGGTAATAAACAATCTTTTGTAAAGCCTTACAACAGTTACTCCAAAGACCAATTGTTGGATTTTAAAAATGGTGAATATTTTTGCTCTGTTTGTGGTTATGAATGTGCGTTTGCTATGCCTGGTTCTTGTTGTTGGGATAATTCTTACTTTATCCCAAGTGGTAAAAGAAAGTCAAATTTGAAGAAAAAGAAGAAGACACAAAAATCTAAAATCACATCTTCTCAAGCTAACCAAAAAGGACCCAATATTCAATGGGTACCTAAAACTGTTTCAATCTGATTGATTCAGAAACATAAGTTATGGTATTTAGATTCGGGATGTTCGAAGCATATGACAGGCCAAAGACACATGCTAACCAATTTTGTGGAAAAAGATCTTGGTCGTGTAAGGTTTGGAAACAATCAGGTTGCTCCTATCAAAGGTTTTGGAGATATCATTCAAGACAATCTTACGATAAAGAAGGTTAACTATGTTGAAGGATTGGAGCACAACCTTTTCAGTATAGGACAGTTTTGCGATAAGGATTTGGAGGTGCATTTCAAGAAGACAAGATGTTGTGTCAAAACCGAGAAAGGAACATATCTTCTTGTTGGAACTCGCAAGTCAAACCTGTATACAATCAACTTGTCAAATATCAAACTGACCAATGAAGTGTGTCTTTTATCCAAAGCTTCCGAAGAACAAAGTTGGCTATGGCACCGACGGTTATCTCATCTAAATTTTCGATACATTCAAAAGCTGGTTTTAGGAGATTCAGTTCGTGGGCTTCCAACTTTGAAATTAAATGCCGAAAATCTATGTGATGCATGTGAGAAAGGAAAGATGAAGAGGGTTCCTCACAAGCCTAAACCGGAACCGACAACGAAGAGTATACTTGAGCTGTTACATGTGGATTTGTGCGGTCCAATGAAAACGGAAAGCATAAATGGGAGGAAATACGTCTTGGTAATAGTCGATGATTTCTCAAGATATACATGGGTTAAGTTTCTTCGGTCAAAAGATGAAACTTCAGAACTTCTCATTGGTGTTATCAAGGCAGCTCAGAACAATATGCAGATCTCAGTAAAAATCGTGCGTTCGGATAATGGTACAGAATTCAAGAACAGATTCCTACGTTATTTCTATGAATCAAATGGGATTATGCAACAATTTTCTGCCGCTAGAACTCCTGATCAAAACGGTGTTGTAGAACGACGAAACAGAACGTTAGTCGAGTCTGCGAGAACGATGTTGGCATATTCAAAGCAACCTCTTTTCTTATGGGCCGAGGCCGTGGCAACCACATGTTACACACATAATCGTTCTGTTATACACCACCGGTTTAATAAAACTCCTTATGAAATCATGAATAACCGGAAACCTAACATAAAACATTTCGTGTTTTTGGTTGTAGGTGTTATGTTCTAAACGACAAAGAACAACGGAACAAGTCAGTCCAAAGGCGATTGATGGTATCTTCATTGGATACTCTTTCTCATCAGCGTCATATAGGATATATCTGAAGCAATCAAGAAATATTATGGAGAGTGTCAATGTCAAATTCGATGAACATCACGAATTGGCTTCTGACCAAAATAGTTCAGGACCCGTTATAACTGGAATATTAGCTTCTGGACATCTCAGTTCAGAACCTGCTTCAACTTCTAATCAGGATCAACCTTCTACCTCGAAATCTCAACTAACTGATCTTGATTTACTATTTGATGAATTCTATGATGAATTTTATGGTACTTACAATAGGTCTGTTGATTCTAACAGGATGTTACAAGCACCTACAACAATTTCCGCTGCGACAACTACTCAAAATGGTGCATCTACTTCAACACTGGTTGATGTTTCCACTCCTGTTCAGAATGTTCAAGTACCAGAATTTGTTATTCCACAACAAGAGACTACAACTACTGTGGAAGGATCAACACAAAATCCTAGTTCTTCGGTTCCTGAACCAACCATTCCTCAGTCACAACCGGAATCTTCTAGTATTCCTACAGAAGTTCCAAATGCTGAACAAATTGTTTCTCCAACCGAAGAAGAAACGAATGCTACTCTTGAAAATGTTCAAGAATCATATGCTCCTCATCCTCATACAACCAAGTGGACGAAGGCTCATCCGATTCACCAAATAACCGGTGACCCAAGTTTACTAGTTCAGACTCGCTCGAGTGCTACCGTGAATGAGTGTCTGTTTTCAATGTTTTTAAGCAACATTGAAGCACTCACAGTCAAAGAAGCGTTGAATGATCCGGATTGGATTTTAGCTATGCAAGAAGAGCTAAATCAATTCGAAGCATTGAAAGTATGGAGGCTCGTTCCAAGATAAAAGTATCATTGGAACAAAGTGGGTGTTCAAGAATAAGAAAGATGAAGATGGCATCATAGTTCGTAACAAAGCGAGACTTGTAGCGAAAGGCTATCGTCAACAAGAGGGGATAGATTACGATGAGACTTACGCTCCAGTCGCACGCATTGAAGCAATCAGAATATTTTTGGCGTACGCGGCATACAAGAACTTTACGATCTATCAAATGGACGTAAAGACGGCATTTCTTAATGGAATTCTAAAAGAGGAGGTATATGTCTCACAACCCGAAGGCTTTGTAGACAAGGAGAATCCAAATCACGTTTACATATTGGATAAAGCCTTATATGGGTTGAAACAAGCCCCGCGAGCATGGTACGATGTTCTATCTAAATTTCTACTCGTCTCGGGATTTGAAAAAGGTAAGGTTGATACGACTTTGTTTGTCAAGCGCGAAGACGGTGAGATGGTAATAGTACAAATATATGTAGATGATATTATATTCGGTGCATCTAACCCTGGTTTAAATTCATGGTTTTCTGATCTGATGACTACTAGATTTCAGATGAGCATGATGGGGGAGATTAATTTCTTCCTAGGATTGCAAGTGAAACAATTTTCCACAGGGATATTCATCAATCAGTCAAAGTATATATTTGACATTTTGAAGAAATTCAAAATGGAAAATTGTACTTCCATTGGAACACCGATGGCAACACAATCAAAGATCGGTCCAGATCCTCATGGTAAGGAAACTGATATACGACAATATCGAGGTATGGTCGGATCTTTAATGTACTTAACTGCTAGTCGCCCGGATATTATGTTCGCTACTTGTCTCTGTGCGAGATTTCAGGCGAATCCTAAGGAATCTCATGTAGGATCCGTAAAGCACATCTTCCACTATCTCAAAGGAACTCCCTACCTTGGTCTATGGTATCCCAAAGGCACGGGATTCGAGCTAACAGCCTACTCCGACGCGGATCACGGTTGTAGCTTATTGGATCGGAAAAGCACATCCGGACATATCCAATTCTTGGGTGATAAGTTGGTAAGTTGGGCGTCAAAGAAACAGAACTGTGTGTCAACTTCGACGGCGGAGGCAGAATACGTCGCGGCCGCTAGTTGTTGTTCACAAGTCATCTGGATGAAAACCCAACTGTCAGATTTTGCGTGTAAGTATGAAAAGATTCCAATCTATTGTGATAGTAAATCCGCAATCGCTATATCTGTGAATCCGGTTCAACACACGAAAACCAAACACATAGACGTACGGTATCATTTTATTAAAGATCATGTCAAAAAAGGTACTATTGAACTCTATTTTGTTTCTACTGAATTTCAACTTGCTGATTTGTTTACCAAGGCTTTGGATGAGAAACGTTTCAATTTTCTTGTCTCAAAGCTAGGCATGTTGAACTTGAAAGTTTGATGAATCATAATTTTCATTCAACATTTTGAAAATAATTATTAGTCATTCAAATTTGATAAATTTGAGTGAAGAATACTTATTTTCATAATATTGAATACTCATTATGATTTGTTCAAATTTTTACTTTAATTCAGTATTTTACAAACTTGATTTCAATTTTATCTTTTTACCGTATGTACTTCAATTGCTATTATTTGTGCAGTTTTATGTGTGGTTCATGTGTTTAGGGGGAGCTATAAATCTTTGTGAGTATCTTTCAAGGGGGAGCATTGTACAAAGAAGAAGTGGTTGAGCAAACAACAAAGGTGAGTGTTCTATCTTAAATGATTTTGGCAAACCCTACTAGATGAAAAATCATTTTATCAAAGCTTATGCATCTTTGTAGGGGGAGCAAAATGTTTTCAATGAACACTGAACAATTTTTAATCTGAAGAGTTCAATTTTTTGAAAATTTTTCCAAGTCAGGAAAGTAGTCGCACAAGCCTTATACGACTAGCAATCCTAGTCGTACATGTCTTGTACGATAGTTACTGTTCCCGCGCGACAGTCGCACAAGTCTTGTCCGACTAGCAATCCTAGTCGTACATGCTTTGTACGACAGTCACTGTTCATAATGCCAACTCGTGGATGCTTTGTCCGACTAGCAATCCTAGTCGTACAAGAATCGTACGACAGTTACTGTTCACGATTCCACCTTAGTCGGTCACGGTTTCATACGACTAAGATGAGGTTATCGTACATTGTTTCGTACGACTACCTGACACGTGTCAGTCAAACCTTGGACCAATCACTTCGTGACACGTGTCACTCTGCCCTAAGATCTATATATAGTGCGATTTTAAACGTCTTTTCATTTTCCGACTATTGCTTCATCCGATTCTCTCACTCACTTAGAAATCGAATTTGAATATTTGTTGCTGTTCATTGCTATCTGTGGATTCATATCGATTCAGGTATCATCATTTACCATTTTTCATCGCATTTCATTGCTTATATCATCTGTTCGTTGATTTGTTAGATGAGTCGAAAAGGGGTTTTAGCAAACCCTTCATAATCTAATCTATGTGTTAGTGTTAGGAGGAAAAGTTGATAGAATAGTCTTCCTGGTAGAAAACCGCACATAGGACACTAGTTTAATAAGCTTTCATTGACAAATGTTAGGTTTTTGGGTTTGAATGTTCATCACTGTTCGAACATTCATAACTGTCGCACAATACTGTGTTCTTCAACATTCAAAACTATCGCATACAACTGATATTCATAACTGTCGCACACAGCTTGTACGACAACTTTTAGTCGTACAGCTTTGTCCGACTAGTAGAGTCATGCGATTTGAAGTTTTGTATGACAGTAGCCCATACTTGGGAAATTTTTGAAATTTTTCTGGTGAAAAAGCACAAATATCCAAGTGGTCTAATTCTGTCTATCATAGACCATGGCACACATGCAAGAGGAGGGTGATGGTAATTCTTCTGACGAGAACACGGTGTTCCCAAATCATCGTTCATCACATCCATCGGTGAACGCTCGAGATCTAGATGCTGAACTTATTCTTCCAAAAGACAAGAAGGAATTGAAACCGAACAACTATACTCTAGATTTCCACGTCAGAATGGATTATCAGCTTATAATGGAGATTTTCAAAAACCATCCTCTCCGTACTGCTCTTGAAAAGACAATACAAGTTCCGGAGATCTATCTGCAACAAGTATGGCATAACATCCAATACATACCAAATAACAACTACTTTACTCTGAAAGTAGATCATTTTTATGCCAAGCTGACTCTGAAAATATTGCGGACAGTTCTTGATCTTCCTTATTCTCAAAATTTTGAAGATATGGTGTCTGAAGAAGATTTGTGCTGGGATATTATGCGGATGGGTTACAATGATCCACGTCCGAAGTATAGAGTGCTGACTAATACATCAAAGTTGAAAAGAAACTATCTACCGCCGATCTATTACACACTATTCAGTGTTGTGAATAGATGTATGACTTCTAAACACACGGGAGTCGACACGGCCAACATTTCAGTAATCAGAATGTTTCATGCTATCGTTTTTGACCGAAAGATCGACTTTGCTATTCTTATCTGGAATAACCTGATCGAGGTGGTTACCGACAAAGCAAAGCCATCAAAAGACAGAACGTTTGTTCCATTTCAAAGATATCTTCAGATCATCATCCATTCTATCATGGATTCTAATAATCAGATACTGAGACGCGAGAATGCAGTTCTTGGTCCTACTACCTACATGAAATATCTCCGACTTCCGAAAGGTCTAACTTTTCCTACGATTATGATTTTACCTGAAGCACTACTCGCTTACGCTGACCAAGAATCACCAATTTTGAGTGAGTATAGAGAAGAGAACGCACTGATGGCCCGGCCAGGACCGGTAGGGCCTACCCACGGTGCCAACACATTAGGTGAGCGTAGTGAGGGTTCTAGAGTTAGAAAGAGAGTTCAGGATACTGGGGTACCTGAACAGGGCGTGTTGAGAGGTAAAAGCGATGTAAGGGGAAAAGGAGTTGGGGGTGTTCTTGGTCAGTCGTCCAAATCTAAAAAGATTCAGATCTTTGAGGACGATGATGAGGAAGATCTTGGTTCCGACGATACTGAGGAAGAATCTGAGGATATTGATGCGGATATTGATGATCCTGCTAATCTTGTATATAGTTCAGATGATGATGATGCGAATGCTGATGATGAAAAAGAGGATGATAGTTCTGATAATAACAATGATGATAACAACAATGATCAAGTCATGGAGAATCTTGATACTGTAATTGAAAAGGTCGTCACTACTACTTCTGGTGGTGATGGAGGAGTGATAAGGGGAAATGAGGGAGTATTAGTTGAAACAGAAAATCAAGTGAGGTTGAGTGAGAAGGAAAGAAAAAAAGATGGTGAGTGTGAGACAGGGTCAACAAAAGTTTTAACTAATGATCCTAACCAAACCGTGTCTAGTCGGGTAACCACATCTACTGTCAGTGAGCGTCCGTCGCCACGAGACATTGAAGAAGCCATAGTGGACCCAACTATGCAATGCACAACCCCACTCATCCACTCATCAACTTCTTCACAAGTTGATGTTTCATTTTCTCACAGGGGAAAAGCACAAACACTATCGGCGACACACTCGGTGTCGGCTGATATTGAAACAGGATGGCAACTGCCCCAGCCACCACCTTCATTTGGTCACAGATTGAGTGTAGAACCGTTTGATTTTACTTCCTTTCCTAGGACACGGAGACCGTTCGTCACTTCATCTATGGTGACACAAAATGTTGGTGTTATGTGTGACCCAACCGGAACACCCCGAGTGTTGCCGCCATTTGTTGGTGCTTCACGAGGACCGGGCGGAAGTCCTACCAACGTTAACACTATGCCAGTGTTGAACGTAGGCCATACAGTCTCTATGACTGCTATGTCAACCAGTAACCTTAGTGGTATGGGTGTTACCTTGGAACAAGCGCATGATATTCAGTCTTTGGTGGGTCCTCCTCCTCACTACTATGTATCTAAGAAGTTGCTTGAAATGGCCATCCAGTCTGTCTCTAACACTCATAAAGCTCAGATGTCCGAATTGAAAGATATTGTTAAGAATTTATCTGCCGAAGTACACAAGTTTGTTAAAGGAAATTCTGTTGCTGATTCTTCATCTGCACCATCCGACACTCAACCAGAATCTCAGCCGAACACAAAGGTACATCATACTTTACCTTTACACGAATTGAAATCCCAGTTACTTACCCGTTTACTAGAACAAGGCGATGTTAATACTCAAGAAGAAGTAGACATTCTTGGTCTACTTAGACGCCAAACCGAAATACAAGCCACTTTACCAGATTCACTAAATACCCTACAACAATCCATATCCAATCTAACCGAAGATATATCTTCTGGTTTCACATCCCTATCAAACCGAATCAAAGCGGTGGAAGACAACTGTGGGATTCAAGCCCAAACCACCAAACGGAGACATGATGATCAAGATCCCGATCATGATCACTATGAGGGGGAGAGAAGTGTAAGACAAAGGGTTGAGCAAGGTAGTGGTTCGGGTGTTCATGCTACTGAGAATGTGGAAACAAATGTGGAATCGGGTACCGGTAATGTTGGTGGTACACAAGGGGTTCAAAGTGCTGATGTTGGTGTTCTGGATGATATCAATCCTACGGTTGAAAAGCCTCAAGGATGTGATAACAGAACTGATGAGGAAATAATGGCTGATGAGTTCTTACAGGATTTGATTTATATTAATTCGGATGAAGATCAAACTGTGGTAAAGATTAAAGAGGAGATGGATGATGTATTTGATGGTGGAAATGTTCAACCTGATTCTGATTCCGAGAAAGAAAGTAATCTACCTGATCCAGTGATACAAATTCTGGTAATACCTGATCTACCTAAAGGCAAAATCAGAGATGCAGTCTCCAAGGCAGAATTACGTAATCTACAGATGTTAATTGATAGAGAAGCTTTGAGTGTCCGACGTGCTCACCGAACAAGAATCATTACTCCATTCCAAGAAGATATAGGGAGTGATTTGTTTGTGAAAAAGATTCAGCCAATTGACAAGGTAAAGCTCTATTCAATTGATAAACTTCCACGAAAGAAGCATATTGAATATTTGTATATGATGGGTGACAAAGATCAAAAGCTCAGTGCAGTCAGAACTGATAAAGAAATTGTTAAGCTTGTGAAGATAGAATTAGAGAAGATCTTGAATGTGTTTTATCCGAGATTCTATGTCAACAGATCAGATGGAAAAGAGTGGAATTTCTGTGAAGATGACTTCAAATCCCTAACCTATGCAGACTTCTTCAGGGTGTATGACATTCTTGCCCGGATGCCGAACAAAGATATTACCTACTCTGAAGCCTATCAAGCCTTAAAACGTTTCATGAAGAACCTGATCAAGCTTTCATACCTAACTGATTTTCAGATGGCTTTGGAAAGTAATCAAATCAGAGTCAACAAACGAATGCCAAACAAAGGCTTACCCGACATGCAAGGTATTCCTCTGTATACCGTGTTAGAAAAACCAGAGTTTGGTGTTGTTTATCATAATGGGCAAAAGAAGAAGAAGTTCTTGAGGTTTATTAAAGTCAACCTGTATTCTAATGGAACACTCTATATGATCAAGATTCTGCTGAATGAAAGGCTAAGATTGGATGAACTGTTGATCCAAACCCTCAGTGATTTGATAATGACCCTCTCTTATATACTTAGTGAAAATTTTAAGTAAACAATATGTATCAGAGTTTCACTATCGCTGATAAGTACTAAGATCTTACAGTACCGCTGATAGGAACTCTCGCTCTTTAAATTAAACATTCAGCGAAACTGTTCACCATTAATACTGAGTCTGTTCAGTCATTATGATGATCGCTGATAAGTTAGTTGTTTACTTATGATCCCTGAAGACAAGTTTCACGTCAACAAAGGTTCTACGCTGAAGTCGAAGATCAAACTCAAGAACCAGCGACAAGTCTCCTAATGAACTGATGCAGATCAGCGAAGACTCAGATTTGTCCACTCAACGTGAAGTATCAAGTACAAGACTTCAGTTATCGCTGAACTTCATCAAAGCTGAATAGTAAATGATGATACTCTGAATCAACGAAAGCTGATCATGAAGTCCTCCGTACAAAGTACTTTTGTCTTAAACCCCCTTGCACGACTCCGTACGAAATGTCAGAAAAGAACCTCCGACTGTCTGAAATCGTACAACCACTCTGATACTACATTGTTCATCCATGCGGCTACTAAGGTTGTCAACCAAGGTCAATGACATACAACCAACCAGCTGATGACACGTGTAAAGTGTATACTGACTTGCATTAAATGCATGCAGTATATAAAGAGATGAACCCACTTCATTTGAAGTAACTTGCTAACTCTGGACAAGTTCAATCTCTTATCTCAAGATAAGAGACCTTAGTGTTCTAACTTGTTTAGATTTAGGTTATACAAGTAATTTCCTTATCTCTCTTAGTGCAAGAAACCTTAGTGTTCCAACTTGTTTAGATTTAGGTTTATCCTTAATCTTGTTTCCGCAACAAGCTGTAAATTGTTAATGATTTATCAATAAACAATTTAGAAAATTAAAATCCGTGTGTTTGTATTCAACACCCCCCCCTTCTACAAACTTGTATAGGCCTTCGGGACCAACAAGTGGTATCAGAGCGGATTTGTTTAACCTCATAAACAAGATCCAATCTAAGATATTTCTCTTCCTTTCTATTATCTGAAAATGGCCACCAACACAAACACAAATTATATAGACAATGGTTCTCTTGCTAAACCCCATAGATTTTCCAAAGATAACTTCAACTTATGGAAAAATAGGATGACACTCTTCTTAGAAGGTGTAGACCCTACTATGCCTTACTATCTAGAGAATGGTCCATTCATCCCTGTAAGAATTGATGCTGATGTTCCAGCCGCTGAGAATAGACCTGCTATTCCAGAAAGGCTGGTACCTAAGGAAATCTTTCAATGGACTGACGAAGATAAGAAGAAAGTGGCTATAGATACAAAAGCCAGATCCATACTATCCATGGCTCTTCCTGACGAAGTCTACCATTCCGTCATGAATCTGAAAACATCAAAGGCCATGTGGGACACAATATGTGTTCAGTATGAAGGAACGTCTGAAGTCCAGGATTCAAGAAAGATCAACCTGGTAAGACAATACGAAAGCTTCATTTCTGGTAAGAATGAATCTCTCTCTGAAGTTCACCAACATTTTAATTGTTTAATTATAGGTCTGAAAACTGTTGGTAAGGAATATTCTAACTTTGAAGTACTGACAAAGTTTCTAGAATGTTTACCTGAAAGCTGGGACAATTATGCTATGTGTCTCAAGCTATCAAAGGATCTAAAATCAATGACCCTTTCAACCTTATATGGCACGTTGCTGAATCATGAGCAATCGAGCCATCTTAAGAAGTATCTTGTAAAAGATTCCAAAATCACCCCTGTTGCTTTAATCTCAGAGGAACCTTCTACTCAGCGACCCTCGGTCACCATCACTGAGTTAGAAAGTAACTCTGAAAGGTCATCAGATTCTGATTTTTCAGATAATGATGAATCTTTGGCTCTCCTAACTAAGAAGTTCAGGAGATTTGCCAAAAAGAAAATGTTTAGAAAGAACAAACCTCTTTCCATAACTGACAAGCCTAGATCATCAGCTTTTGTTGATAAGGCTACTGCTACTTGTTTTAACTGTGAAAAGACAGGACATTTCGCTAACGAGTGCAGGTCAAAAAAAAGTTTCTAGACCCTCAGCTTTTACAAAGAAACCCTTTGTTCCAAGAAATAAAGATGACAAATATTAAAAGCTGAAAGAAAAATATGCAAAGCTGAAAAGCTTTAAGAAGAAGAATAAAGGCCTGATGGCTGACTATGATTGGGCTGCTTCTGATGAAGCATCATCATCATCTGACTCTGAAGATGATGAAGCAAATCTATGTCTTATGGCCAAGATTGAAGAAGAGGAAGAAAGTTCAGACATTCCCTCCACTTCAACATCTGCTATTCAGGTATCACCTTCTTTCTTTACCAATATTGCAAATATTGATGAAGCTGATAGTCTCCGTAAGATCGATCTCTTGACTAGAAGTTTATACGAAGCCATGAACGGCAAAACTGTGGTTGAAAACCAAAATCTTGATCTCGCTGAAAAGCTTAAAAACTGCCACCTTCAAATAGAAAAGCTTTCTAAAATTGAAGAAGATTTTAAAGATCAAGTATATTTAAATCAGCTAGTCAAAATCGAACGAGCAGAATCTATCGCTGCATTAAAGGCTGAAAAAGCTACTGTTGAAGAATGGTGTAATTCTTCAACAAAGATCACTGAGATAATAAAGTCTCAGATTCCCCTGAGTGATAAACGTGGTTTGGGTTACAAATATGAAACTCCAAAACCAACCACTGAGCGTTCAATGCTTAAATTTGGAACGTTCGTATCCTCAGTCGCTGATACTTCATCTTCTCAATGCTCCTCGTCCGTTACACCAATCCCTGAGGAAACTCCTAACTCCTCAAAAGGCAAGGAGAAAATGGTTTATTCAAAACCTACCTCTGTCTCTAAAGACAAAGGCAAAGGAATTGTTATTTACCAGAATCCTCAGAAGGGTACCTTAGTACCAAAGCTGAATGCTTCTAAAGCTTCAGTGGCTCATCACTCTGGATCAAGGAAGCAGATATCTGGATCTATTCAACGATCTACTCCTAGACTCAGATTGGATGTCCTTGGTAAGAAATCTGAAGAACTGAATGTTCGTCCCATTTCTAAAGCCAATAGTTTACTTGGTGCTGGCACTTATAATTTGAAATTAAAAGCTCAGCATTCAAATGGTCCTAGAACTACTTTTAGTTATAGGAAATGTTATCACTGTGGACTTACCGATCATATTGCTAGTAAGTGCCCCACAGCCACCAAAGCTGAAAAGATAGCTAAGGTGAAGATTGCCCCCAAGGCAAAGAAGACCAACCCTGGTGCAAATCAGGTCAAAGTGAATCCTACCACTGAAGTTAAGAAATTAACCAAAGTGAAGAAAGACAAAGCTGAATCTTCAAATGCTGCGAAGACTGCTGAATCTTCCATTCCAACTACTTCCACTGACAAATGTGTATACATGGTAAAGTGGGTACCCAAGAAAAACTAATCTTCCTTCGTATTTCAGGTTAAGAAGGGTATCTGGTATCTCGATAGCGGATGCTCTAGACACATGACTGTAAAGAAAAGCCTGCTCGCTGAATACAAGGAAGAGAAGGGTCCCTCTGTGACTTTCGGTGGAAATGGAAAAGGACATACCCGAGGGTATGGTGTACTTTCAAATGGTACAACCTCCTTCAGAAGAGTCGCATATGTTGAAGGGATGAAGCATAATCTTCTAAGCATCAGTCAGCTGTGTGACATGGATAACAAAGTAATCTTTACTAAGGAATCCTGCTTTGTCACTGACAAAAAGGAGAAGATAGCTCTCAGCGGTTATCGTTTGGAAAATGTTTATGTAATAAACATGGACTCAACAACCACTAAGAACTCCTGTTTCTTCTCAAAGGCCTCATCTGATGTCAACTGGCTATGGCATAAGAGGCTATCTCATCTAAATTTCAAGACACTGAACACTCTTTCTTCAAAAGAGTTAGTCACTGGTCTACCTCAGCATTCATACGCCAAAGAGTCGTTATGTTCAGCGTGTGAAAAAGGGAAGCAGACCAAAGCAAGCTTTAAGTCAAAGCAAGTTTCTTCAGTGTCATCTCCTCTACAATTTCTCCATATGGATTTGTTTGGCCCGGTTAACAAACAATCCATCGCTGGAAAGAAATATACGCTGGTCATAGTTGATGAATTCTCTCGCTTCACTTGGGTAATGTTTCTCCGTTCTAAGAGTGACACCCCTGAAGAACTCATCAATTTTGTTCGGAAGATGGAAACCCTGAACAATCTGACCGTTCGCTCAATAAGGAGTGATCATGGGACTGAATTCAAAAACAGTTCCCTTGATTCCTTCCTTGAGAGTAAGGGTATTTCTCACAACTTTTCTTCAGTGAGAACACCGCAACAAAATGGAGTCGCTGAAAGAAGAAATAGAACAATTATTGAAGCTGCACGTTCAATGCTCAGCAATTCTCACTTGCCTACTCAGTTTTGGGCAGAAGCTGTCAACACTGCTTGTTTTACGCAAAATAGGTCGTTGATTGTCAAAAGATTCAAAAAGACGGCCTATGAACCTTTTCATGGGAGAAAGCCTTCAATCAGCTTTCTTCACATCTTTGGATGTCAGTGTTTTATACTGAACAACAGAGATGCACTTGGAAAGTTTGATCCTAAGGCTGATGATGGAATCTTTCTTGGATACTCCTCAGTTTCCAAAGCCTTCAGAGTCTTCAATCGTAGAAGACAAACTGTAGAAGAAACTATTCACGTCACGTTTGACGAATCCCGTTCAGCGAACTCTAAACCGTCCGCTGATACTGAAGAACTGAATCAATGGATGTTTTCTCATCTTGGTGATTCAGAAGTTATTCCCACTACTCATGCTCATCCAGTAGAAGATGATAGTCCTATCATTCCAAATATGCAGAACAGTGAAGCTGAAACTTCTTGGGTCTCAGCTGTTCCTATAAACACTATACCTAACGCTGAACCAAATGTCTCAGACATTCCATCTACTTCTCAGCAATCAGTGAATATAATGACAACTGCATCCATTCCTCTCTTGGCTGATACTCCTGACGTCGTTGAAGCTTCATCTTCAGCTCCTCCAGTTCAAGTTGAGTCAGCATCTCACGCTCCGGCTCAGCGATGGACTATAAATCACCCAATTGATCAAATTCTTGGTGATCCAAACGCTGGGATTCAGACTCGACGAAGTGCAGGTAATATTTGTTTATTTGTAAATTTTATTTCACTAACTGAACCAAAGAAAGTAGATGGTGCCCTCAAAGATCCAAATTGGGTCAGCGCCATGCAAGAAGAGCTGACTGAATTCGAAAGAAACAAAGTTTGGAAACTTGTTCAGAGACCAACTGATAAAACAGTAATAGGCACTAAATGGGTCTATCGAAACAAGTTGGACGAACATGGTACTGTAACCCGCAACAAAGCTCGACTTGTTGCTCAGGGATACAGACAAGAGGAAGGTATAGATTATGACGAAACATTTGCTCCAGTAGCAAGACTTGAATCTATTCGTCTATTTATAGCATATGCTGTACACAAAAACTTCAAAGTACATCAGATGGATGTTAAGTCAACGTTTCTAAATGGAAAGCTGAATGAAGAAGTGTATGTGGAACGACCTCCAGGATTCTCAGATTCTAAGCGTCCAGGTTATGTTTATAAACTGGATAAGGCACTTTATGGCTTGAAGCAAGCTCCACGTGCATGGTATGATACTCTTTCTACTTATCTCCATATTGAAAAATTTGAGCGAGGTAAGATTGACAAAACTCTATTTTTTAGAAAAGTGAAAGGTCATATCATTCTAGTTCAAATATATGTTGATGACATTATATTTGGGTCTACTAACCCTGAACTTTGTACTTGTTTCACTGATAGAATGAAAGATGAGTACAAAATGAGCATGATGGGTGAACTAACATATTTCCTTGGTCTTCAGATTAAGCAAACTGAGAAAGGAACTTTCATTAATCAGGGAAAATATGTTAAAGATATGCTGAAGAAATTCGACTTAACTGAAAGTTCAACTATGAAAACCCCTATGGCACCACCGCTGACACTTGATAAGGACACTAAGGGTGTTCCTGTCAATGTCACGCTGTACCGTGGGATGATCGGCTCTCTATTGTATCTTACAGCTAGCCGACCCGATATTATGTTTGCAACATGTTTGTGTGCACGATATCAAGCTGAACCTAAGATATCTCATATGAAAGCTGTAAAGCGAATCTTTCGATATCTTAAGGGTACAGCGAATCTAGGTCTTTGGTATCCCAAAGATTCATGATTCGATCTAACCGCCTATTCAGATAGTGATTTTGCAGGTTGCAAAATGGATAGGAAAAGCACCACAGGAGGATGTCAGCTCCTGGGTGGAAAGCTGGTAAGTTGGACAAGTAAAAAGCAAAATTCAGTGTCCACTTCCACAGCTGAAGCCGAATATGTAGCTGCTGGAAGCTGTTGTTCTCAAGTCTTGTGGATGAGAAATCAGCTACTAGACTATGATCTTCAGCTCTCCAAAATTCCAATCTATTGCGACAGCACAAGTGCCATCGCTATAGCAAACAATCCAGTACTACATTCAAAGACCAAACATATAGAAATCATATATCATTTTATCAAAGATCATGTGATGAATGGTGATATAGAACTTCATTTTATCCCAACTGATTATCAGTTAGCTGACTTATTTACCAAACCTCTTGATGAGACAAGATTCAACTTTCTCATCAGCGAGCTTGGAATGCTGAACTTTGAAGGATAAAATCTTCAGCGGTTCACATTGATCAGCGAAAGGATAAAATCAACTTGTATAACCCATTCTATCATCTTCTCTCTGAATAAACTTGATTCACTGATATCAAGGTATGTTTACTCTCTCTGACAATCGCATGAAAATGCAAGATTTCAAAACAAAATGCATCGCTGAATATCTCTTCCTTAACAGCGATATTTTGAAATTTCTTAAAACCTTCACTGAATATTTTCATTCAGTGCTTCATGTTTTCAAAAGTATCTCTGAGTTTTTCAAAACCTCATAGACAACCAAGAATATGAAAGGACAGTTGTGACGTCATTACAACGGATAAAACCCCGACACGTTTTCTCTTCCTGACACACGTTTGCACGTCTTGTTCAAACTTCCAATCAAATGCAAACACGTGTCCGTGTCATGATGAAAATCTTTTCCCGCTCAAGATTTTCTCTTTCTAAAATCTCTATATAAACAAATTCTTTGTTTATATTTTTCTTTTACGCGATCAATCTTCCTCCGCAAGAAAGAATTCACTGTTGCATTTGTGATTTCAAAAACTTCAAGAACTGTTCATCATCTTCTTCATCAAACATCAAGGTTAATATGTTCTTATTATTTACCGAATGCAAATAACTTGTTTCTGATCTACTCTTTGTTTTAACAAGATCAAACAAAAGAACTTCGTAAAATGAAATCATTTTCTTTCGTGGTTTTATGAACACAACCATTTCATGGTTGTTCTTCAAGTTTAAATGCAAAATCTTAAACTTGTTCTTCATTCGTTTCCAGAATCTATTTCTTCATAGAAAACTGGAAAACAAGAAAATGGGTTTTACATTTCGTTTCAAAAATCAAGAAAAACCCTAATCTTCATTAAGACATTTTGTCTGATTGAAATGGACAAAATTCGAACCATCTTAATGGAAAATCTTTCCACATTAAGATTATTCTTATTTGTTAATCTTTGGTTGAACTGATAATACAGGAAATGGCAACGTCTAACATTCCTACTACCGCTGAGAACATCTCTACTGACTCTGAGGAAGTGGAAATCATCAAGGCTCCTCAGGTTAAGTTCACTCTGGATCAACTAGACTGGACTAAGATAAACAACCTTTCTGCGCTTCTCGGGTTTCCTCCTCGAAAGCAAGTCACACATCTGACAGATGCTGTGAATTTCCTGAAGAATTGCTGCATTCCAACAGCCCTAACCATTTCACCCCCTACAAGTCAGCTGCTACTATCTCAGTTCTGGTACTCTGCCAGACACTCTCAGCTACCATCCGCCAAAGATCCCTCCAAAACAGTTGACTGTATCCTCTACGATACTGAATATGGCACGATAAAGATCACACCTGCCATCATTCGCAAAGCTCTGAACTTTCCCATCGCTACAAAGGAAAAACCTTTTGTTCCTTTCCCTGACCATAAGAAGCTCGCTGACAAAGAAGCTCTTATTGCATTTTTTGATGCAATGGGCTATGTATGGGAAATGGGCAGAGACAAGAAGCCTGAGAAGAAGCTAACACTACTGAAGAAATTGAAAATGCCCAGCGAGATGAACTTCATCTTCGCTCACCTTATCAGCTGCATGACTGCCAAGACCGGCTCTTCTGATCAAGCCGCTCAACCTCAGCAAGCTATGGGATACGCTCTGCTGAAAGGTCTACACATTGACTGGGCATCTCTCATCTATGATGACTTGCTGCAAAGAGTAGACTCTGCCGCTGACAGGCCTGCATGGGTTCCTTACCCCCGATTCATCAGCGCTATCTTTCAATATGGCCTGAAGGACAGCTACCCGCAAGAGGGCGATCTGAAACTCTCCCAGATTGGCCATAAGGTACTCGACTTCAAACCTGTTGAAAATGAGGTACGTCTTTCTACCCTCTTAACTCTTCTCAACCCTTCTTCTTCTACTTCTGTGGCTCCTTCAGCGACAATACATATCGTTGATACCCTGGCCACAAAATCCTCTCCTTCTAAGAAAAGGAAACATTCATCTACCCCACTTGATTCTAAAAGGATCAAGAAAACAAAGGAGCAACCCCAGCAATCTCATGCTGAAGACTCCTCAGCTCTTTCTGCAGAGCTGAAGGAACGTTCAGTGGTACGCTCTGCCACACCTGAACAAGCCATCCCTTTTATCCCAACTTCAGCGTCTCTAAACGCTGAGGTTACAAACTTGGAACCTACCCAACCTCCTTCAGTCTCTCAAAAGACTGATGAAGTGATTGTCAGCGAATCCAATGCTGAACTCATAACCCAACCCCCATTCTTATCCTTCACTCCTCCCTCCACTCATTTGGTCTCTACTCCAGATCTAACTGGCGCTGCCATCATTTCCTCGGAACCTAAAGCTGATTCTCCAGGAATGATGAAGACAGGACCTGCAGAAAAAAATCATGGGCACTTTTGAAGATGACATGGAACTTTACTCAGGAACCCGTGATTTCGATGAATTCACCAATCCTCCTGTAGGTAAACAACAACCCATAAACACTGTGACTAAACCCCAAACTTCTGAGCTTTCCTCTGTTCACAAGTTTTTATATGTTACAGGTCCTAATTTGGGAGATATCAACGCCTCTCTGAAGTCCGTGGAGACAAAGCTGACAGGTCTCATCACTACTCTCTCCAATAACTCTACAGCTGTAACAAACGCTGGAGAGAATCTGAACAAACTGACAACGGTGGTGGAGAAGAAGGCTTCCACAGATGACATGAAGCAGGTTGATAAAACTCTCAGCGACTTCGCCAAGGTGCTCGCTGATATCTACACAGACTACACCTCTCTCAAAAATTCAGTTTCATCCATGTCCAGCGAGGTAACAACGCTGAAGACATCGGTTGGAACACTAGAGGGAGATATGTCTGCTGTGAAGACAAATGTCAACACTCTGACGACTGACTTAAGCTCTGTAAAGACTGATGTTGGTTCGATGAAGACTATGATCGAACAGCTGCTGCACAAGGCGAATACTCCTGCTCCTGCCCCTGTCCCTGAATCTGAACATTTTACGGCGGCGGATCGCATTGAGCTCGGGAAGATCAATCCTGCTATTTCTGGCCTAGAAGACAGATTAGCAAAGATTGAAGTTTGTGTAGGTCTCTCTGGCCAAGAAGACAGAGAACCTACCAACGCTGCTGAATCTAGCCATTCCTCCCCAGTCATCATGAAAAAGAGGGGGAGAAGAGCGCTGAAGACCTCGCCAAGAGCGCTGAAGACCTTTCCCATGATGAATCTATCAGGGAGAGAAGACGAATACTGAAGAAACCACCGCTGGACCTCAGGGAGATGAAAACCCTGAGGAAACCGAGAAGCTCGCCTCTGTATCTGAGGGGGAGCAACTCGAAGAAGAAGCTGAGAAAACTGAATCCGAAGCAGAAGATGATGAAGCCGTCGACATCCCTGATGATGAACCATCTTCTTCTCCAAAGAATGATGATGATGATGACGAAGATGACGATGACTTCTTTATCGTCAAACCTGCTACGAAGATCAAAGCTCTTAAGGGAATCTCGATAAATGAACCTTCAGGGGAGCGGACAAAGACAAAGCCCTCAGCCTCTGGAGCTGAGAAAGGCAAAGGTAAAAGCGTCGCTGAAGATGACAATCTGATGATCTTGCTTGAAAAGCCGGTTTGTCAGGTATGCTAAACATCTCACTCTATCCTTCCTCTATCATACCTATCAGTTCTACTACCCAAGCCTATACACTTGAACCAATTCTCTCTATCTGATTCTACCCAAGTTCTTACTCGTAAGATCGCTGTGTTTCAGCTAGTCCTCTCCCCTGTTTGAGGATATCGCTGAAGGCTCCACAACTGCGACTTCACCAATAATACCAGCTGCTGCTGAAGAAATAATCCCAGTCTTAGATTTAATCTCTGATACTGATGAACCAGAAGAACAGCTACTCTCGCACAATCGCATACCTTCCTTAGCTCCTCAAAAGCTAAGTGAAGAGGATCAGAAAAGAAGAGAGGAAATAATAAAGCGCTTCGAGGATCAGCGAATCATTCTGAGGCGTGATCAACTTCCTTCAGTTCCTCCAAAGTTCAGAATTTCCAAAGCTGAATACCAGGAACACCTCAGAGCTGAACGCTTACTCGCTGAAAGAAAGGAAGCTGAAGAAAAAGACAGAGAATACGCATCAAACTTACTCAACGATCAATAAAAGACCCCAAGCTGAAAAGAGTTCCCATTGATGTTCAACGTCAGCTATGGGATGATGCTCAAGAGATCATTAGAGAAAAGACTATGGTCTCTGATACGACTTTGGAATGGGCTAAACAAATGCTGACCTATCGATCTAGACCATCCAAAATCGTCAAGGCAAACATCAGAGGAAGACTGTACGCTGAAGTTCCTGTTGTTGAAGTGGACGTCTACAGAGATGACGAAACCAAGCAAACTTTCTATGCTGCTACCTTAGAAAAGTTTGGTCTCTCTGAATGGTTAGAAATAAAATTAGCCATTCAGGGATCGCGCTCGAAGTTCAAAATCCATGTCGAGAAGATCTTAAACAAACAGATCGACCTGCTTTCATCTGCTGTGGATATTCCTCCTACTCTTCCTCAACCAAGAAAAGTCCCTGATAAGAAAAAGAAAGCCTCTGGTTCAGGTCCTCATATTCGGAATGAAACGGGCATTGGTTTCTCTCGTGCTGAAACTGTTGGCCCTGATGCCGATCTCTCAATGCTTGACACCTCTCTACCACCTGGAGAAACATTCATTCCTGGCACATTTGTAAGTGATCCCTATGGTATATTCTTTTTAGACTACTATGGAAATCATCACTTTCAACGTATCTCTGAGCTAGACATCGCTCCCATCGAACAACTCAGAGATCTCGTATACTGGTGTGAAGTCAGACGCATCATCAAAGCTAGACACCTGAAGCCCTTGATTTTTGAAGCAGCTCTGAAGAAAAAGAATCAAGGAGAAGATGTCCCTGACTGGATGATCCCCACATCAAAGACCCTTGATGAACTTCTCATTAAGGAAGAACCTTTATAAGCTGATATGATCGCCTTTTCTCTATTGTATCAGTTATTCTTCTGTACTTGTAATTTATTTCGCTCGTACTTGTAATCTTTCCATTTCTCTTTGTAACCTGATTCAAAGTTTTAAAGAAAGATTTCAGCGAATGTACTTTACTCCATCAGTACTGAAAAGATCCCAGAAAACAGTAAAAGGGACAAATATTTTATGAGTTCTTTTTATCCTTATGTTTTCATTAAATATCAATTTTCTTTGTTGCTATGTCATAATCAAATAGGGGGAGATTGTTGATCCAAACCCTCAGTGATTTGATAATGACCCTCTCTTATATACTTAGTGAAAATTGTAAGTAAACAATATGTATCAGAGTTTCACTATCGCTGATAAGTACTAAGATCTTACAGTACCACTGATAGGAACTCTCGCTCTTTAAATTAAACATTCAGCGAAACTGTTCACCATTAATACTGAGTCTGTTCAGTCATTATGATGATCGCTGATAAGTTAGTTGTTTACTTATGATCCCTGAAGACAAGTTTCACGTCAACAAAGGTTCTACGCTGAAGTCGAAGATCAAGCTCAAGAACCAGCGACAAGTCTCCTAATGAACTGATGCGGATCAGCGAAGACTCAGATTTGTCCACTCAACGTGAAGTATCAAGTACAAGACTTCAACTATCGCTGAACTTCATCAAAGCTGAATAGTAAATGATGATACTCTGAATCAACGAAAGCTGATCATGAAGTCCTTCGTACAAAGTACTTTTGTCTTAAACCCCCTTGCACGACTCCGTACGAAATGTCAGAAAAGAACCTCCGACTGTCTGAAATCGTACAACCACTCTGATACTACAATGTTCATCCATGCGGCTACTAAGGTTGTCAACCAAGGTCAATGACATACAACCAACCAACTGATGACACATGTAAAGTGTATACTGACTTGCATTAAATGCATGCAGTATATAAAGAGATGAACCCACTTCATTTGAAGTAACTTGCTAACTCTGGACAAGTTCAATCTCTTATCTCAAGATAGGTTATTATTAGTAATTTTCTTATCTCTCTTAGTGCAAGAAACCTTAGTGTTCCAACTTGTTTAGATTTAGGTTTATCCTTAATCTTGTTTCCGCAACAAGCTGTAAATTGTTAATGATTTATCAATAAACAATTTAGAAAAGTAAAATCTGTGTGTTTGTATTCAATCCCCCCCTTCTACAAACTTGTATAGGCCTTCGGGACCAACATGAACAAAGAAAGGTGCCTCTAAAAGAGAAGGAGATTATCTTGATCAACAATGCCTTGAAAGCGATACAAGACCGAATAGATTACCGGAATTCACTCAGAAGATTTAAAATTATCTTTGGGATCAGAAAGAGATACATTCCACCGGAAGAACTTTATGGTTAAAGCTTACCTGGCTCACTTGAATACAAAGGGGGAGAATGTTAGTGTCAATTTTATATGTTGTATTCAAGTTGAGGGGATATTTTGTAACTATTGAGTCTAGGTATAAATAGCCTAGTTTAGCTCATTTCTCACTAACACTTTGAAAGATAACATTGGGAAAACTCTCTGTATTTTCTCTCTACACTTTTGTATTGAGTTCTTCAATCTAATAGCCTAGGTATAAATAGCCTAGTGATTTTCATACATCTTGTTATTGATTACTTGTTATTGGGATAACAGAGACTGTTCAAAGTGCTGAAGAGCTAAAGTGTCGAAGATCCGAAGATCACAAAGAGCTTGTACACGTGAGAGATCATAGTTGTAATAGATGGATGACTTTCTAGAGAGAGAGTCTATAGAGAGAAACTAGATCTCATTCTCATTTGTATCTTTCTTTCATCTATTCAAGATATTTCATTGCAAATCTATTGTTACTTGATTAGATTGGACTCACACTTACGATAGATTCTCACTCAAAGCACATAGGAATTATGGTATTTAATATTTTAAAGATTCTTACTTGATTTATCTGCAATTATACATGGCATTATGTGTTATCTGGATTCATTAGAACTGATATATTATGAGCAAGATGGTTTATCTCGAAATTTATCGTGGAATTTCAAATTTTGGTATTGCGGACGTCCGCATGACGCAAAGTCGGACGTCCGTGTGTTAGTGGACGTCTGCGGGATTCCGCGAAAGCAACAACATAAAATAAGTTTCTGATCGATTAAGAGGTCGGACGTTCGCATGGCCTCATAACAGACGTTCGTTTGGCCAGATTTTGAAATTCATTGGACTGATGAAAAGGAAACACAAAGAGAGGAACATAGAAAAAGGGCTTTAAAAACTCATATTCAACTTCCATTTTGCTATACTAATGAGACGTTGAAGATTCTCAACAATCTAGATAAACCACTTCCAAACAATTATTTTTCTATAAATGCTACAAAGCCAGTTACTAACAATCAAGTCGTTGAAACAAAGAAATATGTTCCTACATTAGTTCTTGAAGGGAAAATTGTTGAACTTGAGATCTCCCTTGCAGAACAAAGGATCAAAAATGATTATGAAAATGATCTCCTATCAACTATTTTCTCAACTACTTTTAAGGAAATATCTTCTAGTTTCAATGATGAGGTGAAAAAGGAAACTATTAAGATTGAACATGGCTTGATCAAAAGGTTTTCTGAATCAACAAAGAGTATCTTTGATTCAAAACAAAAGATTGATCAAAAATGTATCAAACTGTCAAAGAAAGTGGTAGATCTTGAGAATATTCTTCTTTCTGAGCATACCAATTTGGAAAATGAGAAAGTCAACTTTGTGAGCCAAATCAATTCATTCGAAAAGAAGTTGACTGATTTGTTAAAGACAAAAGCTGAATTAGAGATTGTGTTAGAAAACGAAAGAAAAGAATTTGCTTTGAAAAACTGGTTCAATCTTGAAGAAAGCAACTTTCTTAAAGATCAAAACTGTGAGCTTTCTAAAAAAGTAATGACATTAGAAAAATCTTTGAAAGAAGGAAAACCTAATATAATGTCTGATTTTGAAAATTCTTTCAATCTTGAAAGAGCACAGTTTGAATTTGAGAAAGCAAGTTTTGAAAATGAAAAACATTCTTATGAAATGAGAATAATTGAGCTTTCTCAAGATGTGGATGAGTTAGAAAAGGAGTTAGCAAAAGAGCGAAGAGAGTTTGCTTCCAAAACTTGGTTTACACCAGCTTCTAAAGTGGATTCCAAAATGGATTTTGAAGTTCACAACGCCGATTCTGATTCGGATTGTGAATTTGATCCTAATGAGCAAGGTTTCGAAACCAAGTCAAAACCAATAGAAAATGAAAAAGGAAAAGCTTGTGTATTTGATTTCTCAAAGAAACTTCAGGACGATACTGATTTTATTATTTCTGAAGAAAAAGAGGAAAGCAAAAGGAAAGATGGTCTGAAAAAGATTTCTAAGAATATTGAGTCAATAGTTCTTGCATGAAATGCAATTGTGATCTGAATACTAGCAATAAAAGTGAAGAGACTTATGTTTCAGATCTATTGTCTCTTGCAAGAAAGAATCTCGAATGTGTTCAATGTGGTAGTCATTCATTTCAATCATCTCAGCAAAGTCCAGTTTTAATAACATCTATTTCTTATATAAACAAAGAAAAATCTTCGAGTACTTTCTATAAAGGTGAGTGTTCAAACACAAAGAAACCACCTTTAGAGAAAAGAAAGAAGCGTAAAATGTCAAAGAAATGTCAAGTTCAGAGTTCTGAAGATTCTAACTCTAAATCTTCTGTTCTTTCTGTTAGGACTAAAAGTCCTATAAAATAGAAAGTGATATAAAGAAAAGAATTGTTTTCTTTATTTGTTTGTAAAAGCCTTTTAAGCTAAATGGGCTTAGATTAGTGTTTGTGGTCTATGGGCTTAGGCTTAAAGCCCTTGGTATATAAAGTTGTTTTTCCACTCTTTAGGTTAGTAGTGGTGAGATTAGCCGTGCGCTTAACAGTGTTTAGAGAGAGAGTTTGTTCATCATTCTAATCTTGTAACTCTCTGCATTCAATCACTAAAGGATTAATCGTTTCATATTCATTGTTACTTGTTAATCTGGGATCTACAATTGGTATCAGAGCAGAGGGACAAAGCTATCGATTCAAAGGTATTCTTTTTGATTTTTCTTGATCATTCATCGCACGCACTGTGTTCATATCAAGAATTTGATTGCTTTGATTTTGGTGATAAAACCCAAAATTGAGGCTTGATAAATTCTTCTCATTCGTTTTCTAAGATATATCTGCGTTTTTCAAATCGTTTGGTTGAGTAAAAATCCCTGATTTTTAAAATTCTTGATTTGGTTTTTTTTTGCTCCCTGTTCGTGAAAATTATCAATTTTTCTTGTCAAAAGTACTAGTTGATTCGATTTAGTATTGTTTTCGTGTATTTTTGGGCTAGTTTTCTTGTTAGTACTAAGTTCTTGCAGATTATTTCTCATCAAGACTGCAGAAATTCATCGAACCGGGTAAGTTTTTCTTGTATCTAATTTGTTTTTGAAGTCCCGGTATTGATATCTCCCGGTAGTGATAACTCCCGGTGCTGATATCTCCCGGTAGTGAATAACTCCCGGTATAGTCATCTCTCGGTATTCCATCTCCCGGTGCTCCATCTCCCGGTACTCCATCTCCCGGTACTCCATCTCCCGGTATTACATCTCCTGGTACCTAATTTAGTCCCGGTATTACTCAGTTGTGGGACTTGGTTTGCCAGTCCCGGTATCACAACTCCCGATATTTCTCTGTGACTTCCCAATTGCGGGACTTCTCAATTGCGGGACTTTCCTTTTGCGGGACTCTAATACCGGAAGCTGTAAATTTCGGATTTTTAGGTTTTGTGATTTTTGAACTTTCATAACTTCAAATCATCATAACTCGCTCAAAAATCAGTATTTTGCAATGAAATTTTACAGGGTTACTCAAAATGTGATTCTGAACATATTCTCTGCGAATGTTTTCTGCTAAAAACATCTACAACTATGAGTTCGATTACACCACAGTAAACTGAACAGGCTTTCAATTCCGGATCAGTAAACCCTGTCTACTTTTGATCGATATCTTGAATTGTCTCACGATCACTTCTGTCAAGTAACAATGTCGTATCCGACTTACTCTGAGCTCAAAGAGAAAGTTTCTCTTTTAGAAGCGCATATCTCTAAGCTAGAAGCCGAGGCTAAGATCAAATATGATGCCATAGGCAAGCTAGCGATTGAAAAGGCTGAGGACGAATGTGTGATAGAAAACTATCAAACTGAGTGCTCGGCCTATTCAGAAAGAGCTAAACTCCTCGAGACCCAAATATCTGAATATACTCAAAAGTTAGAGAAGTCTCAGGAGGAGTATTCTAAAAGCATCTTAGTTCAAGAAAATGTTTTAAAAGAAAATGAAAAGTTGACCACTAAGCTTAAGGAGGTTGAATCCAAACTTTACAAACTTGGTCAATCTGAACAACCCATCCACTTGAACAAGCCCAAGGAGTTCAAATATTACAACTCGCTTTGGGGACTCGGATATGATAATCCGTGCTACCTAAAGAAAGTCATGTCGAAGGTCCCCACTCTTTATGAATTTGATTTCATGGGCTTAGACAAGATTTATCCCGAGTACAAAATTAAGTGGACTAAGGCATCTCCGGAAGATGAGGAGTTTGAGGATTTTAAAAGACAAACGGCCATACCTCCACCACCAATAGAGGCAAAACCTAAATCTGAAAATCCTACTTCTGAAAATGACACGAAATCGGATGATGCGCCGCCTAGGAAGAACATAAATGTACAAATTCCCTTCGTGTACGAAACGCTTAATGCATCGTATTTAAATAGCAAAATTCCTTATCTCCCCAATAACTATTTTGACATCTGTTCTCTTGCCAAAACGGTTGAGACTCCGCCTCCTGTTCCGGCAACCGCAGATGAAGACTCTAATGATCAAACAGAGTTGAAACGTTATGTTCCACCTCTGATTTTGGAAAACATTATTTTTAAACTGGAAGAGTCAATTGCGAGAGATAAGGTCATTTATGAAACCGAAAGGATTGTACTTTTAGATTCTATTGAAAAGCTCAAACAGAATAGACCCGACACACTACCCGAATCTGAAAGGGAGTCCTATCGAACCGAGATTGATAGGTTGACGTCTCAACTGGCTGTTTTGACATCTGAAGCCTTAACGCTGAGAATGGCTAAGGGGAATTCTGTGGATACCCCAATGACGCCGGTCACTACTGAAACAATCTCGTTTGATAATGCTCAGATCTTTTCGGATAGTTCGTCGTGCAAAGCCTTTATGGGAGTGTCTGATGATACCATCACTAAAGATTTAAGGTTTAAGGATAAAGGTAAGGCCATCGAACCCGATTCTGTTCAAAAGAATCTTTTTCCGGTTTTTGATAATCCCTTTGCGAATGACTCCTCGTCTGACTCTGATGGCGACACTCCACCTGATTCTGCAAGAAGATTTTCTGAGTTTATGAATTCCACTCCTTGTCATGAAGATGATTTTTCTAAGATTGATGTTGCTCCTAAGCTTGCAAGTCACATTCAACTTCTTGAGAAAATGCCTTCACCGGTTAATTTTAAAAAGGGAGAATGTTCCAACTCCAAATATGTTTCTAAGACCAATTCTTCAAATTCAAAATCTAAAAGACGGTCAAAGAAACGCCCGAAAACCGGTAAGTCTCACAAAAGACAATCTTATTACTCTAGTTCTTCTAACAGTGAGCTTCATGATTCTTCAGATAATCATGTTCTTAGAAAAGAAGAAATGGTTTGGAGAAAGAAATCAACTACAGAAGACAGTGATGGAAACAAGTCTCATAATTCTCCTGTAGTTGATACAAAGTCATTTACTTCCAAGACTGGCTCACGTGCTCATGTTTACCCTATAGCTAAGCTAATCAGTCTAAACCGAGCAAAGATCTGCTGCACTTATTGTGGAAAAAGTGACTTTGTACATCCAAGGCATGTGAACAACTAGTATGGTACTTATAGTATCCCCAATCCCCATCCTAAATCCAAGGCATATAACCATCAAGGATCCATCAAAGCATGGATACCAAAATCTTTTTGATTTTTTTTTGCAGGAATGTCATGTGATTCAACCCAGAATAACCTTTTTACGTGACTGCATTCGAGGTTATGCCACATTTGAGGGGGAGCATCAGGTATTTGACACAAACTTGAACTTTTCAGTGAATTCAAAGAACCGTGGTAATGCATTCTGAATAACTTACTTGTGTTTGTTATTCTCTGATTTAACTTCCATGTTTGCCACGTGTTATATTTTCTTGACATAGTTATTTCCATGTCTCATATACTTGTTGATTTTTCGATGGAAATACACTCTCTTGAATTCCTACTTGTGTTTCATAGTTCATCATTTCATGTGAATTATTCAATTCTTTTCTGACACACTAATTGTGACTTGTTCTTCACAATTAAACTCTCTGATCAATTGTTTCATTTGATGCAAACACCGTGCGTAATGAGTCATTCCTAGTCGCGCTTGAACTTGTTCTTTGATCTCCATTCACATTTTATAATGACTTCTGATCAACTCAGATCAGGACTCGTTCTTAAAAGATTGATTTCTAAACATCTCAGTTTAGAACTCGTACTTCAATGTGTGCTTAATGTTTTATTTGGTTCATTAAAGGAGTGTTAGGAATTACATCGTTTCTATGGTCTATCCAGAACCGGAAGGACCTACCCAAGAAACACATCCTTTTTAGATAACAGTGAGGGGTCTAGATGTATAGACGCGTTTGGAGTAAAAAAAAAAAAAATTGGTGAGGATGTGACAGGACTTCAAAGACATATTAGTCCTTACCAAACCGAGTCAGTTAGCCGGGTAACTACACAATCTATTCATTCTCGTTCTTTGGAGATGAATATTGAAACAGACATGGACTCGACAACTCGTGTCACCCCACCTAGCCACTCAAGCATCTCACAAAAGATGTTTGTTTCATAAATGCACGGAGAATTATCACATAATCTATCTATTCCTCGCTTGGAGGTCTTAGATATTGAAAAAGGAAGACATCAGCTCCGGTCTCCGAACTTCATTCCTAATCACTGTGTCAGTTGCTTCTTAACTTGAGTCCCAAGTTAAATCAATTTTTGAGCCAATCAGATATAAATTATTTCTTTCACACATGCACGAGTCTTTGTGACTCCAATCGCATATCTTCGTGATATTTCCGGAACAGTTTGAGAGGTAATTTTTAATATTTTACTTCAGTGATAACTGGAAGTCCTATCAGAGATACCCCGATGCCAACTCTGAACATAGGCCACACAATTCTTTTAATTATTGTGATAACAGTTACTATGTGTTTCTGTGTTAGTTGATTACCCTATATTTGTTTTATCTGGTATCTTGCTACTCATCAGTGTTGTCTTTGAAGTTACATGTTGTTCAGGAGGCTCCCAATCATCTTGAGGGGGAGAACTGATACAGGTTCAAAGACACGGATCATCATCATGAGGAGAGAAACGTTTTAAAAGTTCAAAGACCCAGATTATCAATTTGAGGGGGAGTAAGCGAAAGCCGAGGGGAGTAACTGTTATGATCTGTGCTAAAACGATTACAAAGTACAAAGTGCATGGTTCTTCTATCCGTTTACAAAGTGCTGAAGTTTTCAAAGCTAATTCAACTCGTGGTTCAACTCGTGATTCTAAAAAGACCACGAGCATAATTCAAGGGGGAGCGTGAAAGACCTGAAGCCAAGCAACGACAACATCTGTCAAAGGTTCAAGAGAAAGACAATTTCAAGACCTGAAGATTCCAAGATCATATTTTTTTTCTTTATATAACTTTATGGGGAGATTGTTAGGACTAAAAGTCCTATAAAATAGAAAGTGATATAAAGAAAAGAATTGTTTTCTTTATTTGTTTGTAAAAGCCTTTTAAGCTAAATGGGCTTAGATTAGTGTTTGTGGTCCATGGGCTTAGGCTTAAAGCCCTTGGTATATAAAGTTGTTTTTCCACTCTTTAGGTTAGTAGTGGTGAGATTAGCCGTGCGCTTAACAGTGTTTAGAGAGAGAGTTTGCTCATCATTCTAATCTTGTAACTCTCTGCATTCAATCACTAAAGGATTAATCGTTTCATATTCATTGTTACTTGTTAATCTGGGATCTACACTTTCAGATAATTTTGTGAATTTGGAGAAGAAAGCGCAAGATTGGCGGGTAAAGCAAACAACGAATGATTCAACCAAACAGAGTGTTAAAAACAGTAGTTTCTCGAATAATAAACAATTTGGTACGGGTAATAAACAATCTTTTGTAAAGCCTTACAACAGTTACTCCAAAGACCAATTGTTGGATTTTAAAAATGGTGAATATTTTTGCTCTGTTTGTGGTTATGAATGTGCGTTTGCTATGCCTGGTTCTTGTTGTTGGGATAATTCTTACTTTATCCCAAGTGGTAAAAGAAAGTCAAATTTGAAGAAAAAGAAGAAGACACAAAAATCTAAAATCACATCTTCTCAAGCTAACCAAAAAGGACCCAATATTCAATGGGTACCTAAAACTGTTTCAATCTGATTGATTCAGAAACATAAGTTATGGTATTTAGATTCGGGATGTTCGAAGCATATGACAGGCCAAAGACACATGCTAACCAATTTTGTGGAAAAAGATCTTGGTCGTGTAAGGTTTGGAAACAATCAGGTTGCTCCTATCAAAGGTTTTGGAGATATCATTCAAGACAATCTTACGATAAAGAAGGTTAACTATGTTGAAGGATTGGAGCACAACCTTTTCAGTATAGGACAGTTTTGCGATAAGGATTTGGAGGTGCATTTCAAGAAGACAAGATGTTGTGTCAAAACCGAGAAAGGAACATATCTTCTTGTTGGAACTCGCAAGTCAAACCTGTATACAATCAACTTGTCAAATATCAAACTGACCAATGAAGTGTGTCTTTTATCCAAAGCTTCCGAAGAACAAAGTTGGCTATGGCACCGACGGTTATCTCATCTAAATTTTCGATACATTCAAAAGCTGGTTTTAGGAGATTCAGTTCGTGGGCTTCCAACTTTGAAATTAAATGCCGAAAATCTATGTGATGCATGTGAGAAAGGAAAGATGAAGAGGGTTCCTCACAAGCCTAAACCGGAACCGACAACGAAGAGTATACTTGAGCTGTTACATGTGGATTTGTGCGGTCCAATGAAAACGGAAAGCATAAATGGGAGGAAATACGTCTTGGTAATAGTCGATGATTTCTCAAGATATACATGGGTTAAGTTTCTTCGGTCAAAAGATGAAACTTCAGAACTTCTCATTGGTGTTATCAAGGCAGCTCAGAACAATATGCAGATCTCAGTAAAAATCGTGCGTTCGGATAATGGTACAGAATTCAAGAACAGATTCCTACGTTATTTCTATGAATCAAATGGGATTATGCAACAATTTTCTGCCGCTAGAACTCCTGATCAAAACGGTGTTGTAGAACGACGAAACAGAACGTTAGTCGAGTCTGCGAGAACGATGTTGGCATATTCAAAGCAACCTCTTTTCTTATGGGCCGAGGCCGTGGCAACCACATGTTACACACATAATCGTTCTGTTATACACCACCGGTTTAATAAAACTCCTTATGAAATCATGAATAACCGGAAACCTAACATAAAACATTTCGTGTTTTTGGTTGTAGGTGTTATGTTCTAAACGACAAAGAACAACGGAACAAGTCAGTCCAAAGGCGATTGATGGTATCTTCATTGGATACTCTTTCTCATCAGCGTCATATAGGATATATCTGAAGCAATCAAGAAATATTATGGAGAGTGTCAATGTCAAATTCGATGAACATCACGAATTGGCTTCTGACCAAAATAGTTCAGGACCCGTTATAACTGGAATATTAGCTTCTGGACATCTCAGTTCAGAACCTGCTTCAACTTCTAATCAGGATCAACCTTCTACCTCGAAATCTCAACTAACTGATCTTGATTTACTATTTGATGAATTCTATGATGAATTTTATGGTACTTACAATAGGTCTGTTGATTCTAACAGGATGTTACAAGCACCTACAACAATTTCCGCTGCGACAACTACTCAAAATGGTGCATCTACTTCAACACTGGTTGATGTTTCCACTCCTGTTCAGAATGTTCAAGTACCAGAATTTGTTATTCCACAACAAGAGACTACAACTACTGTGGAAGGATCAACACAAAATCCTAGTTCTTCGGTTCCTGAACCAACCATTCCTCAGTCACAACCGGAATCTTCTAGTATTCCTACAGAAGTTCCAAATGCTGAACAAATTGTTTCTCCAACCGAAGAAGAAACGAATGCTACTATTGAAAATGTTCAAGAATCATATGCTCCTCATCCTCATACAACCAAGTGGACGAAGGCTCATCCGATTCACCAAATAACCGGTGACCCAAGTTTACTAGTTCAGACTCGCTCGAGTGCTACCGTGAATGAGTGTCTGTTTTCAATGTTTTTAAGCAACATTGAAGCACTCACAGTCAAAGAAGCGTTGAATGATCCGGATTGGATTTTAGCTATGCAAGAAGAGCTAAATCAATTCGAAGCATTGAAAGTATGGAGGCTCGTTCCAAGATAAAAGTATCATTGGAACAAAGTGGGTGTTCAAGAATAAGAAAGATGAAGATGGCATCATAGTTCGTAACAAAGCGAGACTTGTAGCGAAAGGCTATCGTCAACAAGAGGGGATAGATTACGATGAGACTTACGCTCCAGTCGCACGCATTGAAGCAATCAGAATATTTTTGGCGTACGCGGCATACAAGAACTTTACGATCTATCAAATGGACGTAAAGACGTCATTTCTTAATGGAATTCTAAAAGAGGAGGTATATGTCTCACAACCCGAAGGCTTTGTAGACAAGGAGAATCCAAATCACGTTTACATATTGGATAAAGCCTTATATGGGTTGAAACAAGCCCCGCGAGCATGGTACGATGTTCTATCTAAATTTCTACTCGTCTCGGGATTTGAAAAAGGTAAGGTTGATACGACTTTGTTTGTCAAGCGCGAAGACGGTGAGATGGTAATAGTACAAATATATGTAGATGATATTATATTCGGTGCATCTAACCCTGGTTTAAGTTCATGGTTTTCTGATCTGATGACTACTAGATTTCAGATGAGCATGATGGGGGAGATTAATTTCTTCCTAGGATTGCAAGTGAAACAATTTTCCACAGGGATATTCATCAATCAGTCAAAGTATATATTTGACATTTTGAAGAAATTCAAAATGGAAAATTGTACTTCCATTGGAACACCGATGGCAACACAATCAAAGATCGGTCCAGATCCTCATGGTAAGGAAACTGATATACGACAATATCGAGGTATGGTCGGATCTTTAATGTACTTAACTGCTAGTCGCCCGGATATTATGTTCGCTACTTGTCTCTGTGCGAGATTTCAGGCGAATCCTAAGGAATCTCATGTAGGATCCGTAAAGCACATCTTCCACTATCTCAAAGGAACTCCCTACCTTGGTCTATGGTATCCCAAAGGCACGGGATTCGAGCTAACAGCCTACTCCGACGCGGATCACGGTTGTAGCTTATTGGATCGGAAAAGCACATCCGGACATATCCAATTCTTGGGTGATAAGTTGGTAAGTTGGGCGTCAAAGAAACAGAACTGTGTGTCAACTTCGACGGCGGAGGCAGAATACGTCGCGGCCGCTAGTTGTTGTTCACAAGTCATCTGGATGAAAACCCAACTGTCAGATTTTGCGTGTAAGTATGAAAAGATTCCAATCTATTGTGATAGTAAATCCGCAATCGCTATATCTGTGAATCCGGTTCAACACACGAAAACCAAACACATAGACGTACGGTATCATTTTATTAAAGATCATGTCAAAAAAGGTACTATTGAACTCTATTTTGTTTCTACTGAATTTCAACTTGCTGATTTGTTTACCAAGGCTTTGGATGAGAAACGTTTCAATTTTCTTGTCTCAAAGCTAGGCATGTTGAACTTGAAAGTTTGATGAATCATAATTTTCATTCAACATTTTGAAAATAATTATTAGTCATTCAAATTTGATAAATTTGAGTGAAGAATACTTATTTTCATAATATTGAATACTCATTATGATTTGTTCAAATTTTTACTTTAATTCAGTATTTTACAAACTTGATTTCAATTTTATCTTTTTACCGTATGTACTTCAATTGCTATTATTTGTGCAGTTTTATGTGTGGTTCATGTGTTTAGGGGGAGCTATAAATCTTTGTGAGTATCTTTCAAGGGGGAGCATTGTACAAAGAAGAAGTGGTTGAGCAAACAACAAAGGTGAGTGTTCTATCTTAAATGATTTTGGCAAACCCTACTAGATGAAAAATCATTTTATCAAAGCTTATGCATCTTTGTAGGGGGAGCAAAATGTTTTCAATGAACACTGAACAATTTTTAATCTGAAGAGTTCAATTTTTTGAAAATTTTTCCAAGTCAGGAAAGTAGTCGCACAAGCCTTATACGACTAGCAATCCTAGTCGTACATGTCTTGTACGATAGTTACTGTTCCCGCGCGACAGTCGCACAAGTCTTGTCCGACTAGCAATCCTAGTCGTACATGCTTTGTACGACAGTCACTGTTCATAATGCCAACTCGTGGATGCTTTGTCCGACTAGCAATCCTAGTCGTACAAGAATCGTACGACAGTTACTGTTCACGATTCCACCTTAGTCGGTCACGGTTTCATACGACTAAGATGAGGTTATCGTACATTGTTTCGTACGACTACCTGACACGTGTCAGTCAAACCTTGGACCAATCACTTCGTGACACGTGTCACTCTGCCCTAAGATCTATATATAGTGCGATTTTAAACGTCTTTTCATTTTCCGACTATTGCTTCATCCGATTCTCTCACTCACTTAGAAATCGAATTTGAATATTTGTTGCTGTTCATTGCTATCTGTGGATTCATATCGATTCAGGTATCATCATTTACCATTTTTCATCGCATTTCATTGCTTATATCATCTGTTCGTTGATTTGTTAGATGAGTCGAAAAGGGGTTTTAGCAAACCCTTCATAATCTAATCTATGTGTTAGTGTTAGGAGGAAAAGTTGATAGAATAGTCTTCCTGGTAGAAAACCGCACATAGGACACTAGTTTAATAAGCTTTCATTGACAAATGTTAGGTTTTTGGGTTTGAATGTTCATCACTGTTCGAACATTCATAACTGTCGCACAATACTGTGTTCTTCAACATTCAAAACTATCGCATACAACTGATATTCATAACTGTCGCACACAGCTTGTACGACAACTTTTAGTCGTACAGCTTTGTCCGACTAGTAGAGTCATGCGATTTGAAGTTTTGTATGACAGTAGCCCATACTTGGGAAATTTTTGAAATTTTTCTGGTGAAAAAGCACAAATATCCAAGTGGTCTAATTCTGTCTATCATAGACCATGGCACACATGCAAGAGGAGGGTGATGGTAATTCTTCTGACGAGAACACGGTGTTCCCAAATCATCGTTCATCACATCCATCGGTGAACGCTCGAGATCTAGATGCTGAACTTATTCTTCCAAAAGACAAGAAGGAATTGAAACCGAACAACTATACTCTAGATTTCCACGTCAGAATGGATTATCAGCTTATAATGGAGATTTTCAAAAACCATCCTCTCCGTACTGCTCTTGAAAAGACAATACAAGTTCCGGAGATCTATCTGCAACAAGTATGGCATAACATCCAATACATACCAAATAACAACTACTTTACTCTGAAAGTAGATCATTTTTATGCCAAGCTGACTCTGAAAATATTGCGGACAGTTCTTGATCTTCCTTATTCTCAAAATTTTGAAGATATGGTGTCTGAAGAAGATTTGTGCTGGGATATTATGCGGATGGGTTACAATGATCCACGTCCGAAGTATAGAGTGCTGACTAATACATCAAAGTTGAAAAGAAACTATCTACCGCCGATCTATTACACACTATTCAGTGTTGTGAATAGATGTATGACTTCTAAACACACGGGAGTCGACACGGCCAACATTTCAGTAATCAGAATGTTTCATGCTATCGTTTTTGACCGAAAGATCGACTTTGCTATTCTTATCTGGAATAACCTGATCGAGGTGGTTACCGACAAAGCAAAGCCATCAAAAGACAGAACGTTTGTTCCATTTCAAAGATATCTTCAGATCATCATCCATTCTATCATGGATTCTAATAATCAGATACTGAGACGCGAGAATGCAGTTCTTGGTCCTACTACCTACATGAAATATCTCCGACTTCCGAAAGGTCTAACTTTTCCTACGATTATGATTTTACCTGAAGCACTACTCGCTTACGCTGACCAAGAATCACCAATTTTGAGTGAGTATAGAGAAGAGAACGCACTGATGGCCCGGCCAGGACCGGTAGGGCCTACCCACGGTGCCAACACATTAGGTGAGCGTAGTGAGGGTTCTAGAGTTAGAAAGAGAGTTCAGGATACTGGGGTACCTGAACAGGGCGTGTTGAGAGGTAAAAGCGATGTAAGGGGAAAAGGAGTTGGGGGTGTTCTTGGTCAGTCGTCCAAATCTAAAAAGATTCAGATCTTTGAGGACGATGATGAGGAAGATCTTGGTTCCGACGATACTGAGGAAGAATCTGAGGATATTGATGCGGATATTGATGATCCTGCTAATCTTGTATATAGTTCAGATGATGATGATGCGAATGCTGATGATGAAAAAGAGGATGATAGTTCTGATAATAACAATGATGATAACAACAATGATCAAGTCATGGAGAATCTTGATACTGTAATTGAAAAGGTCGTCACTACTACTTCTGGTGGTGATGGAGGAGTGATAAGGGGAAATGAGGGAGTATTAGTTGAAACAGAAAATCAAGTGAGGTTGAGTGAGAAGGAAAGAAAAAAAGATGGTGAGTGTGAGACAGGGTCAACAAAAGTTTTAACTAATGATCCTAACCAAACCGTGTCTAGTCGGGTAACCACATCTACTGTCAGTGAGCGTCCGTCGCCACGAGACATTGAAGAAGCCATAGTGGACCCAACTATGCAATGCACAACCCCACTCATCCACTCATCAACTTCTTCACAAGTTGATGTTTCATTTTCTCACAGGGGAAAAGCACAAACACTATCGGCGACACACTCGGTGTCGGCTGATATTGAAACAGGATGGCAACTGCCCCAGCCACCACCTTCATTTGGTCACAGATTGAGTGTAGAACCGTTTGATTTTACTTCCTTTCCTAGGACACGGAGACCGTTCGTCACTTCATCTATGGTGACACAAAATGTTGGTGTTATGTGTGACCCAACCGGAACACCCCGAGTGTTGCCGCCATTTGTTGGTGCTTCACGAGGACCGGGCGGAAGTCCTACCAACGTTAACACTATGCCAGTGTTGAACGTAGGCCATACAGTCTCTATGACTGCTATGTCAACCAGTAACCTTAGTGGTATGGGTGTTACCTTGGAACAAGCGCATGATATTCAGTCTTTGGTGGGTCCTCCTCCTCACTACTATGTATCTAAGAAGTTGCTTGAAATGGCCATCCAGTCTGTCTCTAACACTCATAAAGCTCAGATGTCCGAATTGAAAGATATTGTTAAGAATTTATCTGCCGAAGTACACAAGTTTGTTAAAGGAAATTCTGTTGCTGATTCTTCATCTGCACCATCCGACACTCAACCAGAATCTCAGCCGAACACAAAGGTACATCATACTTTACCTTTACACGAATTGAAATCCCAGTTACTTACCCGTTTACTAGAACAAGGCGATGTTAATACTCAAGAAGAAGTAGACATTCTTGGTCTACTTAGACGCCAAACCGAAATACAAGCCACTTTACCAGATTCACTAAATACCCTACAACAATCCATATCCAATCTAACCGAAGATATATCTTCTGGTTTCACATCCCTATCAAACCGAATCAAAGCGGTGGAAGACAACTGTGGGATTCAAGCCCAAACCACCAAACGGAGACATGATGATCAAGATCCCGATCATGATCACTATGAGGGGGAGAGAAGTGTAAGACAAAGGGTTGAGCAAGGTAGTGGTTCGGGTGTTCATGCTACTGAGAATGTGGAAACAAATGTGGAATCGGGTACCGGTAATGTTGGTGGTACACAAGGGGTTCAAAGTGCTGATGTTGGTGTTCTGGATGATATCAATCCTACGGTTGAAAAGCCTCAAGGATGTGATAACAGAACTGATGAGGAAATAATGGCTGATGAGTTCTTACAGGATTTGATTTATATTAATTCGGATGAAGATCAAACTGTGGTAAAGATTAAAGAGGAGATGGATGATGTATTTGATGGTGGAAATGTTCAACCTGATTCTGATTCCGAGAAAGAAAGTAATCTACCTGATCCAGTGATACAAATTCTGGTAATACCTGATCTACCTAAAGGCAAAATCAGAGATGCAGTCTCCAAGGCAGAATTACGTAATCTACAGATGTTAATTGATAGAGAAGCTTTGAGTGTCCGACGTGCTCACCGAACAAGAATCATTACTCCATTCCAAGAAGATATAGGGAGTGATTTGTTTGTGAAAAAGATTCAGCCAATTGACAAGGTAAAGCTCTATTCAATTGATAAACTTCCACGAAAGAAGCATATTGAATATTTGTATATGATGGGTGACAAAGATCAAAAGCTCAGTGCAGTCAGAACTGATAAAGAAATTGTTAAGCTTGTGAAGATAGAATTAGAGAAGATCTTGAATGTGTTTTATCCGAGATTCTATGTCAACAGATCAGATGGAAAAGAGTGGAATTTCTGTGAAGATGACTTCAAATCCCTAACCTATGCAGACTTCTTCAGGGTGTATGACATTCTTTCCCGGATGCCGAACAAAGATATTACCTACTCTGAAGCCTATCAAGCCTTAAAACGTTTCATGAAGAACCTGATCAAGCTTTCATACCTAACTGATTTTCAGATGGCTTTGGAAAGTAATCAAATCAGAGTCAACAAACGAATGCCAAACAAAGGCTTACCCGACATGCAAGGTATTCCTCTGTATACCGTGTTAGAAAAACCAGAGTTTGGTGTTGTTTATCATAATGGGCAAAAGAAGAAGAAGTTCTTGAGGTTTATTGAAGTCAACCTGTATTCTAATGGAACACTCTATATGATCAAGATTCTGCTGAATGAAAGGCTAAGATTGGATGAACTGTTGATCCAAACCCTCAGTGATTTGATAATGACCCTCTCTTATATACTTAGTGAAAATTTTAAGTAAACAATATGTATCAGAGTTTCACTATCGCTGATAAGTACTAAGATCTTACAGTACCGCTGATAGGAACTCTCGCTCTTTAAATTAAACATTCAGCGAAACTGTTCACCATTAATACTGAGTCTGTTCAGTCATTATGATGATCGTTGATAAGTTAGTTGTTTACTTATGATCCCTGAAGACAAGTTTCACGTCAACAAAGGTTCTACGCTGAAGTCGAAGATCAAACTCAAGAACCAGCGACAAGTCTCCTAATGAACTGATGCGGATCAGCGAAGACTCAGATTTGTCCACTCAACGTGAAGTATCAAGTACAAGACTTCAGTTATCGCTGAACTTCATCAAAGCTGAATAGTAAATGATGATACTCTGAATCAACGAAAGCTGATCATGAAGTCCTCCGTACAAAGTACTTTTGTCTTAAACCCCCTTGCACGACTCCGTACGAAATGTCAGAAAAGAACCTCCGACTGTCTGAAATCGTACAACCACTCTGATACTACATTGTTCATCCATGCGGCTACTAAGGTTGTCAACCAAGGTCAATGACATACAACCAACCAGCTGATGACACGTGTAAAGTGTATACTGACTTGCATTAAATGCATGCAGTATATAAAGAGATGAACCCACTTCATTTGAAGTAACTTGCTAACTCTGGACAAGTTCAATCTCTTATCTCAAGATAAGAGACCTTAGTGTTCTAACTTGTTTAGATTTAGGTTATACAAGTAATTTCCTTATCTCTCTTAGTGCAAGAAACCTTAGTGTTCCAACTTGTTTAGATTTAGGTTTATCCTTAATCTTGTTTCCGCAACAAGCTGTAAATTGTTAATGATTTATCAATAAACAATTTAGAAAATTAAAATCCGTGTGTTTGTATTCAACACCCCCCCCCCCCCCCCTTCTACAAACTTGTATAGGCCTTCGGGACCAACAAGTGGTATCAGAGCGGATTTGTTTAACCTCATAAACAAGATCCAATCTAAGATATTTCTCTTCCTTTCTATTATCTGAAAATGGCCACCAACACAAACAAAAATTATATAGACAATGGTTCTCTTGCTAAACCCCATAGATTTTCCAAAGATAACTTCAACTTATGGAAAAATAGGATGACACTCTTCTTAGAAGGTGTAGACCCTACTATGCCTTACTATCTAGAGAATGGTCCATTCATCCCTGTAAGAATTGATGCTGATGTTCCAGCCGCTGAGAATAGACCTGCTATTCCAGAAAGGCTGGTACCTAAGGAAATCTTTCAATGGACTGACGAAGATAAGAAGAAAGTGGCTATAGATACAAAAGCCAGATCCATACTATCCATGGCTCTTCCTGACGAAGTCTACCATTCCGTCATGAATCTGAAAACATCAAAGGCCATGTGGGACACAATATGTGTTCAGTATGAAGGAACGTCTGAAGTCCAGGATTCAAGAAAGATCAACCTGGTAAGACAATACGAAAGCTTCATTTCTGGTAAGAATGAATCTCTCTCTGAAGTTCACCAACATTTTAATTGTTTAATTATAGGTCTGAAAACTGTTGGTAAGGAATATTCTAACTTTGAAGTACTGACAAAGTTTCTAGAATGTTTACCTGAAAGCTGGGACAATTATGCTATGTGTCTCAAGCTATTAAAGGATCTAAAATCAATGACCCTTTCAACCTTATAAGGCACGTTGCTGAATCATGAGCAATCGAGCCATCTTAAGAAGTATCTTGTAAAAGATTCCAAAATCACCCCTGTTGCTTTAATCTCAGAGGAACCTTCTACTCAGCGACCCTCGGTCACCATCACTGAGTTAGAAAGTAACTCTGAAAGGTCATCAGATTCTGATTTTTCAGATAATGATGAATCTTTGGCTCTCCTAACTAAGAAGTTCAGGAGATTTGCCAAAAAGAAAATGTTTAGAAAGAACAAACCTCTTTCCATAACTGACAAGCCTAGATCATCAGCTTTTGTTGATAAGGCTACTGCTACTTGTTTTAACTGTGAAAAGACAGGACATTTCGCTAACGAGTGCAGGTCAAAAAAAAGTTTCTAGACCCTCAGCTTTTACAAAGAAACCCTTTGTTCCAAGAAATAAAGATGACAAATATTAAAAGCTGAAAGAAAAATATGCAAAGCTGAAAAGCTTTAAGAAGAAGAATAAAGGCCTGATGGCTGACTATGATTGGGCTGCTTCTGATGAAGCATCATCATCATCTGACTCTGAAGATGATGAAGCAAATCTATGTCTTATGGCCAAGATTGAAGAAGAGGAAGAAAGTTCAGACATTCCCTCCACTTCAACATCTGCTATTCAGGTATCACCTTCTTTCTTTACCAATATTGCAAATATTGATGAAGCTGATAGTCTCCGTAAGATCGATCTCTTGACTAGAAGTTTATACGAAGCCATGAACGGCAAAACTGTGGTTGAAAACCAAAATCTTGATCTCGCTGAAAAGCTTAAAAACTGCCACCTTCAAATAGAAAAGCTTTCTAAAATTGAAGAAGATTTTAAAGATCAAGTATATTTAAATCAGCTAGTCAAAATCGAACGAGCAGAATCTATCGCTGCATTAAAGGCTGAAAAAGCTACTGTTGAAGAATGGTGTAATTCTTCAACAAAGATCACTGAGATAATAAAGTCTCAGATTCCCCTGAGTGATAAACGTGGTTTGGGTTACAAATATGAAACTCCAAAACCAACCACTGAGCGTTCAATGCTTAAATTTGGAACGTTCGTATCCTCAGTCGCTGATACTTCATCTTCTCAATGCTCCTCGTCCGTTACACCAATCCCTGAGGAAACTCCTAACTCCTCAAAAGGCAAGGAGAAAATGGTTTATTCAAAACCTACCTCTGTCTCTAAAGACAAAGGCAAAGGAATTGTTATTTACCAGAATCCTCAGAAGGGTACCTTAGTACCAAAGCTGAATGCTTCTAAAGCTTCAGTGGCTCATCACTCTGGATCAAGGAAGCAGATATCTGGATCTATTCAACGATCTACTCCTAGACTCAGATTGGATGTCCTTGGTAAGAAATCTGAAGAACTGAATGTTCGTCCCATTTCTAAAGCCAATAGTTTACTTGGTGCTGGCACTTATAATTTGAAATTAAAAGCTCAGCATTCAAATGGTCCTAGAACTACTTTTAGTTATAGGAAATGTTATCACTGTGGACTTACCGATCATATTGCTAGTAAGTGCCCCACAGCCACCAAAGCTGAAAAGATAGCTAAGGTGAAGATTGCCCCCAAGGCAAAGAAGACCAACCCTGGTGCAAATCAGGTCAAAGTGAATCCTACCACTGAAGTTAAGAAATTAACCAAAGTGAAGAAAGACAAAGCTGAATCTTCAAATGCTGCGAAGACTGCTGAATCTTCCATTCCAACTACTTCCACTGACAAATGTGTATACATGGTAAAGTGGGTACCCAAGAAAAACTAATCTTCCTTCGTATTTCAGGTTAAGAAGGGTATCTGGTATCTCGATAGCGGATGCTCTAGACACATGACTGTAAAGAAAAGCCTGCTCGCTGAATACAAGGAAGAGAAGGGTCCCTCTGTGACTTTCGGTGGAAATGGAAAAGGACATACCCGAGGGTATGGTGTACTTTCAAATGGTACAACCTCCTTCAGAAGAGTCGCATATGTTGAAGGGATGAAGCATAATCTTCTAAGCATCAGTCAGCTGTGTGACATGGATAACAAAGTAATCTTTACTAAGGAATCCTGCTTTGTCACTGACAAAAAGGAGAAGATAGCTCTCAGCGGTTATCGTTTGGAAAATGTTTATGTAATAAACATGGACTCAACAACCACTAAGAACTCCTGTTTCTTCTCAAAGGCCTCATCTGATGTCAACTGGCTATGGCATAAGAGGCTATCTCATCTAAATTTCAAGACACTGAACACTCTTTCTTCAAAAGAGTTAGTCACTGGTCTACCTCAGCATTCATACGCCAAAGAGTCGTTATGTTCAGCGTGTGAAAAAGGGAAGCAGACCAAAGCAAGCTTTAAGTCAAAGCAAGTTTCTTCAGTGTCATCTCCTCTACAATTTCTCCATATGGATTTGTTTGGCCCGATTAACAAACAATCCATCGCTGGAAAGAAATATACGCTGGTCATAGTTGATGAATTCTCTCGCTTCACTTGGGTAATGTTTCTCCGTTCTAAGAGTGACACCCCTGAAGAACTCATCAATTTTGTTCGGAAGATGGAAACCCTGAACAATCTGACCGTTCGCTCAATAAGGAGTGATCATGGGACTGAATTCAAAAACAGTTCCCTTGATTCCTTCCTTGAGAGTAAGGGTATTTCTCACAACTTTTCTTCAGTGAGAACACCGCAACAAAATGGAGTCGCTGAAAGAAGAAATAGAACAATTATTGAAGCTGCACGTTCAATGCTCAGCAATTCTCACTTGCCTACTCAGTTTTGGGCAGAAGCTGTCAACACTGCTTGTTTTACGCAAAATAGGTCGTTGATTGTCAAAAGATTCAAAAAGACGGCCTATGAACCTTTTCATGGGAGAAAGCCTTCAATCAGCTTTCTTCACATCTTTGGATGTCAGTGTTTTATACTGAACAACAGAGATGCACTTGGAAAGTTTGATCCTAAGGCTGATGATGGAATCTTTCTTGGATACTCCTCAGTTTCCAAAGCCTTCAGAGTCTTCAATCGTAGAAGACAAACTGTAGAAGAAACTATTCACGTCACGTTTGACGAATCCCGTTCAGCGAACTCTAAACCGTCCGCTGATACTGAAGAACTGAATCAATGGATGTTTTCTCATCTTGGTGATTCAGAAGTTATTCCCACTACTCATGCTCATCCAGTAGAAGATGATAGTCCTATCATTCCAAATATGCAGAACAGTGAAGCTGAAACTTCTTGGGTCTCAGCTGTTCCTATAAACACTATACCTAACGCTGAACCAAATGTCTCAGACATTCCATCTACTTCTCAGCAATCAGTGAATATAATGACAACTGCATCCATTCCTCTCTTGGCTGATACTCCTGACGTCGTTGAAGCTTCATCTTCAGCTCCTCCAGTTCAAGTTGAGTCAGCATCTCACGCTCCGGCTCAGCGATGGACTATAAATCACCCAATTGATCAAATTCTTGGTGATCCAAACGCTGGGATTCAGACTCGACGAAGTGCAGGTAATATTTGTTTATTTGTAAATTTTATTTCACTAACTGAACCAAAGAAAGTAGATGGTGCCCTCAAAGATCCAAATTGGGTCAGCGCCATGCAAGAAGAGCTGACTGAATTCGAAAGAAACAAAGTTTGGAAACTTGTTCAGAGACCAACTGATAAAACAGTAATAGGCACTAAATGGGTCTATCGAAACAAGTTGGACGAACATGGTACTGTAACCCGCAACAAAGCTCGACTTGTTGCTCAGGGATACAGACAAGAGGAAGGTATAGATTATGACGAAACATTTGCTCCAGTAGCAAGACTTGAATCTATTCGTCTATTTATAGCATATGCTGTACACAAAAACTTCAAAGTACATCAGATGGATGTTAAGTCAACGTTTCTAAATGGAAAGCTGAATGAAGAAGTGTATGTGGAACGACCTCCAGGATTCTCAGATTCTAAGCGTCCAGGTTATGTTTATAAACTGGATAAGGCACTTTATGGCTTGAAGCAAGCTCCACGTGCATGGTATGATACTCTTTCTACTTATCTCCATATTGAAAAATTTGAGCGAGGTAAGATTGACAAAACTCTATTTTTTAGAAAAGTGAAAGGTCATATCATTCTAGTTCAAATATATGTTGATGACATTATATTTGGGTCTACTAACCCTGAACTTTGTACTTGTTTCACTGATAGAATGAAAGATGAGTACAAAATGAGCATGATGGGTGAACTAACATATTTCCTTGGTCTTCAGATTAAGCAAACTGAGAAAGGAACTTTCATTAATCAGGGAAAATATGTTAAAGATATGCTGAAGAAATTCGACTTAACTGAAAGTTCAACTATGAAAACCCCTATGGCACCACCGCTGACACTTGATAAGGACACTAAGGGTGTTCCTGTCAATGTCACGCTGTACCGTGGGATGATCGGCTCTCTATTGTATCTTACAGCTAGCCGACCCGATATTATGTTTGCAACATGTTTGTGTGCACGATATCAAGCTGAACCTAAGATATCTCATATGAAAGCTGTAAAGCGAATCTTTCGATATCTTAAGGGTACAGCGAATCTAGGTCTTTGGTATCCCAAAGATTCATGATTCGATCTAACCGCCTATTCAGATAGTGATTTTGCAGGTTGCAAAATGGATAGGAAAAGCACCACAGGAGGATGTCAGCTCCTGGGTGGAAAGCTGGTAAGTTGGACAAGTAAAAAGCAAAATTCAGTGTCCACTTCCACAGCTGAAGCCGAATATGTAGCTGCTGGAAGCTGTTGTTCTCAAGTCTTGTGGATGAGAAATCAGCTACTAGACTATGATCTTCAGCTCTCCAAAATTCCAATCTATTGCGACAGCACAAGTGCCATCGCTATAGCAAACAATCCAGTACTACATTCAAAGACCAAACATATAGAAATCATATATCATTTTATCAAAGATCATGTGATGAATGGTGATATAGAACTTCATTTTATCCCAACTGATTATCAGTTAGCTGACTTATTTACCAAACCTCTTGATGAGACAAGATTCAACTTTCTCATCAGCGAGCTTGGAATGCTGAACTTTGAAGGATAAAATCTTCAGCGGTTCACATTGATCAGCGAAAGGATAAAATCAACTTGTATAACCCATTCTATCATCTTCTCTCTGAATAAACTTGATTCACTGATATCAAGGTATGTTTACTCTCTCTGACAATCGCATGAAAATGCAAGATTTCAAAACAAAATGCATCGCTGAATATCTCTTCCTTAACAGCGATATTTTGAAATTTCTTAAAACCTTCACTGAATATTTTCATTCAGTGCTTCATGTTTTCAAAAGTATCTCTGAGTTTTTCAAAACCTCATAGACAACCAAGAATATGAAAGGACAGTTGTGACGTCATTACAACGGATAAAACCCCGACACGTTTTCTCTTCCTGACACACGTTTGCACGTCTTGTTCAAACTTCCAATCAAATGCAAACACGTGTCCGTGTCATGATGAAAATCTTTTCCCGCTCAAGATTTTCTCTTTCTAAAATCTCTATATAAACAAATTCTTTGTTTATATTTTTCTTTTACGCGATCAATCTTCCTCCGCAAGAAAGAATTCACTGTTGCATTTGTGATTTCAAAAACTTCAAGAACTGTTCATCATCTTCTTCATCAAACATCAAGGTTAATATGTTCTTATTATTTACCGAATGCAAATAACTTGTTTCTGATCTACTCTTTGTTTTAACAAGATCAAACAAAAGAACTTCGTAAAATGAAATCATTTTCTTTCGTGGTTTTATGAACACAACCATTTCATGGTTGTTCTTCAAGTTTAAATGCAAAATCTTAAACTTGTTCTTCATTCGTTTCCAGAATCTATTTCTTCATAGAAAACTGGAAAACAAGAAAATGGGTTTTACATTTCGTTTCAAAAATCAAGAAAAACCCTAATCTTCATTAAGACATTTTGTCTGAATGAAATGGACAAAATTCGAACCATCTTAATGGAAAATCTTTCCACATTAAGATTATTCTTATTTGTTAATCTTTGGTTGAACTGATAATACAGGAAATGGCAACGTCTAACATTCCTACTACCGCTGAGAACATCTCTACTGACTCTGAGGAAGTGGAAATCATCAAGGCTCCTCAGGTTAAGTTCACTCTGGATCAACTAGACTGGACTAAGATAAACAACCTTTCTGCGCTTCTCGGGTTTCCTCCTCGAAAGCAAGTCACACATCTGACAGATGCTGTGAATTTCCTGAAGAATTGCTGCATTCCAACAGCCCTAACCATTTCACCCCCTACAAGTCAGCTGCTACTATCTCAGTTCTGGTACTCTGCCAGACACTCTCAGCTACCATCCGCCAAAGATCCCTCCAAAACAGTTGACTGTATCCTCTACGATACTGAATATGGCACGATAAAGATCACACCTGCCATCATTCGCAAAGCTCTGAACTTTCCCATCGCTACAAAGGAAAAACCTTTTGTTCCTTTCCCTGACCATAAGAAGCTCGCTGACAAAGAAGCTCTTATTGCATTTTTTGATGCAATGGGCTATGTATGGGAAATGGGCAGAGACAAGAAGCCTGAGAAGAAGCTAACACTACTGAAGAAATTGAAAATGCCCAGCGAGATGAACTTCATCTTCGCTCACCTTATCAGCTGCATGACTGCCAAGACCGGCTCTTCTGATCAAGCCGCTCAACCTCAGCAAGCTATGGGATACGCTCTGCTGAAAGGTCTACACATTGACTGGGCATCTCTCATCTATGATGACTTGCTGCAAAGAGTAGACTCTGCCGCTGACAGGCCTGCATGGGTTCCTTACCCCCGATTCATCAGCGCTATCTTTCAATATGGCCTGAAGGACAGCTACCCGCAAGAGGGCGATCTGAAACTCTCCCAGATTGGCCATAAGGTACTCGACTTCAAACCTGTTGAAAATGAGGTACGTCTTTCTACCCTCTTAACTCTTCTCAACCCTTCTTCTTCTACTTCTGTGGCTCCTTCAGCGACAATACATATCGTTGATACCCTGGCCACAAAATCCTCTCCTTCTAAGAAAAGGAAACATTCATCTACCCCACTTGATTCTAAAAGGATCAAGAAAACAAAGGAGCAACCCCAGCAATCTCATGCTGAAGACTCCTCAGCTCTTTCTGCAGAGCTGAAGGAACGTTCAGTGGTACGCTCTGCCACACCTGAACAAGCCATCCCTTTTATCCCAACTTCAGCGTCTCTAAACGCTGAGGTTACAAACTTGGAACCTACCCAACCTCCTTCAGTCTCTCAAAAGACTGATGAAGTGATTGTCAGCGAATCCAATGCTGAACTCATAACCCAACCCCCATTCTTATCCTTCACTCCTCCCTCCACTCATTTGGTCTCTACTCCAGATCTAACTGGCGCTGCCATCATTTCCTCGGAACCTAAAGCTGATTCTCCAGGAATGATGAAGACAGGACCTGCAGAAAAAAATCATGGGCACTTTTGAAGATGACATGGAACTTTACTCAGGAACCCGTGATTTCGATGAATTCACCAATCCTCCTGTAGGTAAACAACAACCCATAAACACTGTGACTAAACCCCAAACTTCTGAGCTTTCCTCTGTTCACAAGTTTTTATATGTTACAGGTCCTAATTTGGGAGATATCAACGCCTCTCTGAAGTCCGTGGAGACAAAGCTGACAGGTCTCATCACTACTCTCTCCAATAACTCTACAGCTGTAACAAACGCTGGAGAGAATCTGAACAAACTGACAACGGTGGTGGAGAAGAAGGCTTCCACAGATGACATGAAGCAGGTTGATAAAACTCTCAGCGACTTCGCCAAGGTGCTCGCTGATATCTACACAGACTACACCTCTCTCAAAAATTCAGTTTCATCCATGTCCAGCGAGGTAACAACGCTGAAGACATCGGTTGGAACACTAGAGGGAGATATGTCTGCTGTGAAGACAAATGTTAACACTCTGACGACTGACTTAAGCTCTGTAAAGACTGATGTTGGTTCGATGAAGACTATGATCGAACAGCTGCTGCACAAGGCGAATACTCCTGCTCCTGCCCCTGTCCCTGAATCTGAACATTTTACGGCGGCGGATCGCATTGAGCTCGGGAAGATCAATCCTGCTATTTCTGGCCTAGAAGACAGATTAGCAAAGATTGAAGTTTGTGTAGGTCTCTCTGGCCAAGAAGACAGAGAACCTACCAACGCTGCTGAATCTAGCCATTCCTCCCCAGTCATCATGAAAAAGAGGGGGAGAAGAGCGCTGAAGACCTCGCCAAGAGCGCTGAAGACCTTTCCCATGATGAATCTATCAGGGAGAGAAGACGAATACTGAAGAAACCACCGCTGGACCTCAGGGAGATGAAAACCCTGAGGAAACCGAGAAGCTCGCCTCTGTATCTGAGGGGGAGCAACTCGAAGAAGAAGCTGAGAAAACTGAATCCGAAGCAGAAGATGATGAAGCCGTCGACATCCCTGATGATGAACCATCTTCTTCTCCAAAGAATGATGATGATGATGACGAAGATGACGATGACTTCTTTATCGTCAAACCTGCTACGAAGATCAAAGCTCTTAAGGGAATCTCGATAAATGAACCTTCAGGGGAGCGGACAAAGACAAAGCCCTCAGCCTCTGGAGCTGAGAAAGGCAAAGGTAAAAGCGTCGCTGAAGATGACAATCTGATGATCTTGCTTGAAAAGCCGGTTTGTCAGGTATGCTAAACATCTCACTCTATCCTTCCTCTATCATACCTATCAGTTCTACTACCCAAGCCTATACACTTGAACCAATTCTCTCTATCTGATTCTACCCAAGTTCTTACTCGTAAGATCGCTGTGTTTCAGCTAGTCCTCTCCCCTGTTTGAGGATATCGCTGAAGGCTCCACAACTGCGACTTCACCAATAATACCAGCTGCTGCTGAAGAAATAATCCCAGTCTTAGATTTAATCTCTGATACTGATGAACCAGAAGAACAGCTACTCTCGCACAATCGCATACCTTCCTTAGCTCCTCAAAAGCTAAGTGAAGAGGATCAGAAAAGAAGAGAGGAAATAATAAAGCGCTTCGAGGATCAGCGAATCATTCTGAGGCGTGATCAACTTCCTTCAGTTCCTCCAAAGTTCAGAATTTCCAAAGCTGAATACCAGGAACACCTCAGAGCTGAACGCTTACTCGCTGAAAGAAAGGAAGCTGAAGAAAAAGACAGAGAATACGCATCAAACTTACTCAACGATCAATAAAAGACCCCAAGCTGAAAAGAGTTCCCATTGATGTTCAACGTCAGCTATGGGATGATGCTCAAGAGATCATTAGAGAAAAGACTAAGGTCTCTGATACGACTTTGGAATGGGCTAAACAAATGCTGACCTATCGATCTAGACCATCCAAAATCGTCAAGGCAAACATCAGAGGAAGACTGTACGCTGAAGTTCCTGTTGTTGAAGTGGACGTCTACAGAGATGACGAAACCAAGCAAACTTTCTATGCTGCTACCTTAGAAAAGTTTGGTCTCTCTGAATGGTTAGAAATAAAATTAGCCATTCAGGGATCGCGCTCGAAGTTCAAAATCCATGTCGAGAAGATCTTAAACAAACAGATCGACCTGCTTTCATCTGCTGTGGATATTCCTCCTACTCTTCCTCAACCAAGAAAAGTCCCTGATAAGAAAAAGAAAGCCTCTGGTTCAGGTCCTCATATTCGGAATGAAACGGGCATTGGTTTCTCTCGTGCTGAAACTGTTGGCCCTGATGCCGATCTCTCAATGCTTGACACCTCTCTACCACCTGGAGAAACATTCATTCCTGGCACATTTGTAAGTGATCCCTATGGTATATTCTTTTTAGACTACTATGGAAATCATCACTTTCAACGTATCTCTGAGCTAGACATCGCTCCCATCGAACAACTCAGAGATCTCGTATACTGGTGTGAAGTCAGACGCATCATCAAAGCTAGACACCTGAAGCCCTTGATTTTTGAAGCAGCTCTGAAGAAAAAGAATCAAGGAGAAGATGTCCCTGACTGGATGATCCCCACATCAAAGACCCTTGATGAACTTCTCATTAAGGAAGAACCTTTATAAGCTGATATGATCGCCTTTTCTCTATTGTATCAGTTATTCTTCTGTACTTGTAATTTATTTCGCTCGTACTTGTAATCTTTCCATTTCTCTTTGTAACCTGATTCAAAGTTTTAAAGAAAGATTTCAGCGAATGTACTTTACTCCATCAGTACTGAAAAGATCCCAGAAAACAGTAAAAGGGACAAATATTTTATGAGTTCTTTTTATCCTTATGTTTTCATTAAATATCAATTTTCTTTGTTGCTATGTCATAATCAAATAGGGGGAGATTGTTGATCCAAACCCTCAGTGATTTGATAATGACCCTCTCTTATATACTTAGTGAAAATTGTAAGTAAACAATATGTATCAGAGTTTCACTATCGCTGATAAGTACTAAGATCTTACAGTACCACTGATAGGAACTCTCGCTCTTTAAATTAAACATTCAGCGAAACTGTTCACCATTAATACTGAGTCTGTTCAGTCATTATGATGATCGCTGATAAGTTAGTTGTTTACTTATGATCCCTGAAGACAAGTTTCACGTCAACAAAGGTTCTACGCTGAAGTCGAAGATCAAGCTCAAGAACCAGCGACAAGTCTCCTAATGAACTGATGCGGATCAGCGAAGACTCAGATTTGTCCACTCAACGTGAAGTATCAAGTACAAGACTTCAACTATCGCTGAACTTCATCAAAGCTGAATAGTAAATGATGATACTCTGAATCAACGAAAGCTGATCATGAAGTCCTTCGTACAAAGTACTTTTGTCTTAAACCCCCTTGCACGACTCCGTACGAAATGTCAGAAAAGAACCTCCGACTGTCTGAAATCGTACAACCACTCTGATACTACAATGTTCATCCATGCGGCTACTAAGGTTGTCAACCAAGGTCAATGACATACAACCAACCAACTGATGACACATGTAAAGTGTATACTGACTTGCATTAAATGCATGCAGTATATAAAGAGATGAACCCACTTCATTTGAAGTAACTTGCTAACTCTGGACAAGTTCAATCTCTTATCTCAAGATAGGTTATTATTAGTAATTTTCTTATCTCTCTTAGTGCAAGAAACCTTAGTGTTCCAACTTGTTTAGATTTAGGTTTATCCTTAATCTTGTTTCCGCAACAAGCTGTAAATTGTTAATGATTTATCAATAAATAATTTAGAAAAGTAAAATCTGTGTGTTTGTATTCAATCCCCCCCTTCTACAAACTTGTATAGGCCTTCGGGACCAACATGAACAAAGAAAGGTGCCTCTAAAAGAGAAGGAGATTATCTTGATCAACAATGCCTTGAAAGCGATACAAGACCGAATAGATTACCGGAATTCACTCAGAAGATTTGAAATTATCTTTGGGATCAGAAAGAGATACATTCCACCGGAAGAACTTTATGGTTAAAGCTTACCTGGCTCACTTGAATACAAAGGGGGAGAATGTTAGTGTCAATTTTATATGTTGTATTCAAGTTGAGGGGATATTTTGTAACTATTGAGTCTAGGTATAAATAGCCTAGTTTAGCTCATTTCTCACTAACACTTTGAAAGATAACATTGGGAAAACTCTCTGTATTTTCTCTCTACACTTTTGTATTGAGTTCTTCAATCTAATAGCCTAGGTATAAATAGCCTAGTGATTTTCATACATCTTGTTATTGATTACTTGTTATTGGGATAACAGAGACTGTTCAAAGTGCTGAAGAGCTAAAGTGTCGAAGATCCGAAGATCACAAAGAGCTTGTACACGTGAGAGATCATAGTTGTAATAGATGGATGACTTTCTAGAGAGAGAGTCTATAGAGAGAAACTAGATCTCATTCTCATTTGTATCTTTCTTTCATCTATTCAAGAAATTTCATTGCAAATCTATTGTTACTTGATTAGATTGGACTCACACTTACGATAGATTCTCACTCAAAGCACATAGGAATTATGGTATTTAATATTTTAAAGATTCTTACTTGATTTATCTGCAATTATACATGGCATTATGTGTTATCTGGATTCATTAGAACTGATATATTATGAGCAAGATGGTTTATCTCGAAATTTATCGTGGAATTTCAAATTTTGGTATTGCGGACGTCCGCATGACGCAAAGTCGGACGTCCGTGTGTTAGTGGACGTCTGCGGGATTCCGCGAAAGCAACAACATAAAATAAGTTTCTGATCGATTAAGAGGTCGGACGTTCGCATGGCCTCATAACAGACGTTCGTTTGGCGTCTGAAGGAAAATTTTGCCTTTTCTCTTAACTTTCCCACCTCTCTCTCCTACTTTACCAAAAACACTCCAAACTCCTTTTCTCTCTTTCCCAAGTGCAATTTTTAGCTCCCAAAACCTCCCAAGACCTTTATTTCTCTCCCCATATAAATCCTTGGAAGTGGTTGGTTGGAAGCCATTAAAGGCTTGTTCAAGAACTCTATTAAAGCTTCAAGTGTTGGGAGGAGGCTAGCTTTGAACCTCCTACTTCATCTTCTCTATTAAAATCTAGGGTTTCCCTATTTTCTAGGTTTTGTTCAAAACCTAGATCGTGAGTTTCGTAAACCTTTTGTCAAACTAGATACATGTCAGTATGTGTTATTTCATCTTTCTGATACTTTCTTTGGTAAAAACCTTCTATTTTTGGTCAAATGCTTACATCTCCCTATTTGGGAAGTTTTTGGGTTTGAGATGAGTATTGAGATATTTTGGTGTTTCTGTTACAACCCATCCCAAACATACACCATATAACACTTATTACATGCCAAACAAATACAACAAAAGATACATACTATATCACATATGGTTTGAAAGTCTTAAAACTGTATATTACATATATTGGTACAAACGTTTTGCTAAAATATTACAAAAAGATTAAGGAAAACTTCTATATCACAAACAGCCTTCAAAAGTACATTACATTTTATCCTTGCCTTTAAACGTTCCTTGACCTGGAATACATATTTTGAAAACAAAATGAGGGTTAGACCAATTGGTCTAAGTGAGAAAATCCTTGTCAGTTTAGTAATCATTTTGTAAAACACAAATATACAACACATATTAGAATACCAAGCATGACTCGTATGCATTGTGTACAACTCTTTCCCATGGCCATATTAGTTGCTTGCGCTAAACCAACTAATCAATTTTCTCCGCTGCACTAAAATACAGCCAACTCCATTGTCCCTAAGTCCGGCCAAGGTGCAATCGTGTAGTGTAATGCTTATATAAATACAACATACATCTCAATATATCATATTTCAATCATAAGCACATCATCACACTACCTACCACATTCTTATTCAGTATATATGTATTCCAGTTTGAAAATGGTTGAAGTAAAACTCACCTGAAAGCAATAACACAACTAACACCTTTTCTTGAAAACATGCAAGAATCTTACTTTTCGACCAACTCCACCAAATCTGAGTTTTTACGAGATACAATAACCAATTACCACATAAAACTTATTAACAGGCTAAGAATTCAAAATATCTTTAATCAGTTTACCTTTTAACCCTGAAAGCCCAAATCAGAAACCCACCCATAAATTTATCCGAAAAGATACTAACAATCCGGATAACCACAAGGAATCTGGGTCACTATAATCTCCGGACAAAACTAGGAATCCGGATACATTTGTACCCAGAAACAAATCAACCGGAAACCCCTAATCCGGTAAAACCATCCGGAATTGCAAACCAACCGCATACTTTTGTATCCGGAAATCTCAATCTGAAACCCTTATCCGGAAAGTCAGGGAATCCGGAAACTTTTCCAGACAACTCACCCGGAAAACACCGAATCCGAATACAATTCACATCCGGAAACTTAGGAGAATCCGGATAATCGTATTCGGATACTAAAGAATCCGGACAACTTCCGAATCCCAGACTCGATCGAAACCACTAAATATCAGAAAATTGACAATTCTAAACCGGTAGAAATTATCTACTACTGGATATAAACACAATTTGAAAAGACAATTACCTCAAACTTAAATACACAAGAATTTCTTTGAGCCCTATTCGACCGACCTTCTTTCTCTGCTTCTCTCGACTCAAAACACACACACACACACACATACAGAAAGAAAGAAACCGACTCAATGACATACAAGGAGGAGGATGCTCTATTTATATGGGTCTCAAATTAAGATTGAGGGTTTGAATTTTACTAAATTGTTGGATATACCCTTAAATTTATAAATCAATCCAACTCACCCTAAACTAATAAACAAACTTACCCGAGACATTACAGTTTTGGAGAAATATGTTTAAGTTATTGGTATATCTATGATCTATGTTTGATCTTTAACAAGTCTACCCCCGGATCGTCAGATCGAGTTCAGAATTGATCTGGTGCCTGGAGCTGCACCAATAGCCCGTGCACCTTATAGGTTAGCACCTTCCGTGATGAAAGGGATGATGACTCGGTTACATGAATTACTGGTTAAAGGATTCATTCGACCGAGTACATCGTCGTGGGGTGTGCCAGTACTATTCGTGAAGAAGAAGGGCTGGACTATGCGGATGTACATAGATTATCGTGAACTCAACAAGGTTACGATTAAGAACAAGTATCCAATACCGAGGATCGACGACCTATTCGATCAGCTGCAGAGAACCAACTATTTCTCCAAGATAGACTTGAGGTCGGGCTATCACCAACTTAAGGTAAGGGAGGAGGACATACTAAAGACCGCTTTCCGGACTAGGTATGGGCACTACGAGTTCTTGATGATGCCATTTGGGCTAACCAATGCACCAACATCTTTTATAGATCCGATGAACAGGATGTGCCAAGCTTATTTGGACAAGTTCGTGATCATGTTTATAGACGACATATTGGTATTTTCAAGATCGGAGAAGGAGCACGAGGGCCATCTTCGGACGATTCTAGAGTTATTGAAGCAAGAGAAACTTTATGCAAAGTTCTCCAAGTGCGAATTCTGGCTGACGGAAGTGCAGTTCCTCGGATAAGTGGTGTCTAAGAAGGGAATAATGGTGGATTCATCTAAGATAGAAGCTATCCGATATTGGGAGCAACCTAAGAATTCGTCGGAAATTCAAAGTTTTATCGGACTGGCAGGGTACTATCGAAAGTTCATTAAAGACTTTCCGCGTATCGTTATGCCGTTGACTTCCTTGACCAAGAAGAGTGTTAAGTTCGTCTGGTCAGAGGCTCAAGACGAAACTTTTCAGAAACTGAAGGATATGTTGAGTGGCGCGCCGATGTTGTCATTACCGGATGGTTCGGACGATTTTGTGGTGTATAGTGATGCGTCGAAGCTGGGATTGGGTTGTGTTTTAATGCAACGTGAGAAGGTGATCGCGTATGCCTTTCGGCAACTAAAGGATCACGAAGTTTGGTACCCTACGCATGATTTGGAGCTGACGGCCATTGTTTTCGCTTTAAAAAATTGGCGGCATTATCTCTATGGAACGAAATGTCAGATTTTCACGGATCACTAGAGCCTTTGCCATCTCTTTGATCAAAAGGACTTGAACATGCGCCAAAGAAGGTGGATCGAGCTGTTGGCGGACTACGATTGCAAGATCAAGTATCACCCCAGGAAGGTCAACGTAGTGGCCGACGCTCTGAGTCGGAAGGGAAGGAGTGAGACCCCAAGAATTGTGGCTATGAGGTCCTAGGTGACGTTTCATTTATTGTTCAAAATAAAGAAATGCCAAGACGGCGTGTTAGCAACAGAAAATGTTAAGAAAAAAAGAATGGTAGGACAAGCGACCTCTTTGGTGGAGGATAGTCGGGGATTGAAATGTTTCAATGGAAGGATTTGGGTTTCGAGGCTCGGAGAGCTTAGGAACGTGATATTGGAAGAAACACACAAGTAGAAGTATTCTATTCATCCAGGAACTAATAAGATGTACGGGGATCTACGTCGGGATAATTTGTGGCCTGGTATGAAGAAGGACATAGCACACTTCGTGGAAAGGTGTATGACGTGTTTACGGGTGAAGATCGAACATCAACGACCGTATGGGAAACTGCAGTCGTTGGATATACCGATGTGGAAATGGGATCATATCACGATGGACTTCATGTCTCATCTACCCAAGACTCCAAAGGGTTATGAAGCGATATGGGTAATCGTGGATCGACTTACGAAATCAGTGCACTTCTTACCCATAAACGAAGATTACTCGTTGGAAAAGCTAGCAAATTTGTACATAGATGAGTTTGTAACCCGTCATGGTGTACCGTCGTCAATAGTATCAGATCGAGATAGCAGATTTACCTCTGTGTTTTGGAGAAGCTTTCAGGGAGAAATGGGGTCGCAAATCAAGATGAGCACCGCATATCACCCTCAGACCCACGGTCAGAGCGAGCGGACGATCCAAACTTTGGAGGTTATGCAAAGGGCATGCGCCCTGGATTTTCATGGTTCATGGGAGAAACACTTGCCATTGATCGAGTTTACCTATAACAACAACTATCACGCGAGCATAAAGGCAATGCCATATGAAGTGCTCTACGGTAGGAAATGCCGAACACCTTTGTGTTGGGATGAGGTTGGAGAAAGACAGTTGGCCGGACCAGAGATTGTACAAATAACCTCGAACAAGATAGTCCAAGTGCCGGAAAGGTTGAAGGTCGCTCGCGATCGACAGAAGACTTACGCGGATAGGAGACGGAAGGACATAGAATTTCAAGTCAGAGATAAGGTGCTGCTAAAGGTATCTACATGGAAGGGGGTTGTGCGTTTTGGAAAACGGGGAAAACTAAGTCCACGTTATATCGGACCGTTCAAAATCACGGAGCGGATTGGGGAAGTGACGTATAGATTGAATCTGCCCAATGAATTGCGGGGCATCCATAATGCGTTCCACGTTTCTAACCTGAGGAAGTGTCTGGCAGACACGGATAAGGCCGTTTCACTGAAAGACGTGAGAGTGGATGAAAAACTAAACTTTGTAGAAGAGCCCGAAGCAATTGTGGATTGATAGGGTTATTTATTTAACCCTATTTTAGACGTTTAATTCAAATTTTGAGCTATTTTTAGTATCCCATTGAGTCATTTTTGTCAATTATAGTAACTATTAGAGTAAATAAGAGATTAATACTCTTTGGTATTAATTTAGTAAAATCACACGAAAAATCACACGAAAAATCTAATTTTATACATTATGTATTTTAGGGTGCGAAAAGACGGTCATTTGGAGCTCTACATGAAAGAAGAATGCGGATAGCTAATTTTTGGACGTAAACGAAGACTTCGATTTTTGAAGATCGGGCTTGCAATTTTTGTGGACAACATCTCATTGGGTCGGCCGAATTGTTTATGGGTCGATTTTGTACAAGGGCCGATTTCAAACACTTGGGCTTAAGAGCTCTTTGACTTTTGATGGGCTTGCAACATTAAGTCCATGCATCTTTGTTGTCCCATGGGTCTTTTGGCCCATGGATCTTATCCATGGTATTTCTTGATGAACAAGAATATTTTCTCCTATATATATGGAGTGTTAGATACTTAGAAAAACACAACTCTTAGTATAACTTAGTGTTAGTTAGTTGTAGTAATAGTGAGCTTTGAGCTTACGGTTCTCACAACCGTAGCTCTTGCTCACGGTTCGAACCACTCGGGTTCGGCCATAGTTTAGTTCCGTTATAATATCGTCATGCTTCGTTCGTTTTAGTTTCTCGTTGGTTACTTACTTGTTTACTTCTTATTTCTCGTTACCTTTGAACCTCGTTACTAATTTCTTTCACTTACGGTTTTTTGCTACTTGCTACCATCGATTTCCTTCTCTTGTAAAGCTCACAGTTTTAGTTTGTTAATTGCCATCGATTTTCCTCTCTTAAAGCTTACGATTTTCTTAATTACAATCTCAAACTCATGGTTTTTATATTTGGTTATAATTCAATTTTGTTAGCATTGTTAACCGGAAGTCCGACTAATAATTTCGGGTCCCTAATTCCAATTGGTTCACGGTTAATTGTGTTTGACGTTATTATTGAGTTTCCAAATAGAAATCCACTTTCTCGTCACTCTAACTTTTCACTATAAATCAAGTGTTTTCCAATTAATTGTTACAAGAAAATCGTTTTAATTAATTGTTAATTAATCTTCGGGGTTTTTAAGTAACCAAATCCATAGCTTAACGTTGAAATTATATTTCAACCGTAACCGGTGGTGGTTCACTTAAGGGCTCCTCTCGCATAATTTTAGCAAACCTCATTTTAATTCCACATTTGAAACAAGATTTCCCATGCAATCTCAAGTCGTCGTTAACTTCTCAGTCAATAATTCCTGTTTTTACTTTACTGTTAATTTACTTACCGCAATTTAATTTTCCGCACTTTAATTATTGTAATTTACATTTTCTGCCATTTACGTTATGCACTTTAATTTCAACGCTCTTTAATGTACGCACTTTAATTATTGCTAGTTATTACTTGCACTTTAAATTTCGCTTTATTTTCTAAAGTTGGTACTTGCATAACAGTTTACGTTTACTTTAACAGAATTGTTGTGAATGTTATATGCATTGTCCATCTCCATTATTTTCCAAGTTTATACATCCCTTATAATTAAAAGCCGAAAGATGATGGGCTAGTTGTCCTAATTCGGGGTATAAAGTGAAGTTGGGACCGAGACCGATAATAAAATAAAGAGGTGTATCGTATTGCATGATTGTCCAAAGTTATTTAAATCAAGGTTATATTTTATGGTGGATCACAATTGACCAATTGACACCTAGTACATTGTATCATAAAATAGTGGACTCTTGAGATAAGCAAGGAATGCCGTCTCATCTTTTTATCTAATTATTTATTTCATCCCAACAGATCTTTATACCGTGTGCTTCTCTTTATAATTGATTTCTGTCATTAGTTGTTAACCAAACCTCCAAACAAATATTGTTTTCGAATTCGCCATCTAAAACCTGCTTTTACAAACAAGACTTTTAAAGAGAAATTTTTCCACGCTTCCCTGTGAGATCGATATTCGGTACTTTGTACCATTATTACTTGTTTTAAGATGATAATAGGCCAAGATGTGTGTACTTGCATCAAGGTTTATTTATAAAACGTTGAATTTTAAAGGATACACCAAATCAGTCAACAAGTTTTTGGCGCCGTTGCCGGGGAAGCACGCTAGAAAATTTTCTTTTATTTGAGTAAAGTTTTTAAAAGCAAGTTTTTCTCCCATCCTTTTGAAAAACAAAAAAAAACAGTGCATGCCAAGATTGCCTCAAGGTGAATTTTTCCAATTTGATCCCGACATTGAAGGAACCTTTAGGAAACGAAGAAGAATCCAAAGAGCTAATTCACTCTTAAATTCTTTAGAGATGTCTGATAGTGAATCTATGTCGGATAATGAGGAAGTTCCCCCGGTCAATCTTAATGGGCAGCCTAATAATGAAGGAAATCCAGAAAGCCCGCCAATAATAAATAATATTGATGATGAGGAACAAAACAATTTTCGGTTGGCTAATTCCAAAGATGGTTGGTATTATGTCTTACGCTGTTCCTGTGTTTAACTCAGTTACATTCAGGAGTTCTTAAACCAACACTGCAAGCCCATCATTTTGAGTTAAAATCGATAATGTTCCATATGTTACAAACTAACGGCTAATACTCTGGTTTGGAAACTGAGGATCCTCATTCTCATTTACGGTCTTTCATGGAAATTACAGATTCTTTTAAGCTTCCTGGTGTAGAAGATGATGCACTAAAATTAAAACTTTTTTCATACTCATTAAGAGATAGTGCAAGGTCTTGGAACAACTCGATGAAACCAGATTCTATAGTTACATGGGCCCAAATGGCGGAGAAGTTTTTTTAAAAATATTTTCCACCCACGAGGAATGCTAAGTCCATAAATCCAATCTGTACTTTTAAACAAATGGATGATGAAGCAGTTCCTGATGCATGGGATAGGTACAAGGAGCTTCAGAGAAAGTGCCCTCATCATGGCATTTCGTACTGCATTCAGTTAGAGACGTTTTACAGTGGTTTAAATATTACTGCAAAACAAATGCTCGACGCTACTGCAAACGGAGCTTTCATATCTTGTACCTATAATGAAGGATATGATATCCTTGAGAGGATTTCTAACAACAATGGTCAGTGGGCTGATCCACGTGCATTGCCACCGCGAAAGACAACAGGAGTGCAAGATCCTGATGCTTATGCATTGATATCTACACAGTTGAATGACATGGCATCTTTGATTAGAAACCTTAATGACGTGTCAGTCAATCCTGTGGCACCACCTCCTACTGTCCAATCTATACAATGCACATATTGCGGTAACGGTCATAAAACATTGTCCTGGAAATCCTGAGCGTGTCAACTATGTCGGTAACAACAATAATAATAGCAATAACAAGGGAGGACCCTTTTCTCAGACTTACAACCCTGGGTGGAGGAACCATTCTAATTTTTCTTGGCATAGTCCAGCTTTAAATCCACCACCACCTAAATTGCAAGGTCAAACCCACCAATTTCAGCACAGACCTCAAAATAATCAGCACGCAAATTCTCAAAACAATCAACATGCTTTTCAAAAATTAAACCATCATGCCGAGTCATCTACTTCTTTGGAAGCAATGATGAGAGGATGTATGTCCCAAACTCAGGCATCCATTAAGAATCCAGAGACCCAAATGAGTCAAATGGCTTTAGAAATAAGGAAAAGTCCTTCCGGTTCTTTGCCTAGTGATACAAAAATACCCCTAGAATCGGAAAAGAGCATGTAAAATCTGTAACTTTGAGGAGTGGTAAGGATTTACCTGAAAATATACAAAAAATATTTAATAAAAAAAAGCAGAACCAGAAAAGAAAAACACAGTTTCAGACTTTGCTCAGTCTAGTGGAATTATTGGGCCAGAAATCACTGTTATGCCCAACAACACCACTGCCATTCCATCCATCCCATTGCTAATCCCAGATTCACAAAGCAAAGACAAGCTTGTTTTGGATATGTCAAAAGATGGTGACAGTCCCAAAGTTCCTAGTGATAATAAGACAGACACAGCTTTACCATCAACACCAGCACCTACTCTTCAAAAGACTATGTCTCCTACTACAGTTCCTCTTTATATTCCTTATCCTCAAAGAATGAGGAATGAGAGAGAAGAACTGCAATTCAAAAAGTTTTTAGATGTTTTTAAACAGTTGTATATCAACATACCTCTGGTAAAGGCCATTGAACAAATTCCAAGTTATGCAAAGTTTTTGAAAGACATTTAGAGCAAAAAGAAAAAAGTTGAATAAGTATGAGATTGTAGCTCTGACTGAAGGCTGTAGTGCTATGTTGTCCAATATAATCCCTCCAAAGATGAAAGATCCTAGAAATTTTACAAACCCATGTTCCATTAGAGGAAAAGAAGTAGGATAAGCCCTATGTGACTTAGGTGCCAGTGTAAACCTTATGCCTTTATCTGTTTTTAACACTTTAGGCATAGGTGAAGATAGACCCACAACTGTCTTACTCTTATTAGCAGACAAGTCAATAGCTTGGCCTAAGGGTAAGATTGAAGATGTCCTTGTCCAAGTTGATAAGTTTATTTCCCTGCAGATTTTATTATTTTAGACTTTGAAGCTGACAAAGACATTCCTATTATCATAGGAAGACCTTTCCTAGCTACAGGAAGAACTCTAATAGATGTCTAAAAGGGTGAACTCACCATGAGAGTTCAAGACCAACAGGTGACTTTTAATGTGTTGGACTCCCTTAAATATCCTGAAGAGAGAGAGAGAGAGGAATGTTCTATCTTAGGTTTGATTGAATCTTGGTCAAGATCAAAGTTTTGGGGAGGTCATGGGAATTGGAGAGTTAGATAGTGATGAAGATATGGCAAAGTTTGATGACTTAGAAGACATACATGTCACCTTTGTTGTTGAAGTTTTAGAAAATAAGGATAGGAAAACTCTTGTTCCTTCCTTAGAATGTGTTTCAGACTTAGAGTTAAAGCAACTTCCCTCACATTTGAAATATGCCTTTTTAGGTGATCTAGGGAAGTTACCAGTCATTATTTCATCATCTTTAGAATCTGATCAAGAGGAAAAGTTGGTTAGTATGTTAAAACAACACACCAAAGCCATAGGATGGACCATTGCTGATTTAAAAGGCCTAAGTCCCACAATCTGTCAACATAAAATCATTTTAGAAAACAAAGATTTTACCTCAGTTGAGCCTCAAAGAAGACTTAATCCAATGATGAAAGAGGTTGTGAAAAAAGAGATTTTGAAATGGCTTGATGCTGGTATAATTTATCCTATTGCTAGTAGTACATGTGTCAGTCCATTGCAATGTATACCTAAAAAGGGTGGAGTTACTGTGGTAACTAATGAGAAAAATGAACTTATACCCACTAGAGTAGTGTCCGGTTGGAGGATATATATGGACTACAAGAAGCTTAACCAAGCAACCCAAAAGACCATTTACCATTACCCTTTATAGACCAAATGTTAGACAGACTAGCTGGAAAAGAGTTTATTGTTTCTTAGATGGTTACTCGGGTTACAATCAAATTGCCATTGCACCAGAAGATAAAGAGAAAACCACTTTTACTTGCCCTTATGGCACTTTTGATTTTAGAAGAATGCCTTTTGGACTTTGTAATGCTCCTGCCACTTTCCAAAGATGTATGATGTCTATTTTTTCAGATATGCTTGAACAATCCATGAATGTCTTCATGAATGACTTTTCTGTTTATGGTACATCATATGATATGTGCTTAGAAAACCTTGAAAAAAGTCTTAAAAGATATGAAGAAACATATTTGGTTTTAAACTGAGAAAAATGTCATTTTATGGTTAAAGAGGGCATTGTGTTACGAAATCTCATTTCCAATAGAGTTATTGAGGTTGATAAGGCAAAAGTGGAAGCAATTGCAAATTTGCCTGAACCAACCACTGTGAAAGGGATCATAAGTTTCATGGGACATGCAGGTTTTTATCGGAGTTTTATAAAAGATTTTTTCAAAAAATCCAAACCTCTGTGTTCACTACTACAACATGACCATGCTTTCAACTTTGATAAAGATTGTAAAAGCTTTTAAAATCTTGAAGGAGGCATTGGTCACTGCTCCTGTAATAGTAGCACCTGATTGGTCCTTACCTTTTGAAGTTATGAGTGATGCTAGTGACTGGGCTGTAGGAGCTATTCTAGGCCAAAAGAAGAATAAAGTATTCCACTCCATTTACTATGCTAGTAAAACCCTCAATGAAGCTCAAATCAACTACACCACCACTGAAAAAGAATTATTAGCTGTGGTTTTTGCTTTTGAAAAACTCAGATCATACTTGATGGGTGCCAAAGTAATTGTGCACATTGATAATGCTGCCATCAAGTATCTTATTTCCGAAAAAGATGCAAAACCTAGGCTAATCAGGTGGGTCTTGTTGCTACAAGAGTTTGATTTGGAGATCATTGATAGGAAGGGTATAAATAATCAAGTGGTTGACCACCTGTCAAGACTAGAAAAACAAGAAAACACTATAAAAACTGGTGACATCTGTGAAGTCTTCCCAGATGAAAGAATCTTAGCTGTACAACATGCTGCATTACCTTGGTTTGCAGACACTGTTAATTATTTGGCTTGTGGGATCATTCCCAAGGAACTTAACAAACATTAAAGAAAGAAACTCATTTTTGATTCCAAGAAGTTCCTGTGGGATGATCCATTTTTGATTAAGATTTGTGAAGATCTGATGATAAGAAAGTGCATCCCAAAGGAAGAAGTGGCATCTATTTTACATCATTACCATACAGGTCCACATGGAGGTCACTTTGGAGGAAAAAGGACAGCTGCTAAAGCCCTACAATCAGGATTTTACTTGCCTACTTAAAAAATGATGTTCACAACTTTGCAAAAGGTATAATGAGTGTTAGAGAAGTGGAAACATCTCTTAGAGGAATGAAATGCCCTTAAATGGAATTTTAGAAGTATAACTGTTTGATGTTTGGGGCATTGACTTCATGGGACCTTTTCCCTTGTCCAACAACTGTGCCTACATACTGTTAGCTGTTGATTATGTGTCTAAATGGGTGGAGGCTATGGCCTGCCACTCTAATGATGGTAAAATAGTTGTCAAGTTTCTTCAAAAGCATATCTTCACTAGATTTGGTACACCATGTGCCTTAATTAATGATGAAGGTACTCACTTCATGAACAACTTATTAGAGGAAGTCGTGGACAAGTATAATATTCAGGGTGGCAACTGCTTATCACCCACAAACTAATGGTTTAGCTGAAGTGTCCAATAGGGAAATCAAGGGAATCTTAGCTAAGGTAGTCAAGCTACATTGGAAAGATTGGGCCTCCAAATTGGATGATGTCTTGTGGGCCTACCAGAAAACTTACAAAACCCCTATTGGTATGTCCCCTTATAAGTTGGTTTTTGGAAAAGCTTGCCACCTGCCTGTAGAACTAGAGCAAAAGGCCTATTGGGCCATTAAGGAACTTAACATGAGTTTAGATGAGACCGGAAGAAAAAGTACTCTACAACTTTGTGAATTAGAAGAGCATAGGAAGTTTTCCTATGAAAATGCCAAACTATACAAAGAAAATACTAAAAAATGGCATGACAAGAAAATTGTTCCAAAAGAGTTCTTTGACGAACAACAAGTCCTATTGTTTAATTCTAGACTCAGGTTATTTCCAGAAAAATTAAATTCTAGGTAGATGGGACCGTATCAGATTGCAAAAGTTTATCCCTATGATGTTATAGAACTGATTGATCCAGACAAGGGAACAACTTTCAAGGTAAACGGACAAAGGGTAAAAACCTTTTATCGAACCCTCTGTACTGATACAACAACCTCTTGAGGTTGTTCATCTCCTGAATTGATGAAAAGTTTGTGATCTCTTGGATTTTTAATTAAATCCAAGAAAGTGTAAATATTATTTAAAAGAAAGAAAAAGAAGTTTTTATTCAGTTTATCTTAAAAAGAAAAAGAAAAAAATATAATATATGTATATATATATCTCTATTTTGTCAAGAAAACGAAAAAGAATAAAAATTGGTTGAAGTCGTATTTTTGGGAAAAAGTGGAAATTATCAAAGAAAAATGTCGGGGATTACATTTTATGAAATAAAAAATTTCGGCATATGGCAAAAATTTTATTAAGAAGGAAATGAGAGAAAAATATTAGTTTTGGGTCTAAGAAAATTAATTTCGGGATAATTTGGTTAATAGTTGTTGGGCTCAAGGTTTTGATTTAAACAATTTCTAGCCCAAAGATCTCGGCCCAATTGGATTATTGAGTCTTAACTTTTCGGTCCACCTACAACACCAAACCAGAATCCATTTGGTTCGGCCCAACATCTTGTGATGAATTGAATGGCTGCATTTAAGCTTCAATCATTTGTTGACACAAAGATTTAGTTAGAAAATTTTGGTTAGTTTTCAATTAAATGAACAAATCCAATTCTAAATCAAATACATTTTTTAAGTACACAGTAGTACTCTCCACTGTCAGGTTTGGAAGCTACAGTATACAGAGGAGAGAGAACTTCATCGTACAAAATCGAAACTCCCCTCTGTGCGTTGTTCTCTCACTCGCTCTCTTACGTCGGCAATACGTCATCATTGGACCTGCCATCTGTCACCATCAGCCGTCGCTTCTGCCACCCCCCTCCATTTCCCAATGGCTCCCGACCTCTCGTTTTCTTCTCCTTATTTGAATCAGAAACCCCCAAAAATGATCACCCAGCATTCTTCCCTCTCACACCCACTATCGTTCCCAAAAACACCAACCGACCTTTCATCATCCCGAAATCCAGTCTATCGCACCATTTCAAACGATTTCAACACCCCGAAAGTGACCTCTGTTGCTTTCTCTTCATCCCCTATAGATCACCAACCACCGACGACCTCTCTGTAAAAAACCCTAATCAGTCGCCGCCATGGATCGTCTCACTCATGATTTAACATACTCTTTCGGTTCGTCTTCTGGAGTGCAACGATCACCAAGCACCCCGCTTGATCGAACTTTCATACCCACCGCAGACTTCTTGGGACTTGGGCTTTCATCGACACCGCAGCGCCGCCGTACGCCACCTCAGAACCGCTGGTAAATCTCAGAGAGCCACCGCACACCACCAGACATCCGCCGGTTGTTATCACAGAACCATCGCTCAACGCCTCCACCTCCCGGGTTCCCTACGACTAGGTATGCTCCTTCCATTTCTCGATTATCCCCACCCCCTAATTTCCCGTTTGTGGTAGTATTGAACTCTCGGGGTGAGCCTGCCCTGAACCGATCGTCGAACTTCCGACCGGTCCGACGGCAGCAACCCCTCAATCTTGATTATCCACCGGTGGCCCCTACGGCTGTTCCTATGGGTCACCGGCATTTTGCTCTGACCACCTCAGTGACTTCTCCTAGAACCACTGTAGCGCCTCCGTCTACCACCCTAACATCACTGAAGTATCACCCACCATCACCACTTCCCCTCCTACTCCATTCCCCTCACCATCTCACCCACCTCTTTACCTACTGCCACTGCTGATCTCGCACCACTCACCTCACCTCTACCTACTATTCCAGTCACCACCTGTAACACCCTCGAATTTGGAAAGAGCAACTATATAAATTTTTTGACATTACATCCGAAATAATAACATTTATCCCTATAATTCAATAGGTGAAATACCTCAAATTTACAATCTATGGTTAACCTCAAACAATATACAATTCAAGTCTTGTTACCAAGACTAATGACCACATCGGTGTTACTTAATCCAAATATAAATTGCTAATCCCAAAGATGCATGCGGAAAACTTTACTTAAGCCATTCACCTCTCGAACACTTTACTAGCACACGACCTTTCACACGTGTCACTAGAACTACTCCCAACTTGAGACCTGTTGCACATGCCGACAATTAAAAAGGGTTAGGCTAACGCCTAGTGAGTTCAAGAGTTTATAGCACGATTTAAATAATCTTTTGAATGAAAGTTTGTAACATAGATTATGAATCCCAAAAGAGTTTACCGAAAGGGATTTAAACGACTCATTCTCCAACGCACCCAAATCATTTGAGGAAAGATCCCAAAAGGCATAAAGCGTTTTCTAAAATGAATTCCAATCCAACTCACTATACACGTGAATAAATCTATATTACGTAAAACTTTCAAATCCAGTTAACAACAAAATACTCAACCCGTAAATCATGGAAAACCATCCATTCAAATATAATACTTTATTGAAAACATAATACGAACCAATACTCACGCGAACGTAAAATGTAATAAAGTCCAATACCATAAACGGGGGAGACTCGTATCCGTTGGAGGTGGAGGAAACACATAAGTATACCACCCATACAACGTTAATCGTACAACTGAAAGTAGAGATTACAAGTTACGTTATGCCTATCTCTGGCCTTCCCATAGAAATCGGGAATTACAATTTACTTTATGCCTATTCCTCGACTTCTGTACTACGAAATGAGAATTACAAGTTACGTTATGCCTATTCCACATTTCAGATCAACGGGAATTACAAATTACGTTATGCCTATTCCACATTTTAGGTCAACGAGAATTACAAATTACGTTATGCCTATTCCACGTTAAAATACAACAGTGCCTATGGATCCAATGCAACACAGTCTATAACACATGCCTATCCCGGAATGACTCACGCACCCAAGCATGTAAATATCAATAACGTGCAACAATATGCAAAATGGTGCAATAAAAGCGACCCATAAATAAGACTCCACTTCGAGCCACTTAAGTCGGACAATGTCCCCAAAACTTTCTCAAAGTCAAACCGAGCAAAATGCCCAAAACTCGCTAGACCCATATATAATGGTCATCATTGCATAAAATGTATTTAAACATCAACAGAGTAAACAAGTACCCCAAAATCACTATTAACCCAAAACTCACACGGGTTAAACAAAAGGGTTTTCCCAAAAAGGACTCACACCCTTATAATTCTCAAAATGACCCATGACACTAAAAGTGCATTTTTCCCAAATGGTTTCTAAAATCAAATATACCAATATGATTAAACCATCAAAATAACTTCATTTTGAGCAATACATCTTTTAACGATATATTTAAGATTTTCCACACTTCAAATATCCACAATCCCAAATATGGGTGTTTTACACATTTATGAAGATAAATATTTCAAAAGAGTTAAACTAACCAAATAACCCAACAATTGATATTTTCAAGTAAAACACACAAACATTTGGAAAATAACATTTTTGGCATGTACAAAGTTTTCACAAATCAACTTGTACTCACCTTGCTATATTAGGCTAAATCTAGATTTTCCCAACGTAAGCTCCTTTGATGCAACCCGGATCCTTTAGTCCAAATCTTCCAAAACCTAGATCCACAAGTTTCCAACCCAAAATCCCAAATACATCAAACCCTAATCTTCATAAATGAAGAAGGAGAAGAACACCTCAACTAAACACAACCAAAATCGCCCACAATACTCCAAAAGAGAAAGAAAGTGAACACCAACAACAATCTAGCATATGGATAGAGGAACATTACCTTTATCACTTGAATCTCCCAAACAAAGACTCCTACTCATCCATAAAAGCTTCAAGCTCCACATCTTCAACAATGGTGGAAGTGGGTTTTGATTAGGTGAAGAAGATGAAGAAGGAGAAGGTTTGTGTTCCTCTCGAGGGAAAATCGGCTGAGAGGAGGGAGAGAGAGATGGGTTAGGGTTATGAAATGGAATGAGGAAAGAGAGAGGGGAAAAGTCTCTCTGAAAACAAAGAAATGCCATCAGATGCTTCGCGGACGTCCGCATTGCACCCTCGCGGACGTCCGGCTCACTTTGGCCAAAAATCCCCAAAATTCTCTGTTGCTTCCGCAGACTACCCGCGGACTTCCGCAAGTCGCGGACGTCCGACCCTTGGCCCCGCGGACGTCCGTGAGCCCCTAATTCAGTTCTCCAATTTTCGGGGTGTTACAATCCTCCCAACCTTAAAGAGTTTCATCCTCGAAATCTAGTTCTCTCAAACTTAATGGCCACCGTGCCCAACACACTCCAATTTCCCCCGGTTACAACTAGGCTCAAATTTATTTCCTACGGAATTGCTCACAACGATTTCTTGATGTTACTCAAAACAATTCCCCGTTTAGGCATAACACTCACATCCAATTGAAGGCCTGAGCTGCTAGAGTGGCTTTCGACCACCAGACTTAAGTTGTCTCCCAACCTTAAGTGATCCATACTTTCCCAACGACAGATTTAAACTCCCCAAATAGTCCCGCTACCGAACTAGTATTTACTCTCAACGGGTTTCATCAATTCCAACCCAAACGATCATTACTGACTCATTAATTGCACAATCCCAAAGATGTGCCCAATTAACAATAATCCAATCGACAGATTCTCTAATCACACAAAGAAAATCATTTCCCTGAATCCCCTTATTACCAATGAGCATCCTAAGATTACTACAACAATTACCGTCATTTCTTTAAAATCGGACTACAATCCCTCGATTACACTAACGGTGCTTGGCCTCAAGCCCAAAAGTCGATACCTAAATATACCACCACCTCAATATAGGTTACTGCGAATCAATTCTCTTAATTACAAAGTGCATTATTCCCGCAACCGATACCATTCGGCCTACAGTACTATCACGCGCGAAATACCCAACCTTCCACCGCCGAAGTGCTACACACACTTACTCTTAACTGGGTTACTTAACCTTTCTAAGGCCCTAACGAGTTCAAGGTTTTCAAGTGAATTATTTAACAGATCGGAAGAGTTCAAGTTCGTATTTTTTCTTTATATAACTTTAGGGGGAGATTGTTAGGACTAAAAGTCCTATAAAATAGAAAGTGGTAGAAAGAAATAATTAGTGTTATTTATTGGTTTGTAAAGCCTCTCAAGATAATGGGCTTTATGGCTAATGGGCTTGGGCCTGTCAAGCCCTTGGTATTTAATGTGTGATTAGAGTGGTAATTAGGTTTGGATTGGTGAGATTAGCCGTGCGCTTAACAGTGTTTAGAGAGAGAGTTTGTTCATCATTCTAATCTTGTAACTCTCTGCATTCAATCACTAAAGGATTAATCGTTTCATATTCATTGTTACTTGTTAATCTGGGATCTACAATTGGTATCAGATGCTGAGGGACAAAGCTATCGATTCAAAGGTATTTTTCTGGGTTTTCTTGATCATTCAAAGTACGTACTGTGTTCATCTCAAGAATTTTTGATTGCTTTGATTTTGGTGTTAAAACCCAAAATTGAGGCTTGATACATTCTTCTCATAGGTTTTCTAAGATCTCTTTGTGTTTTCAAATCGGTTGGTTGAGTAAAAATCCCTGATTTTTAAAATTCTTGATTTGGTTTTTTTTGCTCCCTATTCGTGAAAATTATCAAGTTTTCTTGTCAAAAGTACTAGTTGATTCGATTTAGTATTGTTTTCGTGTATTTTTGGGCTAGTTTTCTTGTTAGTACTAAGTTCTTGCAGATTATTTCTCATCAAGACTGCAGAAATTCATCGAACTGGGTAAGTTTTTCTTGTATCTGATTTGTTTTCGAAGTCCCGGTATTGATATCTCCCGGTAGTGATAACTCCCGGTGCTGATATCTCCCGGTAGTGAATAACTCCCGGTATAGTTATCTCCCGGTAGTGATAACTCCCGGTGCTGATATCTCCCGGTAGTGATTACTCCCGGTGCTGATATCTCCCGGTAGTGAACAACTCCCGGTATAATTATCTCCCGGTAGTTAACATCTCCCGGTATTCCATCTCCCGGTACTCCATCTCCCGGTATTACATCTCCCGGTAACTAACTTAGTCCCGATATTACTCGGTTGCGGGACTCGGTTTGCCAGTCCAGGTATCACAACTCCCGGTATTTCTCTGTGACTTCTCAGTTGCGGGACTTCCCAGTTGCGGGACTTCTCAATTGCGGGACTTTCCATTTGGAATGTTTTCTGCTAAAAACATCTACAACTATGAGTTCGATCACACCACAGTAAACTGAACAGGCTTTCAATTCCGGATCAGTCCACCCTGTCTGCTTTTGATCGATATCTTGAATTGTCTCACGATCACTTCTGTCAAGTACAATGTCTTATCCGACTTACTTTGAGCTCAAAGAGAAAGTTTCTCTTTTAGAAGCGCATATCTCTAAGCTAGAAGCCGAGGCTAAGATCAAATATGATGCCATAAGCAGGCTAGCGATTGAAAAGGCTGAGGACAAATGTGTGATAGAAAACTATCAAACTGAGTGCTCGGCCTATTCAGAAAGAGCTAAACTCCTCGAGACCCAAATATCTGAATATACTCAAAAGTTAGAGAAGTCTCAGGAGGAGTATTCTAAAAGCATCTTAGTTCAAGATAATGTCTTAAAAGAAAATGAAAAATTGACCACTAAGCTTAAGGAACTTGAATCCAAACTTTATAAACTTGGTCAATCTAAACAAACCATCCACTTGAACAAGGCCAAGGAGTTCAAATATTACAACTCACTTTGGGGACTCGGATATGATAATCCGTGCTACCTAAAGAAAGTCCTGTCGAAGGTCCCCACTCTTTATGAATTTGATTTCATGGGCTTAGACAAGATTTATCCCGACTACAAAATTAAGTGGACTAAGGCATCTCCGGAAGATGAGGAGTTTGAGGATTTTAAAAGAAAAACGGCCATACCTCTACCACCAATATAGGCAAAATCTAAATCTGAAAATCCTACTTCTGAAAATGACACGAAATCGGATGATGCGCCGCCTAGGAAGAACATAAATGTACAAATTCCTTTCGTGTACGAAACGCTTAATGCATCGTATATTAAAAGAAAAATTCCTTATCTCCCAAATAATTACTTCGACATCTGTTCGCTTGCCAAATGCAGATTCTAACAAGAAATCAGAGTTCAAACGTTATGTTCCACCTCTGATTTTGGAAAATATCATTTTCAAACTTGAAGAATCGATTGCTAGGGATAAGGTCATTTATGAAACCGAAAGGATTGTACTTTTAGATTCTATTGAAAAGCTCAAACAGACTAAACCCGAGACACTACCCGAATCTGAAAGAGCGATCTATCGAACCGCGATTGCTAAGTTGACCTCTCAGCTGTCCGTGCTAGCGACAGAAGCTTTAACGCTGAGAATGGCTAAGGGGAATTCTGTGGATACTCCAATGACGCCGGTCACACCTGAAACAATCTCGTTTGACGAAGCTCCGATCTATTTGGATAGTTCCTCGTGCAAAGCCTTTATCGGAGTGTCTGATGCCACAAATGACAAGGATTTGAGCTTTAAGGATAAAGGTAAGGCCATCGAACCCGATTCAGTTCAAAAGAATCTTTTTCCGGTTTTTGATAATCCCTTTGCGAATGACTCCTCGTCTGACTCTGATGGCGACACTCCACCTGATTCTGCAAGAAGATTTTCCGAGTTTATGAATTCCACTCCTTGTAATGAAGATGATTTTTCTAAGATTGATGTTGCTCCTAAGCTTGCAAGTCACATTCAACTTCTTGAGAAAATGCCTTCACCGGTTAATTTTAAAAAGGGAGAATGTTCCAACTCCAAATATGTTTCTAAGACCAATTCTTCAAATTCAAAATCTAAAAGACGGTCAAAGAAACGCCCGAAAACCGGTAAGTCTCACAAAAGACAATCTTATTACTCTAGTTCTTCTAACAGTGAGCTTCATGATTCTTCAGATAATCATGTTCTTAGAAAAGTAATAATGGTTTGGAGAAAAAATCAACTATAGAAGACAGTGATAGAAACAAGTCTCATAATTCTCCTGTAGTTGATACAAAGTCATTTACTTCCAAGACTGGTTCACGTGCTCATGTTTACCCTATAGCTAAGCTGATCAGTTTAAACCGAGCAAAGGTCTGTTGCACGTATTGTGGAAAGAGTGACTTTGTACATCCAAGGTACGTCAATAACTGGTATGGTACTTATAGTATCCCAAATCCCCATTTTAAAGTCAAGACATCTAACCACCAAGGATCCATCAAAGCATGGATACCAAAATGTTTTTGATCTGTTTTTGCAGGGATTTAATGTGTGATAATATACATAATTTTATTTTCACATGACTGCGTTCGAAGGTTGTGCCACATTTGAGGGGGAGCATCAGGTATTTGACATATACATGAATTTTTTGTGAATTCAAAGAACCGTGGCAATTCATCCTGAAAAACTTACTTGAGTTTGTTTTTCTCCGTTTTTAAATTCCAGAATTGCCACGTGTTATATTTTCTTTGATTTAGTTATTTCCATGTCTCACATATGTTGTTGATTTTTCGATGGAAATACACCCGCTTGAATTCCAATTTTGTTCTCATAGTACGTCCTTACTTACTAATGATTCAGTTCTTCTCTGGTAAATTTATTGTGACTTGTTCTTCACAATTAAACTTTCTGATCAATTGTTTCATTTGTTGCAAACACTGTGCTTACTGAGTCATCCTAGTCGCGCTTGAACTTGTTCTTTGATCTTCATTCACATTTTATAATGACTTCTGATCAACTCAGATCATGCCTCGTTCTTAAAAGATTGATTTCTAAACATCTCAGTTTAGAACTCGTACTTCAATGTGTGCTTAATGTTTTATTAGGTTCATTAAAGGAGTGTTAGGAATTACATCGTTTCTATGGTCTATCCAGAACCGGAAGGACCTACCCAAGAAACACATCCTTTTTAGCTAACAGTGAGGGGTCTAGATGTATAGACGAGTTTGGAGTAAAAAAAAAAACAAAATGGTGAGGATGTGACAGGACTTAAAAGACATATTGGTCCTTACCAAACCGAGTCAATTAGCCGGGTAACCACACAATCTATTCATTCTCGTTCTTTGGAGATGAATATTGAAACAGACATGGACCCAGTGTCGACAACTCGTGTCACCCCACCTAGCCACTCAAGCATCTCACAAAAGATGTTTGTTTCATAAATGCACAGAGATTTAGCATATAATCTATATATTCCTCACTCGGAGGTCTTAGATATTGAAAAAGGAAGACATCAGCTCCGGTCTCCGAACTTCATATTCTATTCACTGTGTCAATTGATTTTTAACTTGAGAGTCCCAGGTTAAATCAATTTTTGAGCCAAATCGATATAATTTATTTCTTTCACACATGCACGAGTCTTTGTGATTCCCATTGCATATCTTCGTGATATTGTCGGAACAGTTTGAGAGGTAATTTTTAATATTTTACTTCAGTGATAATTGGAAGTCCTATCAGAGATACCCCGATGCCAACTCTGAACATAGGCCACACAATTATTTTAATTGTTGTGATAACAGTTACTATTGGGTTTATGTGTTAGATGATTACCCTATTTTGGTTACTTACCGTTTTATCTGGTACTTTTGCTACTCATCAGTGTTGTCTTTGAAGTTACATGATGCTCGGGATGCTCCTAATCATCATGAGGGGGAGAACTGATACAAATTCAAAGACAAAGATCATCATCATGAGGGGGAAAACGTTATAAAAGTTCAAAGACCCAGGCTATCAAGTTGAGGGGGAGTAAGCAAAAGTTGAGGGGGAGTAACTGTTATAACCTGTGCTGAAAATATTACAACGTGTGGTTCTTCTATCCGTTTAACAAAGTGCTGAAGTTTTCAAAGCTAATTCAACTCGTGGTTCAACTCGTGATACTAAGAAGACCAAGAGCATATTTCAAGGGGGAGCGTGAAAGATATGAAGACAAGCAGCACTAAAGTGCTTCAAAGATTCAAGATGAAGAGAAGATCAAGATAGGAAGAGTTCAAGTTCGTATTTTTTCTTTATATAACTTTAGGGGGAGATTGTTAGGACTAAAAGTCCTATAAAATAGAAAGTGATATAAAGAAATAATTAGTGTTATTTATTGGTTTGTAAAGCCTCTCAAGATAATGGGCTTTATGGCTAATGGGCTTGGGCCTGTCAAGCCTTTGGTATTTAATGTGTGTTTAGAGTGGTAATTAGGTTAGGATTGGTGAGATTAGCCGTGCGCTTAACAGTGTTTAGAGAGAGAGTTTGTTCATCATTCTAATCTTGTAACTCTCTGCATTCAATCACTAAAGGATTAATCGTTTCATATTCATTGTTACTTGTTAATCTGGGATCTACAATATGCCAATCAACAAAACCTTCCATAGAAATTTTCAACACAAGGTTTTCATGTCAAATTAATCGTACACATAAAAACTACTACTATCAGTTTGCTAGTTGTGCAAAAATGGACATGCTCGTCCCACATATGAAAATTATATTGAAAATTATTTCATTGCAGTTCAGATTATCAACAAACGCAAAAGCGTAATAAACAGTTTCTTTTAAATGAACCGCTACGGTTCCAGTATGGATTGACTCATGACATGCACGTAAAGTAACTGCCCACTTTAAATGGCGTGCAACAAAACTTTCGCACGTACCTCAAAAGAAGTTCCAACGGCAATTGATTCTAAAATTCCTTTCTAACCATAAAATGGTATGGAACAAGGTTTACCAACAAAATTTGCGCGCGTCAGTTTATTATACGAAAACAATGAAACGATTCATAAATACACCTTAGTCAAAACACAAAATGACTTGTGTAAGTTCCAAATTAGAAGATAAAACCAATACGTTTCCATCATTTGAAAATATCGGCTAAAACATCATAAAGGAACCTCAAATTGGGGTAGGCACGCAAGCTTGTAACACTTCCTTAGAAATTTTCTTGTAACGGCATACATGCACCACATAGTTCACATCAAAGTTTCAAAAGGCGAAATTATTTAAATCAGTTTCCAAAATTTCCTCAGCCGGTCATATAATGACACACTTGCAAAATGTTTCTGACAAGACTTGCACACAACAATGCGTTTTCCCCAAAACATATGAGAAAATAAGTGTTAATAAATGGTAGACACCAAAAAGGGTTCATACCGACTTCAAATCTCGAGTTGTACCGACAGTGCGCATCGATGCTTAAAACACAAGAAATTCTACGCACTATAGTTTTAGGCAAACGATTTTCTAAAATCCTCATCACATAGCATTTTCATCAAAGTTTTGTATTTGTAACATAAAGTGTTAAAACGTCAATGCTTAAAAGTGTGTTTGTTAAAATACTCAAAATACACATTTTCTTCAAAACTAAAAGGTTTACAATTTCCCCCAAAATGTTCCCCGAACCAAAATTGACCAACTGTCAACGACTCACACATTTGTGTTTTCAAAATGTAACATATTGTAAACTGGGCATGATCTACCCAACACTAAAACACACTTTGACCAAATGGCCATCATTTATACAATGAGTTAATAAAATATTTTCACTCACGATTCGTTTATCAAAGTGTTGAGAAACAATGGTTACCAAGCTATGCGTACCCCTAGTCGATATAATGTATTTACATAAAATGGTGATAAAACAATCAACTGACCGAAGGCGCACCAAACAAATTATTATGAAATGTTACCAAAGTGTTCTTTCATGCATCACTTAAGTCACGTATAAGTCAATCCACACACTGAACTATTTGCAACGAAATACTTGTTAACACAAACTCTTGAAAGAGAAGTTACGCGACACTAAAGTTCCAAACTCATCCCTTTTTGGTCGCCTTATGGCATAAAATTAACATTTCTCAACAAGGCTCTAGTGGGACAAAATGCCCAACATAACTCATATATTTTTTACATAAATAAATGAAGTATGCACATTGTGAAATTACACTCACACGACTCAACACGTCATAAAACAAAACTCCATGAAATTCAATGGACTCAATGACCTCTAGTCAATAAAATGGAACCAAACATTATGCTTCCAAAAGTCAAATTGCAATAAGCAAAAATCATGACTAAAACCCCAAAATCCAAAAAATACCCTTCTTGTGGTAATACTATATAAACAACATTGTTTAACAAACTCACATTAAACAAATTCTCCAAATTAGCGTTATATAGACATCATGGAAGATAACTTTCCGTCCAAACTTTAACATATGTGGAGGAGATCCAATGTTAAAGATATAAGCCGTAGTTACTTTCCCAACATCTTAAACATCATAAAATACGGATATCACTGTACCCGAAAGAAACGTTGTACAATAACAAAATGAAACAAGTTCTGACGGAGTTTGCAACTCCCGCAATAAAATGGTTTCATGCACGTTCAAAACCATGATTTAAAATCTTGTGTGTGCTAAACATTTTTCAAACTTGTAACATAATCCATATAAGGATTTGAAACACAAGAAATAATTGATGCAATTTATTTTCAAAATAAATTTTGTGCATAACTTAGTTGGCACTCAACATCTCAACCCAAGCTCCTCCAAATCCCTCCGGTCCACTATTGTCATCTGGAGGTTCAAACCTCTTAAGGCAAAGTTGGGAATTACATCAACTAACCTCACGGTTTTCTTTTTGAATTAAGGTCGATTCAATAATTCTATGGTTCTAATCCAACCATCAACTTTGACCCGAAACGGTCCACTTAAAGCGATTATTATGCTTATTGTCACCCTAAGTGACTAATGCTAGAATCGTCAATCTTTTCTGACGACTAATAGCTTAGAACTTCTTCACTACCCCACGATCATCACGTTAAAGTAGTTCAAGTATGCACATGTACTAGGAGGCTCACCATGACACTGGCCAGGTGCCATTATGAACGCACCGTACATGCTTATCCTTGCTACTCTCAACATGATTCTCGTTTCTAACAGCTCCATCGACTTCAAAACATCTTATCTTAAAGTGCCTAATGGTGAATTTCACTCTCATTTACTTACACAAACGCTAGTTTGAGTCTTGGTATCCACAATCAACACCTAATTCTCTCAAACTTATGCTCTGATACCAACTTGTAACACCCTCGAATTTGGAAAGAGCAACTAATTAAAATTTTTGACATTACATCCGAAATAATAACATTTATCCCTATAATTCAATAGGTGAAATACCTCAAATTTACAATCTATGGTTAACCTCATACAATATACAATTCAAGTCTTGTTACCAAGACTAATGACCACATCGGTGTTACTTAATCCAAATATAAATTGCTAATCCCAAAGATGCATGCAAAAAACTTTACTTAAGCCATTCACCTCTCGAACACTTTACTAGCACACGACCTTTCACACGTGTCACTAGAAGTACTCCCAACCTGAGACCTATTGCACATGCCGACAATTAAAAATGGTTAGGCTAACGCCTAGTGAGTTCAAGAGTTTATAGCATGATTTAAATAATCTTTTGAATGAAAGTTTGTAACATAGATTATGAATCCCAAAAGAGTTTACCAAAAGGGATTTAAACGACTCATTTTCCAACGCACCCAAATCATTTGAGGAAAGATTCCAAAAGGCATAAAGCGTTTTCTAAAATGAATTCCAATCCAACTCACTATACACGTGAATAAATCTATATTACGCAAAACCTTCAAATCCAGTTGACAACAAAATACTCAACCCGTAAATCATGGAAAACCATCCATTCAAATATAATACTTTAATGAAAACATAATACGAACCAATACTCACGCGAACGTAAAATGTAATAAAGTCCAATACCATAAACGGGGGAGACCCGTATCCGTTGAAGGTGGAGGAAACACATAAGTATACCACCCATACAACGTTAATCGTACAACTGAAAGTAGAGATTACAAGTTACGTTATGCCTATCTCTGGCCTTCCCATAGAAATCGGGAATTACAATTTACTTTATGCCTATTCCTCGACTTCTGTACTACGAAATGAGAATTACAAGTTACGTTATGCCTATTCCACATTTCAGATCAACGGGAATTACAAATTACGTTATGCCTATTCCACATTTTAGGTCAACGAGAATTACAAATTACGTTATGCCTATTCCACGTTAAAATACAACAGTGCCTATGGATCCAATGCAACACAGTCTATAACACATGCCTATCCCGGAATGACTCACGCACCCAAGCATGTAAATATCAATAACGTGCAACAATATGCAAAATGGTGCAATAAAAGCGACCCATAAATAAGACTCCACTTCGAGCCACTTAAGTCGGACAATGTCCCCAAAACTTTCTCAAAGTCAAACCGAGCAAAATGCCTAAAACTCGCTAGACCCATATATAATGGTCATCATTGCATAAAATGCATTTAAACATCAACAGAGTAAACAAGTACCCCAAAATCACTATTAACCCAAAACTCACACGGGTTAAACAAAAGGGTTTTCCCAAAAAGGACTCACACCCTTATAATTCTCAAAATGACCCATGACACTAAAAGTGCATTTTTCCCAAATGGTTTCTAAAATCAAATATACCAATATGATTAAACCATCAAAATAACTTCATTTTGAGCAATACATCTTTTAACGATATATTTAAGATTTTCCACACTTCAAATATCCACAATCCCAAATATGGGTGTTTTACACATTTATGAAGATAAATACTTCAAAAGAGTTAAACTAACCAAATAACCCAATAATTGATATTTTCAAGTAAAACACACAAACATTTGGAAAATAACATTTTTAGCATGTACAAAGTTTTCACAAATCAACTTGAACTCACCTTGCTATATTAGGCTAAATCTAGATTTTCCCAACGTAAGCTCCTTTGATGCAACCCGGATCCTTTAGGCCAAATCTTCCAAAACCTAGATCCACAAGTTTCCAACCCAAAATCCCAAATACATCAAACCCTAATCTTCATAAATGAAGAAGGAGAAGAACACCTCAACTAAACACAACCAAAATCGCCCACAATACTCCAAAAGAGAAAGAAAGTGAACACCAACAACAATCTAGCATATGGATAGAGGAACATTACCTTTATCACTTGAATCTCCCAAACAAAGACTCATACTCATCCATAAAAGCTTCAAGCTCCACATCTTCAACAATGGTGGAAGTGGGTTTTGATTAGGTGAAGAAGATGAAGAAGGAGAAGGGTTTGTGTTCCTCTCGAGGGAAAATCGGCTGAGAGGAGGGAGAGAGAGATGGGTTAGGGTTATGAAATGGAATGAGGAAAGAGAGAGGGGAAAAGTCTCTCTGAAAACAAAGAAATGCCATCAGATGCTTCGCGGACGTCCGCATTGCACCCTCGCGGACGTCCGACTCACTTTGGCCGAAAATCCCCAAAATTCTCTGTTGCTTTCGCGGACTACCCGCGGACTTCCGCAAGTCGCGGATGTCCGGCCCTTGGCCTCGCGGACGTTCGTGAGCCCCTAATTCAGTTCTCCAATTTTCGGGGTGTTACACCACCTAACCCCAACCACCAATCCAATACACCCGAAGGTGTAAGGCAATAGGTAAGAAAAAAGTAACCCCTCTGAAAAAGAGGAAATTCACTGATGATGATACGGGGGTGGAACCAAATGTTGAGGAAGAAGATGGTGACTCCAGTGACGTGCCAAATGCCACTCAACCAACACTGGCACCTACTGTGGATAAGGGTAAAACAAAAGTGGGTAACTCCTCTAATTTAAATTTGGCTCGCATGAATTTATTTAGTTGTTACGAAGCATTACGTAGGCACAAATAAGTTGCTACAAAACTCGGGCGATCTCTGAAAGGTTTTCACCATCGCATCTTATTGGCACACCTACAATTTCAGCACACGATCACTAAACTTGGTTGGGAATTGCTTTGTAGCATCCCTAAACCATATAATTTAGATTGGGTACGTGATTTTTATACCGAACTTTCAGTTACAAATGGTATAGAAATCACTGTGAGACACACCTCGGTTTGTTATTCTACAGATCATATAAACAGTGTCTTAGGATTGGTACCACCTCTGGAAAAATCCGAATTTTGGAGACTTGCAAATCATGCCACTAACACGGACCTCGAGGCTGTCCTCAAATGGATTGCCCATGACGGGTCAGCTTGGTATTTTCAGAGAAACACACTGTTTTACGCACTCACTGTTTGAGACCCGAAGCAAATGTCTGGTTCTACTTTTTAAGACACACGTTGTTTCCTACCACACACGACACTAGTTTATGCATGGCCCGAGTGTTCATCTTATATTGTATTATGGAGGGCCATAAATTTGATGTTGGCCAGTTCATCTCCAACAACATCCTTGGAGGTACTGATAGTGGTAATGCACGTATACCACATCCCACCATAATACGCTCACTAATGGAAAGAGCCAGGGTTCCCACTTTATGCACTGACCATTTTTCGAAAGATAAATTGGTCATGGATAAAATGAACGTCGAAAGGTTGCTACGCAACAACATGTACTTCCAGCCAAAAAGTGAGAACGATGGCCTGGCTTCTTTAGAGGCAACCCTTCGGTCCTTTAAAAAGGAAATCAAGGCTGCACTAAGAGAGCAACGACGGTTTATCACCGCACAGATCACAGGCTCACCATCAGATGATCACTGGGAGGAAGTCAAGAGATGGAGAAGAGAGGACAGAGAGGATAGGATTGCATGGCTCTAGTATGAGAAAGCTAAAGATGATGCCATGCGAGCTATTTGGAGTAAAGAGCATCTGGAGATTTTGAAGAACCTGTCACCATTCCCGATGCATCTACTATGGCAGCTTGCTGACAGGCACCCTACTCAGTCTGAGTAGGCCAGGTTTCTTCTTATCATCCCTTTTATTTGTATGCTTTAAATTTCATGTCTAGTAGTTAAAATTTAAATATTGAGTCTGGGAATTGTGTTGCTATATTTGGAAAGGTTCATTTTTAGAATTTTCATGCAACCATGCATTCCACATGAAAATTGTCTCTACTTTGGTGTAGTTGTTTCATAGCCTCAATAATTTCATTGGTTTCTCACTTTTATTTTTGAAAACATCACTAGAACTAGCCTTGGAACTTTTTGCTTTCACCAATTTTTGTTGGAAGTAAAAAAATTTGAGCACACCATACACTTATACCACAAATCTTACCAATTTTGGTTTGATTCTTTCAATATTCAATGAGGACATTGAACCCTTAAAAGTTTTGGGGAGAAGATATGGTTATTGGTCATGTCATATCATTTTTCACATATCTCCATGCATACCCACATACACTTGAAATTCAAAAAATGCACGAAACGTGAAAACAGACGCAAAAAAGAGCAAAGTTGTGAGTTCCAGATTAGTGCATACAAACAGTAGAAATCAATATGTAGAAATAGTCAGAATGATTTCAACTGGTCATCCAATTCACTTTCAATAATTAGAGAGAATTACAATACGTGTGATTGAATAATAATGACGATTAACCTATTTTCTAAACAAAATAGGTATTATATACTTAATTCCTAACTTACCAAGCCCATGGCCCGTTAACACAATTAGGCCCATAATACACCTTTTACATAAAAATCCTTTGAACTTCTATTCAACCTGATTTTATCCCTAACAATCTCCCCCTTTAAATTGATGTTCGAGTTCGCGCCAGTTCTCGACGTATCTCTTTTTGAGCGCAAAGTAGATCTCGAAACTTCGGATGGCTCGGCGGTAGTCGATGCGGTCTTCAATCAATTCTAAAGCTTCTCGTGCGGTTGCCTCGTGTGAACCGGAGACAAACGACAATTTTCAAAGTTCGAATTCTTTGGCGATGATGTTTCGAAGTGCATCTCTGACTTTGAAGAGCGTGCCATCGCAGAATCTGTCGACCTGGCTGAAGCGAAGAAACCTCTTTTCTTTCTGTTCGTTGAGGTATACAATTCCAAATTCTAGTTCTAGAAGCAGTGAGTTCTCGGGATACATCTTCAGCTCGGGTGCTTTCAGATTCGGTTTCAACAGGTTATCTTCTTGGTTCTGTGCTCGATCCCCATTGGGAAATCTGTGATATAAGAAATCATTACTTTGTGTAGCAGGAATCGAAGGACAGCCTCAAGCGCTTTAGTAACGTAAAGTGGTCGGATGGTTCTGGTTCGGAGGTCTTTCAGTATAGCGTGAAAGTCGAACGGTCTGATGTTCTTAAATTCAGCTTTGGAAAATCTCCATTCATTTCCGTCTTCGCGTCGGACGATGAATACTGGAAACATGACTCTAAGGATTCGGTCGGTTTGGGTGTTGAGCACTTCAGTGATTTTATGCTTTGTTAGAACTTGGCTAACTGGTAGACACCGCTTCATTACCTTTACGTATTGGCTTTGGTATTCCTTGTCGAATTTGGAAATTCCAAGGCAGAATGTCGGCTCGATCGGGCGTAACCTGTGAACATAGAGCTTCTTCAAAGATTCCTCCAGGTGAGGAATAAGGATCATAATCTTCTCCCATCGGATTTGTTGCTGTAGAGGAGAAGGTTGATCAGAAGCTGTTGGTAGTTGAGGAGATGTCGGAGTTGTAGCAGTAGAAGTCTCGGGTGCCTGTGAAGTGTGGGCAGGTGTACTATACAAGTTATGTGGCAAGAACTGGTCGTATTCGATGTCGTCGTCGACAACGGTGGGAAATACGAGATTTACCTCAAAGTTTATCGCACTGGTGGCTTTTTGATACCATGCGTTTTTGGCTTCCTAGTCAATCTCTGAATCGGGATCTATCAGGTTAAGAACATCCCCTTCCGGTGCAGTGTATACGACCAGCGCCTGTGAATCTCCCTCAGTATTTTCAACCGTCGGGTCTTCATCATCAGAGATATCCATGTCTATCTCTATTTCAGCTAAACTCAACTGGGCTTCAGGTTTGTCTTCGGTTGCAGTTGCCACAGTTGATGGTTCCGGTTGAACCATTGCAGTTTCAGTAATGATTGGTGCGGACTCAGACAGTCTCTGTCTCTTGTTCTCCCCCTCACGGTGATCAGGATCATCCTGGTCATCGTGACGTCTCTTGAGTCCGCCAGCCTGATTCTTGCAAGTATCTTCGAGTGAGGTGACTCTTTCGGACAGAAGGTCTAAGACTTTCTTCACATTCTTAAGAGTCGAATCAAGCTGGTCCAAACGATTAGTCATGGATGAAGTTGGAGCAAATACCTGGGAGCGTAGAACTGAAACTATATCTGCTTCAGTTGAAGCATCGGTGTCGGTGTGCTGGAGCAGTTGAGCCAGAAGCATAGTCTTGAGTGTGTCCACCGAATAAGATGGCTGAACGGGAGCCGGTGGAGGTGTTGGTGCGGTTTCAGGTTCGACTATCTTCTCTTTCCCTTTGATCAAGCTTTTGAGTTTGTCGAGCTCGGTGGTGAACTGCTGCTCTATTGCCTCGCAGACAGTCTTTAGGGCGTTGTCCAGATATTCCCTTGACATTACGTCGGATAACTTAACTCCGGGATCACTTCGATTACCCGTTGAGGTACCTACCGCAGAGGTAGGACCAACTACGTTCACGGATGGCAAAGGTATGGCCGTTGTAGGATTTCCTTCCAATCCTCGTGTTTCGCTTAAAGGCGGAGACACTATAGAAGTCTTGATCGGGTCACGAAGAGCACCGATTTGTGGAGTCTCGTCCTGTGTCCTAGCCGAAGAATGTATAATATCAAGTGGCTCTAGACTCGAACGTGCAACGAAAGAAGGCGAGACCGGGGGAGGCTGGTCTCTTGTTTCAATACCAATACTCTCCGAGTGAGAGATCGTTAGACGTTGTGCTAAGTCCCCGTGTAAAAGTGAAGCACCCGTCTGTTGAGAGACGGGTGAGTGGCTAGGGAGGTTGTGCAATTGCACCACTAGGTCCACGGCGGCTTCTTCAATACCTTGTCCCAACGGATGAGACAAGATAGTAGATGTGGCTACCTGGCTGACGCTGGTTTGGGGTCTCTCCTGAGCCTCTCTAGTCCTAATGCTCGTTCTCTCTTGATTCTTTTTAGATCTCCATTCTCTCTGACTCTCCTGTTCAAGATTTTCAACTATTTCTCCCTCTGCTCTCCTTGTGTCTCCCGTAATTGGCTGAGATGTATGGATGTGGGGGTGTAGGTGAGTCAGAAGGGGATCCTTCGATCAATGGTGGATGACCTCCGATACGGGTAGGTATTAACAAAAGGAGGATTGCGCGTTCCGTATCGGAGTCAGTGGAGTCAGAATCCGTCGTGTCAGTTTGGACGGACGGTGATAAGGGTTCAGTGGTGTCCGTTCTGGGGTCGCGATGAAGTATCGGTCGTTCTGTTTCAGTGACGACTGGGACCTCGTGTAAGCGAGTCGACATGGGGGTCCGCATATGCCAGTAGGGCTTCAGGTAGGGGCATTGGTTGGGCGTTGGACGGGTTGCGAATCACCAGATATCGTAAATGAAAGGGAGGACATACCGGATGGTTAATGCGTCGTGGTATGTTGGGATTCGCGTCCGTATGTTGTCTGACGACCAATGAGAGGAATTGAGGATACAGCAGGAACTTCTTTTGCTTTGTTCCACCGATCTGTCTGATGGCCTGAATAAGTTAGGGCCATATCACCATCGCGTAGTCGATGTGCCGATTGTAGCATACGTCATGGAAGAGCCGTAGGAAGTCGCTTGTGCACTGATCCATGCCCCTCCATCTGGATGAGAGACACCTGTTCAGTATAGTGAACATCGTGTACCAGATGGGCGCCAGGTATTTGCGGTTGAATGCGGAGGGGCGGTCAAGTGCGTAGTTATAGCCGAATGCTCGGATCGCGGTGCAGAGAGTCGTGTCATTGACCGTTGGGTCGTAAGCGTGATGTCCGCCGGTAGTAGCTTCAGGCAGTGATAGTAGCCGTCTGAAGGATTCTGGTGTGAGTGTGAAGAGTTGATTGTCGATCATCGCCGTGATCGTTTGTGTATTTGCAGCCGTGACGACTTGAGCTGAGAGCCATACTTGATAGATGTATAGCACAGGGACGTCGGCCGTTGCGGTGAGTGCCTCGCGGAGAGGGTGACCGAGAAGAATGTCCACGACCACACGGTGTTGTAGTCAGAACTCGGCGGAGTCCAGTTGATGGTTGTTGGCTTTGATTTCAATGCCATGGTCTGGTTGGACCAAAGCATTGTCAGCTTCCTCGTCAATGAATTCCTCTTGAGGAGGAATTTGCTCTGGTGGTGGTTGTTGTTCTTGATCCGCCATGTAAAATACCGGAAATACACGAAGTTAGCGTACTGACGGATCAAAGTACAGTCAGTGCGTACCTTTGTGAGATATCGGCTTAATCTGTAACAGATTGAGGACTGGCAGTGAGAAAACAGGGTACTGGACTGTTGAAATAGGAAGTGTCCGGACAAAAGCATATGGAACCAGAGTGTCCGGACAACAATCATATGACATTACTAAGGTTTCCGGATAGAGTGAGTGCTCCGGACAAACGAGGTTTCCGGATAAGGCATGAGTTACCGGATAATATGTATCCGGACAAGATGGAACATCCGGATAGTTTAACTTACCGGAAACAATGAAGTTTCCGGACAACTGAGGTTACCGGATGATTTGGTTACCGGACACCTCTCACAATCCGGATAGTTGAACTTACCGGAAACCCTCAGGGTTCCGGAAAACTAGGGTTACCGGATGTTTCAAGTGTCCGAATAAAATATCTTGGTGGATGGTGGTTTCCGGATGAAGATGAATGTGTCCGGATAGTTTGAAACTATCCGGACGACATCCGGCTTACTCTAATATGCCATTTTAAGCTTTCAGACCACATATCTGAACATTGAAATCGAATCTAAGCATAGGAATAAAAAAACAACGCAAGATTTCGGGCCTAAGCGTGTTAAATGAGCCCGAATGTGAATCGACACCATCAGTCGGATGAATTGATGGTCGATTCACGGTGGATTTGTGCGAGATTGAGATCAAAACAGGTTAGGTAAAGAAATGTAACGCATACCTGTGATGTTGAGTGCGATATCGAAGAAAGTGAGCGATGCAGACGGTGTCCGGGTGAGAGAGGATGCAGGAGAGTTTAGAAGGGTTTTTGTAGTTTCTGGAAGTTATGAATAGGGATGGAGTCCGGATACCCTTTTATAGGGTCAAACAATCCGGATGGGTCATACCCGGAAACCTATCCGGTCCGGATAGTGTCCGATCCGGAAACCTATCCGGACAAATGGGTGTCCGAGAACCCGTCCGGACACTTTGTGATTTCAGGAAAAAAAATTCCCCTGTTCTTCCAAATTTCTTAAAAAAAATTATCATTTTGATTTTGAAAGAACCTTTCCTCGCTCCCCCTCGAACTGAGCATGGGGATTTCTCTGCTCCCCCTCGAATTGTGCATGTGAGTGCAATGGAGAGACGAACACATAAAAAAAAATTGATAGTTAAAGAAAAACTGTGTGTCGCTCCCCCTCAAATGATGAACAAATGTGAATTTGCTCCCCCTCGGAATGTGTATGTAGAGTGAAATGAAGCACACTTGGAATGTCCACATACAAAAACTTTGGAATGTTAGAAGAACAGATGTGTGACACTCCCCCTCAAAAGTAGAATGTACTTACCTGATACTTGTTCGTGCTCCCCCTGAACACATGAACAACTTGTAAAAGCACAGATATAATTACAGAAAGTAGACGACAGTAATTAACAGAAAAGGAAACATACGTTAAAAGAAAGCAAACAGACGAAATCTAGCTAATTAATACAGAGATTTAACCGAAAAGTGTATACGATACAAGTAGAATACATATGCGAGAAAGTGTATACTCAATCATATGGAGTGTAAACAACAGATGATGAATTGACAGTTTCTCGTAGATGTATGGAACTTGTAACGGGCGCACAATCAAGTAAAGTCTTCAGATTTAGCATACCTAACCTGGACACTAGATAATTAAAGCGTTTTTCGTCTAGGGATTTTGAAAACAAGTCTGCTAACTAATGTTCTGTATTAACAAAATAGAGTTCGACTGTACCTCTTTCGATGTGATCCTTGATGAAATGGTACAGAACGTCTATGTGCTTTGTCTTTGTATGCTGGACCGGATTGCTGGATATTGCAATGGCGCTCTTCGAGTCGCAGTAGATGGGCACCTTTGTGTATGTGAAACCATAATCCTTGAGTTGCGTGCGCATCCATATAACTTGTGAACAGCAGCTTGCGGCGGCCACGTATTCCGCCTCGGCAGTCGACGTAGAGACGCACTGCTGCTTCTTGGATGCCCAACTCACCAGACTGTCGCCCAAGAACTGCACATGCCCCGATGTGCTCTTCTGATCCATCATGCTGCCCGCGTGGTCCGCATCAGAATATGCCGAAAGCTCAAAACCTGTCTCTTTCGGGTACCACAAGCCAAGATCAGCAGTACATCTCAAATAACGAAATATTCGTTTAACAGCTATTAAATGAGACTCCTTAGGTTTTGACTGAAACCGGACGCAAAGAAATGTCGAAAACATGATATACGGTAAACTAGCTGTTAGATACATTAAAGAACCGATCATTCCCCGGTACGTTTTTGTGTCCACATCCTTTCCGTTAGGATCGGCGTGTAACTTTGTACCGGGTGCCATGGGAGTTTTCATTGGTGAGGACTGTTCCATCTGGAATTTCTTAAGAATATCCCGGATGTACTTAGCCCGATTAATGAATATCCCGGTCGACAGTTGTTTAACTTGAAGACCGAAGAAAAAATTAATCTCACACAACATACTCATTTTAAAATATTGTCCCATTAGAGTAGCAAAGTTCTTACAGTGTAGCGGGTTAGTAGAACCAAAGATTATGTCATCAACATACACTTGAACTAACACTATGTGACCTTTTTCGTTTTTAATAAATAGGGTTGTATCGATTTTATCTCTTGAAAATCCCGATTTTATTAAAAACTTAGACAACGTATCATACCAGGCCCGTGGAGCTTGCTTCAAACCGTATAGCGCCTTGTCTATGTAGACATGATTAGGCTTCTTTTCGTCCATGAACCCGTCCGGTTGCGATACGTACACCTCTTCCTTGATCTCGCCGTTGAGGAATGCGGTCTTCACATCCATTTGGATGATCGTGAAGTTTTTATGCACGGCGTATGCAAGGAACATACGTATTGCTTCGATTCTCGCCACCGGAGCGTATGTCTCGTCATAGTCTATCCCTTCTTGTTGATGGTATCCCTTGGCCACGAGACGCGCCTTGTTCCGTACGATGATGCCATCTTCGTCCTTCTTGTTCTTGAAGATCTATTTTGTGCCAATCACCGTCTTGTGAGATGGACGTGGGACAAGTCGACATACTTTGAGGGCCTCAAGTTGATTGAGTTCCTCTTGCATGGCCATGACCCAGTCCGGATCGTCTAATGCTTCAGAGACGGTCGTAGGCTCGATCTTACTCAGGAATCTAGAGAAGAGGCAGAAGTTGGTCGATGCGCCTCGTGTTTGACCTAGAGTAGAGGGATCACCGATAATTTGGTGCAGGGGATGAGCTCTTGTCCATTTAGTGGTGTGTGGATGCGACTGCTGAGTCGAGTGTGAGGTGTCCGGATCCACGTACCCACCAGTTGGAAGGTCTTGTACAACTTCAAGTGTAGCAGGTTGGTTTCTCGGAGGAGACTTGGGAGGATTCATCGAAGGTGGAGCAACTTCTGGTTCCGGGGAAGGCAGAGGTTGATCAATGAGAGTAGTTGAGGACGAATCTTCAGGAGCGATCTCCGGGTTTTATGCTGGTTCCTCCAGGGGGATATGTCGTATTAGTTGATGTTGACGTTGAGGGTTGATGTGTCTCCACAGTGATTGTTGGAGTGATGGTCGAAGGCGGCGGACCGGAGAGATTCCCCGAGTCCTCGATTTGAGCAGCTTCAATTGTTGGTTGCGCTGAGACACGAGGGGTAGAAGCATTAAACAAATCATCATAAAAGCATTGAAACAGTAAATCTAAATCAGAAAGTTGAGCATTCGACGTAGATGCATGATTTGGATTTACTGTGGATTGTGCAAATCCCGAACGTGAAAGTTCGGAAGCTAGCACGCCAGTTAAACCGGGTTCTGAACTGAGTTGTTTAGAAGCCAAATCCGCGGCTTCGTCGAATGTCACGTTTACATTTTCAGTAACGGTTTTGGTCTGTTTGTTGTAAACGCGATACGCCTTAGCTTGCATGGAGTATCCTATGAAAACTCCTTCGTCTGCCTTCAGACTGAATTTCCCGAGATTATCCTTGTCATTGAGGACGTAGCACGTGCATCCGAACGCGTGGAAGTACTTGATGTTTGGGATGCGGTTGTTGATGATCACGTACGGCGTCTTGTCGAACCGCTTGTTGATGATGGAGCGGTTTTGCGTGTAGCATGCAGTTGACACCGCTTCAGCCCATAGAAATAGAGGCAGCTTTGATTGTGACAACATCGTGTGAACGACTTTGACTAGGGTACGGTTGCGTCTTTCCACCACTCCGTTTTGTTGAGGAGTGCGTGCGGCCGAGAAGATTTGCGTGATACCGACTGAAGTCAGGTATTCGTTAACCATTTGATTTTTGAACTCCATCCCATTGTCGATCCTGATGGTCTGAACTTGCTGTCGAAGGTTCAGTTGGATAGTCTTCAGGTGGTTGATAATCAGCTCCGGGGTTTCGTCCTTCAAGCGTAGGAACTTTACCCAAGTGTAGCGTGAGAAGTCATCCACCATCACCAGGACGTACTTCCGTTTGTTGATGCTTTGAACACGCATCGGTCCACACAAATCCATATGGATAATTTCGAGGGACTGAGACGTGCTCGGAGCGGCCTTCGGCTTGTGCGTCGCTCTCTTCATCTTTCCCATTTCGCATGCCCCGCAGAGTCGTTCCTTCACGAAATGAAGTTCGGGCATGCCTTTCACGTGTCCGTCGAGCACCATCTTGTTGATACTTTTGAAGTTCAGGTGCGAGAGACGTCGGTGCCAAATCCACGCTTGCTGAGAATTGGCTTTTGACATCCGGCAGACAGAGTCATCGGACTTTAGGGCTGAGAGGTCGATGGTGTAGAGGTTGGTCTTTCGCGTTCCAACCAGCAGTTCGGTTCCGTCGTCAGTGCGGACGCTACACCTTTTGGCTTTGAATCTGACCTCGAGATCTTTATCGCAGAATTGGCCGATGTTGAACAAGTTGTGTCCCAATCCCGCGACGTATGAAACTTTCTTTATCGTGATCTTGTCTTGGACAATGCCGCCGTAGCCCAAAATCGGTGCCTTGTCATCATTTCCGAATCTCACGTCTCCGCAATATTTTTCTTTGTAGTTCGCGAGCAGCTCCCTCCTCCCGGTCATGTGCTTGGAGCATCCAGAATCTAAGTACCACACATGACCATCCTGCAAAAACGGGATTAGCGGACTTTAGGTACCCATTTGAAAATGGGTCCTGGAGGGTTAGGTTTTACACCTGGTTGAGGAACCTGTTTTGAAGCAGGTTTCCTCTTGAGTGTAGGTTTAACCTCTGTAGGAGGAACCCGTTTTGAAATGAGTTTCCTTTCTTGTTTAGGTTTAACCTCTGATTGGGGACCCCGTTTTGAATTGGGTTTCTTTTTGTTTTTACGGGGTTTTCGTTTAGGTTCAGAATTATAGACATGATAAGAACCAAACCCACCAGTTGAATTTCTGATGTCATCAAAGTCATTCCTACCACAACTAGAATAACACAAGCAATCATGTGATAATTGAATCAATTGCTGAATAGAATAAAGTTTAATCGGAATTTAATATCTTGTTTAACAAAATCATTCTTATGATTCAAAGAACAATCATTCTTGTTCATTCTAGGGTAAAAGACGATATTAAATGACTTCGACGCAACATTATTCTCGATAGATTCCTTGCCTACCCACTTTGGTTTGTCTTGTTTAGCCCGACCATTTTTATCTGAAACAACATTAACGGTATGGTCAGCAGAGGTTGAGTAGACAGGACGTTTATCAGTCAATCAACCGGTCTTTTACCTCGGCTGTGATTGTTTTTGAGAACAAGAATCAGTTTTAGAAACCTTGATCACAACGGCTGTCGTTGGTTTTGTGGAACATTCGCCTTTTTGAAAATTGACCGGTCGATTTACCGCTGGCGAAAGAAAGTCGGTATGACTTGAAAGAGGTTTGTCGAATGAGAAAGATTCAAACTCTTCATCAGAACTACCATCAGAATTCATAAATTTGGAAAAATCTATATCCGGAATCAATGGACTTGGATTGGTCGAGGGAGGTGAGGAACACTTTGTGTCGGTGTGCTTAGGTGAATCTGGTGCGGAAGCTAAGAAAAAAGTCAGAGTTCAGATTCTTTAAAACACACTTATCTTGAGACCCTTTACTGTTTAAAGAAGATGTTTTTCCAATGAAAGCTTTGCACGAGGATGTGTCAGATGAGTCCGAGGAAGATTCGGGTGAAATCGTCTTTTCTTCTTGGAGTAGGTCAATCTTCTCTTGAAGTTGACCATTTCTCACATGCTCCTTCATCGCTTCTGTCGCCAAAGCAGACAGTTTTGATGTGAGCCGATCGATTTCGTTCCGAAGGATTTCCTGTCCTTCATCCGACATAGACTCGGTTTTTACGAATTTAAGTGCCTCAAGTTCGGTTATGAGCGCTTGCTTTTCCTTTTTAAAACATGATCTTTCTTTCTCGAGTGACTCCTCTAATTCGATTATTTTTTCTTCCAAAATGAGAGGTGGGACATAGAGTTTAAACTCGTCCGTCTCAGTTTTGGGTTCAGGGGCTTGAGTCTCATCCTTTTTGGAGGAATCATTGGGTGTAACAACCTTATAGCCATCAAAATAGTCATTCGAGAGGTATTTCTTTGGATTTTTCTTGTACGACCAGTTCATAGGCTCGTAGCAAAAAGGAAGTTGCATTTTGGTGGTATGTTTGCGCTTGTATTCCTCAGTTTCCTCTTCTTTCTCTGGTTCAAGAGGACCAGTCCATTTGATTATGTATTCAGGATACTTCTTAGCTATACCGAGACAATTAAAGTGATAAAGTATCGTTGTTTTAGCTATACCCTTTTTCAAGTATTGAGGGTTGTCGTATCTGATTCCCCATTCCTTGTTGAAGTATGTGAATTCCTTGGGTTTATTCATGTGAATAGTCTGGTCTGTTTGACGTCTTTTGTGGAGTTTGGTTTCAAGATCTGTGATTTTGGAAACCATTTCTTTATGCTGAATTTGAAGAGAAGAGCATTGATAAACAATCTCTGTGTTCTCATTCTTGCACTGATCCAGCTGTAGATTCAGTTCATATATTTTGGCCCTTAAGTCCTTAGGTGCTATTGAAAATTTGTATATTTTTCCTTTAAATTAGCATTTTCGGACTTATACTTTTCAGTTATTCGCTTTTGAACATCTAGCTTTTCAGTTAATGATTTGATTTCAAGCAGTTGTTCGTTAATGGTGGCCTTATAGGAATCTGTTCGTTCAACAATAGGTTCAAACTGTTTCATTAAGTCTTGATAGATAGGAGCACATACCTGACACAGCTTTGTCTGTTCTTTTGGAGGAGAGTGGTAGCCCATGAAAGCGTCGGCATCCTCAGACTCGCTTTCATCATCAGAACGACCCAACCAGTGGTCATCTTCAACAAATAGAGCTTCGCCTGCTTCCTTTTGTTCTGCCAGTGCGAGCTTTGCCTTGTAGTAGTGTGCGTTCTTCACAACAGGCTTCCTACAATCCTTTGCAAAATGACCTAGCTTCCCGCAGTTGTAGCATGTGACAGGTTCGTCTTTCTTCTTTGTTTCGGGCTTACGGTCTTCTTTCTCAGTTTTCTCCTTCTTATCAGGCTGTTTGTGCTCATCTGCCTTCATCTTGCCTTCGTATTTATCCTGATAATCATGGCGCTTGTTAGAGGAAGTGGAGTAGCGCTGATTATTGGATGTAGGATTCTTGAAGAACTTCTGCTGCTGGAAGGATCTGGATAGCAGAGCTATTGCCTTCTTCACAGCAGTCAATTCAGGATCAGAATCACTGTTCTCTTCTTCCTCAGATTCTGGCTCAGATTCACTTGGCTCTTGGGCACGTTTGGAACGACGGCTGGAGGATTTGCCTCGTTTTGAAGAAACAAGAGCTAGTGGATCAACAGGTGACTTGGGAGCGGACTTATTATTGCTCAGAATCTCCATCACTTCATCTTCATCATGGAGAAGCATCTCATATAGTTCGTGAATTGGAACGTCCTCCATCAAGTGATTGTGTTTGACGTGAGAAGCAAACACTTTCCATTCAGGAAGGAGATTGTTCAAGAATTTGAGTGCATTCTCCGTATTTGAACGATTAATTTTATTATTGTGGAGATCGTTCAGTAGGAGACAGAAACGTTCATAAGTCTGGGAGAGTGATTCGCCGGCGCATTGCTTGAAGCTGTCAAACTTTGTGATGCAGCTGTTGATCTTTAATTGGTTGCCGACTCTGCTCCCACTCATCATTTTCTCCACCTGATCCCACATGCCCTTTGCAGTGTCCTTGTAGCTATCTATGGCTGTGTAGATCGGATTTGGTAGAGCCTGAACAAGATACCTCTTGGCATGCTTTTCACCATCATGCATGCCCTTTTCGTCGTCGCTCATCTCCGAGTATGGCTTCTCCTCATAATGATCTTGACCACCTGTAGCTGGTGCTAGTATAGTGTAGCTGGTGCTGGTGCTGGTATAGTCTTCATGGGTTTAGGTTGTGGGCCATTAGTTAGAGCGCGCCAGATGAACTCGAAATTATCCTTCGACTCGATAAATATCATGAATCTGTCTCGCCATTGGCTGTATTCTCCCTGGTAGAGGGTCGGCGGCTTGGAGTCAGTGCCGACAGCAAGTGCGTCGCGAGAAGACATCGTTGATGATTGCACTAATGTGATCGTCAGACGATTGTTCGATTCAAAGTGGTTTCCAAATGCAAGGCACTAAGAGTGATGTCCTAACACAGGTTCTAAGAGTGATTTATGCTAAACAGGTAATAAACTAGGTAATCAGAACTTACCAGATAGGAATCCGGATGAAAAAGTGTCTGGTCTGGAAGTGTCCAGATCAGATGTGTGTGAAGATGTTCAAATTAGCAGAAGTGTCCGGGTAATCAGAAGTGTCCGGATAAACTCAGTTTCCGGATAACAGAAAGTTACTGAATGAACTAAGTTTACCGGATAGAAAATAGTTACCGGATAAAATAAAAGTTTCCGAATGAAATTTGAGAAACTTGCCGGATAAAATAAAAGTTTTAGAATGAATGAACTTACCGGATGAAAGACTTACCGAATAGATGTGTCCGGAAAGAAACAATTAACCGGAAACTTTGAGTTGTCCGGGTAAATGAGTTTACCGGAAACTGTAGGTTACCGGATCAATTGTGTCCGGAAAGATGCGTGAAAATAGAACTTACCCGGAAAGAAATAACGAAGTTCCGGAAACTGCGGATGTGGTTTCCAATTCGACAGGAATTCAATTAGGGTTGATGGAAATCTTCCTGAAAAGTTAGAAACCTTCCAAAAACAGCAAAATAACAATACCCAAATCGATTCTAAAGGAAAATAACACGATTTTGACGAAAATTTTTGATCTTTGATATGAACGGAGACCAAAAACCAAACACTTGATTTTGCTTAGAAACTGACCAGATGATCGAATTAGGAGACGAAAACTTGCAGAACCGTTTATAATATTGATACGAATTGAATGTAATAAACGAATACAAGTAATTTCACCGGAATCAAAATATGAAATAATGATCAAGAACACAGTCGAGAAACAAAAAGAAATTCTTACAAGAAAACTTTGAATCACCTTGAATCGAATCGTCTGTATGCTCTGATACCAATTGTGAGTTCCAGATTAGTGCATACAAACAGTAGAAATCAATATGTAGAAATAGTCAGAATGATTTCAACTGGTCATCCAATTCACTTTCAATAATTAGAGAGAATTACAATACATGTGATTGAATAATAATGACGATTAACCTATTTTCTAAACAAAATAGGTATTATATACTTAGGGCCTAACTTACCAAGCCCATGGACCGTTAACACATTTAGGCCTATAATACACCTTTTACATAAAAACCCCTTGAACTTCTATTCAACCTGATTTTATCCCTAACAAAAGCTCTACAAATGTTTTCCGTGCATACAGTTCAAGTGTCACAGACACCAAGAGACCATTGTGTCCACATGCAATTCCTAAAAATGAGAAGATGGTAAAAATTGCCATAGTTAGAAAGTGGTAAAAGGCAATGCATCACCAAAATGAAAAGTTGAATGCATAAACGTTCATCTCATGTGCAATTTTTTTTTCCAATCAGGAAATTAGTTTATTGGCTAGCTTACGGTTTGATGTGTTTTGAAGTATGAGTTGAGAAATTTTGGGTTATGAAAGGCTATTTTTTTCTACTTGGCTAAATTAGTGACGATTCTTTCATTGTGGAATAAAGGCATGCATGTCGGGTTTGTGAAAAAAAATTCTTTCCTTTTTGAAACAACTTTGTTTAGCTCAGAAATTGTGTTTTTAATAAAGTTGCTTGAGGAAAAACAACAGTTCGAATTTGTTCTTGTGATAGGGTTACTTATTTAACCCTATTTTAGACGTTTAATTCCAAATTTTGAGCTATTTTTAGTATCCCATTGAGTCATTTTTGTCAACTATAGTAACTATTCGAGTAAATAAGAGATTAATACTCTTTGGTATCAATTTAGTAAAATCACACCAAAAATCTAATTTTATGCATTATGTATTTTAGGTTGCAAAAAGACGGTCATTTGGAGCTCTAAATGAAAGAAGAATGCGGATAGCTAATTTTTGGACGTATATGAAGACTCTGATTTTTGAAGACCGGGCTTGCAAGTTTTGTGGACTACATCTCATTCGGCCGGCCGAATTGTTTATGGGTCGATTTTGACATGGGCCAATTTCAAACACTTGGGCTTAAGAGCTCTTTGACTTTTCATGGGCTTGCAACATTAAGTCCGTGCATCTTTGTTGGCCCATGGGTCTTTTGGCCCATAGATCATATCCATGGGTATTTCTTGATGAACAAGAATATTTCCTCCTATATATATGGAGTGTTAGATACTTAGAAAAACACCACTCTTAGTATAACTTAGTGTTAGTTAGTTGTAGTAATAGTGAGCTTTGAGCTTACGGTTCTCACAACCGTAGCTCTTGCTCACGGTTCGAACCACTCGGGTTCGGCCATAGTTTAGTTCCGTTATAATATCGTCACGCTTCGTTCATTTTAGTTTCTCGTTGGTTACTTACTTGTTTACTTGTTTACTTCTTATTTCTCGTTACCTTTGAACCTCGTTACTAATTTCTTTCACTTACGGTTTTTGCTACTTGCTACCATCGATTTCCTTCTCTTGTAAAGCTCACGGTTTTAGTTTGTTAATTGCCATCGATTTTCCTCTCTTAAAGCTTACGGTTTCTTAATTACAATCTCAAACTCATGGTTTTTATATTTGGTTATAATTCAATTTCGTTAGCATTGTTAACCGGAAGTCCGACTAATAGTTTCGGGTCCCCAATTCCAATTGGTTCACAGTTAATTGTGTTTGACGTTATTGTTGAGTTTCCAAATAGAAATCCATTTTCTCGTCACTCTAACTTTTCACTATAAATCAAGTGTTTTCCAATTAATTGTTACAAGAAAATCGTTTTAATTAATCTTCGGGTTTTTTAAGTAACCAAATCCATAGCTTAACGGTTGAAATTATATTTCAACCGTAACCGGTGGTGGTTCACTTAAGGGCTCCTCTCGCATAATTTTAGCAAGTCTCATCTTAATTCCACATTTGAAACAAGATTTCCCATGCAATCTCAAGTCATTGTTAACTTCTCAGTCAATAATTCATGTTTTTACTTTACTGTTAATTTACTTACCGCAATTTAATTTTCCGCACTTTAATTATTGTAATTTACATTTTCTGCCATTTACGTTATGCACTTTAATTTCAACGCTCTTTAATTTACGCACTTTAATTATTGCTAGTTATTACGTGCACTTTAAATTTCTCTTTATTTTCTAAAGTTGGTACTTGCATAACAGTTTACGTTTACTTTAACAGAATTGTTGTGAATGTTATATGCATTGTCCATCTCCATTATTTCCAAGTTTATACATCCTTTATAATTAGAAGCCGAAAGATGATGGACTAGTTGTCCTAGTTCGGGGTATAAATTGAAGTTGGGACCGAGACCGATAATAAAAGAAAGAGGTGTATCGTACTGCATAATTGTCCAAAGTTATTTAAATCAATGTTATATTTTATGGTGATTCACAATTGACCAATTGACACCCGGTACGTTGTATCATAAAATAGTGGACTCTTGAGATAACCAAGAATGTCGTCTCATCTTTTTATCTAATTATTTATTTCATCCAAACAGAACTTTATACCCTGTACTTCTCTTTATAATTGATATATGTCATTAGTTGTTAACCAAACCTCCAAACAAATATTGTTTTCGAATTCGCCATCTGAAACCTGCTTTTACAAACTAGACTTTTAAAGAGAAACTTTTACACGCTTCCATGTGGGATCGATATACGGTACTTTGTACCATTATTACTTGTATTAAGACGATAATAGGCCAAGATGTATACTTACGTCAATGTTTATTTATAAAAACGTTGTATTTTAAAGGATACACCAAATCAATCAACATGGATCATAAAGTGAATAAGTTGAGGAACAAGGAGATTAATCTAGTAAAGGTCCATTGGTGATTTCACAAGGGTCAAGAAGCGACATGGGAGGTGGAGTCTGAGATGAGGGCCAAGTACCCGCATTTATTCGACCAACGAATTTCGGGGACGGAATTCTTTTAAGGGGGGAGTGTTGTAACAACTGTGCCTTGATTTTCATAAAATGGGGAAGTTGTGGTTAAAGAGCAAAAGACGGTGGGAATGGTGGCTAAAGCCTAAAGCTAGTAAAAGGAGGGACCAAAGGGGTATGTTGTTGAACGATATATAAGGGAAGCAATCCCTACAAATTCTTTATTCTGTCTAATTTATTGCGGCTGAAGAGAAATCGGGAAGTGCAGAGAAAAAGGTGAAATCAAGAAATCGGCTAGGGAGTCTTCGTTGAAGGTAAACTTTGATTCACTCCCTCTGATTTGGTTCTTGTAATTCGTTTTGTACCTTATATTTGAGTTGCAAAATTTGGTGAACACCATTTTTACTCTGGGTTATCTATTTCAAGAATGTAATGGAGATTATTGATTTTGGGCTGATTAGAGGCCATATGGGTGGACAAATGTGTGTTTTAAGCTGGTGTTTTGGACCCAAGCATGTATTTATTAGGCATTGGGGCTAAATCGCACTTGGTGCTCTATTTAAGAGTTTTTGGGGTTTAACAGTCCGTGTTTCCGGAAGTCGCACTCTCCGGAAAATGGCATCCGGACTAACAGTATTTTTCGATAGCAGTTTCCGATAATGTCGTCCGGATAGTGTTTTCCGGATGATGTTGTCGGGATATCGGCTTCCGGATAGAAGTTTTCTGGATTGAGGATTCCGGATAGTTAAATCCGGAGAAGTTGTCCGGATAGAGGATTCCGGATAGTCGAATCCGAAGAAGTTGTCCGGATTGAGGATTCTGGATAGCCATCCGGAAAGTCTGGGTTCGGAAATGTGGGTGTGTTCGATAGATGCTTGTCCGGGTATTTTCTTACTAAAGTGTATGGTATGCCTTAGGTGTTGGGTTTGGCTCGGTTTGTTCGTAAAGGAGACACGTAGGAAATCACATCTAACATGTGAGTTCCCTTGTACCTTCCTTCCTAAATGCGATAATTTGCTAAACTTACTGTTTTGACTGAATATGGTATGCACCACGAGTAAAACTTCTTCATAAGATTTTATAGACTCCTCACATGGAAGTATGTTTTGGAAATGCTTATTTATGTATGATATGATACGTTTTATAAAGATTTCATGCGATGCTAATTTATTGTTGGTCTTGCTTGTATGCTATGTGAAGTCAGGTTGCACAGTGGGACCAGTGTACCTTGGGATCCGCCGGTCCCTTGGAGTAAATGACGATTCGATGTGTAAGGAATTTGTTTCATGCATACTCGGGGAATGGGGAGTCTGCTTGGGCCCCGAGTTGTGGCGAGAGGGGAGTCGGCTTGGGCCCCAATCGTGATAATTGGTTACGTACGGTCTATGAACATTGTGCAAATACCCTTGTATGTATGGAGTTCGTGTTACGCCTTATGATGTTTTTAAAGTATTGTTTTACACATGTTGTACAAACTGTCTATGAGGGAATTTTCTAGACCTTGTGGTCTAACCCTCGTTTTTTTAAAACTAAACCATTTTGAGGGAAGCATTCTAGTGGTGCTTCGGGTAAGGGTAAGGAGAAGATGTGAAGGCGTGAGCTGGAGGCGAGTTCAGATTAAGCAACTTAGTTAAAACTTAGTACTACACTAGTTAGAAGGGTTCTCAGTTGTGGGAGGATGTTTCCGCTGCCAGTTTTGTTTATTCGGATCCTGTAATGCTCAGATGTTGATTTTTTTTGCTATGTGATTGGAACCCATTTTGGGATTTAATTTTATGTTTTTGCATGTTGACTTTTGGGATGTTACATTTGGTATCAGAGCCATAGTATAAGGGATTTAGGTGACCGGGCGGGCCTAAGCTTAAACTGTAGGATGAGGAACACAGCCGAGACATAGTATTGCTTCTAGGAAAGACTACTCTAAATGCGCTTAGGATAAGGTAGCAAGGACTGTCATGTAAGGTAAATTTGGATTTACACCTGGCCAGTGTAATTGTGAATTTATAGGTACATGTATGTGCTTAAGTTGCTTTATATAGCGAACCTGTTGTGAGTGATTGTTAACCAGGGGTTTCTTTCAGTTTTTCGTCATGGCTGGGAGGACGCTAAGAAGCAGGTCTGTACCTGCTGAAGGGAGACTTCAGAATGAGGAGGTCCTCGCAAACGGACCGCTGGAGCCCCCGAGGCAGGCTTCTACTCGGGGAAGAGGCAGAGGTCATGGTAGGGGACGAGGGAGAATACCCCGCCGAGCCGCCACTCAGGTGGAACGAACCACTGGGGGAAACCCAATCCGAAGAACAACACGAGTGAGCCGCAGAGCAAGGAGCGTGGAGATCCCGGTTGAGCGGGAAATATCTTAGCAGGAGAGTTCGGCTATAGTGAGGGTTCGGAACCAGCCAAGGGGGCGCGGTCGTGGCCGCACATCTGCGTTTGTGACGCGAGAGAACCTGGCTGCTGAGCTAGGAAAGATCTAAGAAACCCTGCAGGCCCTCCTCACCAAGTAAGACCAGTATGCGTCCAGGAGAAAAGAGGCGAGCGAGAAAAGAGAGAGCTCAGGGATGTCAAGTCCATTGGCAACTGGTACTGCGAGCCACTCCCAGTCAACCCCAGTTAGTGGTGAATGAGTCTACAGCTAAGGGGTAGAACTACAATGCGTTCGCTTCGTGTAAACCCCCTACGTTCAAGGGAGAGTGTGACCTTGTGCTGGCGTTGAAGTGGGTCAGAGAAAAGGAGTTGGTCTTCGATACTTGTAAGTGTGTGGATGGGGATAGAGTTATTTTGCTCTATCCATGCTGAAGTCTGATGCAGTGTACTGGGGGGTGCTGAGACCGGAGGTAAGGGGTCGTCAACGGCTAAGGAAATGACCTGGGAAACGTTTGTGGGGAAGTTTAGGGCACAGTTCTGCCCGCTTGCGGTAGTGAAGAGATTGGAGGAAGAATTCTTGAGTTTAGAGCAAGGAGAATTGACAGTACGGGAGTATACCTCGAAGTTCATCGAGAAATCCCGTTTTGGTAAACTTTATGTGCCGACTGAGGAATGGCATGTGGAGCGATACCTGTATGGGTTAAAGAGTAGTATTGTGGAACTGGCCTCAACAAGGAACCCCACTACTTTTCAGGTGGCCATCAATGCACCTGAGTTAACTGAGAAAGAGAAGAACCGCCAGGTGACGGAGAAGGGAGGAGAGAATAGGAAATGGGATGGACCAAGTAGTGATGCGAAGAAAAGAAAATACGTTTTGACCAGAAAACCTCGGGAACCGAGGGGTGTTCAACAAGTCGTGTCGGAAGTGTAACCATGTGCACCGAGGAGAATGTATGGCTGACTCCAGGTCATGTTACCGGTGTGGGTTGCCCGATCATGTATCGAGGGATTGTTCTAGTAGGAAATTGTGCTTTCAGTGTGGGTCAACTGGTCATATGCCGTACGATTGTCCGCAGCTGAAGAAAAGGGGATCAACTCAGTTTGGTGAACGTCAGGGGAGTAAGGGGAATGAGAAGGGAGCGGAGCTGGCGCGTCCGAAGGGACGTGCATTCCACATGTCAGCGAAGGAGGAAGAAGAAGTTCCAGATGTCTTGACAGGTACATTTCTGGTAAACTCTTTGTGTGCCAAGGTATTATTTGATTCTGGAGCAAATCTTTCTTTTGTATCGCATGCTTTTGTGAAATGCTTGGGTGAAACCTAGGTGTTTAGAGAGGGCATTACAGGTCGAGACAGGTGACGATAATCGTGTGTGTATTAGAGAAGTGGTATAGGACTGTGTTATAGACATCGAGGGAAGTCTGGTGCCTATGCAGTTGTATTCCATGACAATGGGAGAGTTTGATGTGGTGTTGGGTATGGATTGGCTAGCTAAGAACAACGCTAGTATGATTTGCAATAAGAAGCTAGCTTTATATCAATGTTAAAGGCTACTAGATGCTTGAGGAAAGGTTGTCGAGGGTTCTTAGCGTATGTAGTGGACGCTAAGAAAGAGAAGCGTGGGGTAGAGGATGTGCGAGTGGTAAGTGCATACCCAGAGGTATTTCCGTAAAACTTAACAAGTCTACCCCTGGATCGTCAGATCGAGTTCAAAATTGATCTGGTGCCTGGAGCTGCACCAATAGCCCGCGCGCCTTATAGGTTAGCGCCTTTCGAGATGAAAGAGATGATGACTCAGTTACAAAAATTACTGGATAAAGGATTCATTCGACCGAGTACATCGACGTGGGGTGCGCCAGTACTCTTCGTTAAGAAGAAGGACGGGACTATGCGGATGTGCATAGATTACCGTGAACTCAACAAGGTTACGATTAAGAACAAGTATCCGATACCGAGGATCGACGACCTATTCGATCAGCTGCAAGGAGCCAGCTATTTCTCCAAGATAGACTTGAGGTCGAGCTATCACCAACTTAAGGTAAGGGACTAGGACATACCGAAGATCGCTTTCCGGACTAGGTATGGGCACTACGAGTTCTTGGTGATGCCATTTGGGCTAACGAATGCCCCAACAGCTTTTATGGATCTGATGAATAGGGTGTGCCAAGCTTATTTGGAAAAGTTCATGATCGTGTTTATAGACGACATATTGGTATTTTCAAGATCAGAGAAGGAGCACGAGGGCCATCTTCGGACGATTTTAGAGTTATAGAAGCAAGAGAAACATTATGCAAAGTTCTCCAAGTGCGAGTTCTGGCTGAGGAAAGTGCAGTTCCTCGGACACGTGGTGTCTAAGAAGGGAATAATGGTGGATCCATCTAAGATAGAAGCTATCTGAGATTGGGAGCAACCTAAGAATCCGTCGGAAATTTGGAGTTTTCTCGGACTGGCAGGGTACTATCTTAAGTTCATTAAAGACTTTTCGCGTATCGCTACGCCGCTGACTTACTTGACCAAGAAGAGTGTTAACTTCGTCTGGTCAGAGGCTCAAGACGAACCTTTTCAAAAATTGAAGGATATGTTGAGTGGCGCGCCTGTGTTGTCATTAACGGATGGTTCAGACGATTTTGTGGTGTATAGTGATGCGTCGAAGCTAGGATTGGGTTGTGTTTTAATGCAACGTGAAAAGGTGATCGAAATGAAATGTCAGATTTTCACGGATGATTTGGATCACGAAGCTTGGTACCCTGAGCATGATTTGGAGCTGGCGGTCGTTATTTTCACTTTGAAAATTTGGCGGCAATATCTCTATGGAACGAAATGTCAGATTTTCACGGATCACAAGAGCCTTTGCCATCTCTTTGATCAAAAGGACTTGAACATGCACCAAAGAAGGTGGATCGAGCTATTGACGGACTACGATTGCCAGATCGAGTATCACCCCGGGAAGGCCAACATAGTGGCCGATGCTCTGAGTCGGAAGGAAAGGAGTGAGACCCCAAGGATTGTGGGCATGAGGTCCGAGGTGACGTTTAATTTATTGGTTGAAATAAAGAAATGCTAAGCCAACGTGTTAGCAATAGAAACTCTTAAGAAAGAGAGAATGGTAGGACAAGTGACCTCTTTGGTGGAGGATTGTCGGGGATTGAAATGTTTCAATGGAAGGATTTGGGTTCCGAGGCTCGGAGAGCTTAGGAACGTGATATTGGAAGAAGCTCACAAGTCAAAGTAAATAATTCATCCAGGAACTAGTAAGATGTACGGGGATCTACGTCGGGATTATTGGTGGCCTGGTATGAAGAAGGACATAGCACACTTTGTGGAAAGGTGTATGACGTGTTTACGGGTGAATATCGAACATCAGCGACCGTATGGGAAACTGTAGTCATTGGATATACCGATGTGGAAATGGGATCAGATCATGATGGACTTCGTGACTCATCTACCCAAGACTCTAAAGGGTTATGACGTGATATGGGTAATCGTGGATCGACTTACGAAATCGGCGCACTTCTTACCCATAAAGGAATCTTACTCGTTGGAAAAGCTAGCAAAGTTGTACATAGATGAGGTTGTAACCCGTCGTGGTGTACCGTTGTCAATAGTATCAGACCGGGATAGCAGATTTACCTCTGCGTTTTGAAGAAGCTTTAAGAGAGAAATGGGGTAACAAATCAAGATGAGCACCGCGTATCACCCTCAGACCGACGGTCAGAGCGAGCGGACGATCCAAACTTTGGAGGATATGCAAAGGGCATGCGCCCTGGATTTTCAAGGTTCATGGGAGAAACACTTACCAATGATCGAGTCCGCCTATAACAACAGTTATCATGCGAGAATCAAGGCAGCGCCATATGAAGTGCTCTAAGGTAGGAAATGCCGAACACCTCTGTGTTGGGATGAGGTCGGAGAAAGACAGTTGGCCAGACCAGAGATTGTACAAATAACCTCGGACAAGATAGTCCAAGTGTGGGAAAGGTTGAAGGTCGCTCGCGACTGACAGAAGAGTTACGCGGAGAGGAGACGGAAGGACATAGAATTTCAAGTCGGAGATAAGGTGTTGCTAAAGGTATCTCCATGGAAGGGGGTTGTACGTTTTGGAAAACGGGGAAAACTAAGTCCACGTTATATCGGACCGTTCAAAATCACGGAGCGGATTGGGGAAGTGGCGTATAGATTGAATCTGCCCAATGAATTGCGGGACATCCATAGTGTGTTCCACATTTCTAACCTGAGGAAGTGCCTGGCGGACGCGGATAAGGACGTTCCGCTGAAAGACATGAGAGTGGATGAAAAACTAAACTTTGTAGAAGAGCCCGAAGCAATTGTGGATCATAAAGTGAAGAAGTTGAGGAACAAGGAGATTAATCTAGTATAGGTGATGTTTGGGTAAAAATTCACCAGTCTCGACCACGACCAAGATAAGGAAAACATTTATCACACTTTTCCATGATAAGGTAGAATCATAGTACTTTATCCCCTGACCAAAGTTAAAATAGAAAGTTATTCACGACACGACACTCGACCATGACGTCGTCTAGCTCACACGACCGTCGTATGGAACCTTGCGACCTCGACCGACTAACATACATTATTTCTGTTACGTTTCAGTGTTTAAATGCAGGAATCAATGTCATTAAATGACCAACGGCTATAACCGACGAGGATCATAACTGGCATTAATTCCAGAGACGTTACGACCGTTATTCCAGTATTTATGAAGATCATTGAATGATACGAAGACTATAAAAACGAAGGCTCAATCATCATTTGCAGATCATCTGATCATCACACACACTCTCAGACAATCATCTGCAATCTCAGAACTCTCAAGAACACTCGAAGCAAAGAATTATCTCTCAAAAGATCGCTCACGACGCACGACTTTCACGCACGACACATTGTTTTTACACACGACTCACCAGTTTTTACACTTGATACACTTGTTACTTTACATTTAAAGACTTTCTTTCATCCGTATTGTAATCATTGTACGATCGACTCCCGAAAAATAAGGATATCGCCCCTGTTTGGCGATCATAGTGCAGCGACGACCTCCAAAGTCGTCCGCGGGTTTTTTTCTCGTTGAGGTTTTCTCGCATCACCAAAATCTCTGTCTTATTTACATTTTTTGCCTTTGTCGTACGCTTTGTCGAAAGATTCCTATTCTTTAGTTGTTAAGCTCCACAATCAACCTTAAGTTATCCTTCTGAACGATTTTTGGCATTAACAGTTTGGTGCCATCCGTGGGACCCCATCTAGAGAAAATCTTCGACAAACGTGCGTCTTACTAACGGTTTCTTGGAGTTTGCTTTTCTTTTTTCTGTTTCAGGAAAATGGCAGCCCATGGAAATCAAGAGCAGCTCATTGCCCGGATTTAGCATGAGTTGGAAGCTGCTCGAAATCAAATCAACGTCCTTGCTGATCAAAGTCGAAGGGCAGCTAAAGAAATCGCACGGCTGAGAAGTCAAAATCTGAATGGATCGTTCGGACCACAGAACGGTCCTAGACCATTCGTTCAGAATCCCGGTACAGGATCGTTCTGTCAGAATCCAGGGTCCGCTTCGTTTGTCCAGAATCCGGGATCAGGTCCATTCGTTCAAAATCCAGGATCAGGGCCGTTCGGTCAGAATCAGCAGCCAGGCCCATTTATGCAGAATCAGCAGCTGAGATCGTTCATCCCAAATCCCCAGTACGGGACAGTTCCTCCTCAGCATATAAGGCCTCCACCCATGAACAATGGGTCCCAGTCGTATTTTGTCCCTTTCAACGGGGACGCCAATGACTCGTCGTACGGAAATGGCACCAGTTCAGGAGTTATTTCCCCAACAAGAATGAATTCCGATCCTAACGACCCCGTCGCCCAGCGGTTGAAGATGCTGGAAGATCAAAATGAGTGTGTCCTATCATTGCTCGCTAAGCTACCGGGGGTTGTCGTGCCCGTCGACGTCGAGCCTCGCTCGGGGTATCATGTGTCGCCTTTCATTGACACGATAGTGAGCGTCGATGTCTCGAAGAAGTATAATATCCCCTCTTTCATGCCCAAGTATTCGGGGATAACCGATCCGACAGAGCACATCGCGCAGTATAAGCAGCTAATGTGGACGGTCTCGATCCCACACATGTACCAAGAAGTCTATATGTGCAAGAGTTTCGGGGCGACCCTCACAGGTCCTGCCCTCCAGTGGATGATTAACCTCAAACCCAAATCCATCGGGTCATTCGTTGAGTTAGTAAACCAATTCTCGCAGCAATTCGCCAGCAGTCGCAAGATGGAGAAGCAGACCAGCGATTTGTACTATATCGTACAAAAAGCTGGAGAATCTATCCGGAGCTATTTCAATAGATTCAATGCAGAAATGATCAGTGTCCGTAACTGTGACGCCAAGACCGCGATCGAAGCCTACAAGCGTGGTCTAGACGACAGCTCGGGTTTATACACCGATCTGACCAAATATCCCCCGGAGAATTTCGAAGATGTCCGAGCCAGAACCCTTGCTTATATGAGGGTAGAAGACGACGCTGCCTTTCGTCGTAAGCATACCGACGATAAAAGGTCGTTAGGTGAAAAGAAGCCAGAGTTCAAGATAAAGGCGGTATCCAAACCAGAGCCTGCGCGACAAATCTCGAACGTCCGATTCAAGACAAAAGCGGAGTTCAAGACCGCGACCAAATTTCCTCAGTACCCTAAGATATCCTCCTATGGATTCAAAGGGACTACTAAGGATTTGGTCGAGGCTTTGAAGACCGTCCAAGCGACCATCCGGTGGCCAAAGAAGTCCAACCAGGACGACGATAAGAAAGATAAATTGAAGTGGTGCGACTTCCATGCCGACCATGGTCATGCGACAGATGATTGCATAGCTCTCAAAAAGGAGCTAGCATATCATGTCCCGAAGGGCAATCTCAAGAGTATTGTTTGGGTAAAATTTCACTAGTCTCGACCACGACCAAGGTAAGGAAAACATTTATACTTTTTTACGATAAGGTAAAATCACAAATACTTTATCCCTTGACCAAAGTTGAAATCAAAAGTTATCCACCTCACGACACTCGACCATGACACGACCGTCGTATGGAACCATGCGACCTCGACCGCGTAACGTACATTATTTCTGTTACGTTTCAGTGTTTAAATGCAGGAATCAATGTCATTAAATGACCAACGGCTATAACCGACGAGGATTATAACTGGCATTAATTCCAGAGACGTTACGACCGTTATTCTAGTATTTATGAAGATCATTTAATGATACGAAGACTATAAAAACGAAGGCTCAATCATCATTTGCGGATCATCTTATCATCACACACAATCGCAGACAATCATCTGCAATCTCGGAACTCTCAAGAACACTCGAAGCAAAGAAGTCTCTCTCAAAAGATCGCTCACGACGCACGACTTTCACGCACGACACATTGCTTTTACACACGACGCACCAGTTTTTACACTTGATATACTTGTTACTTTACATTTTAAAGTCTTTCTTTCATCTATATTGTAATCATTGTACGATCGACTCCCAAAATATAAGGATATCGCCCCTGTTTGGCGACCATAGTGCAGTGACGACCTCCAAAGTCATCTGTGGGTTTTTCCTCGTTGAGGTTTTTCCTGTGTCACCAAAATAACTGTCTTATTTACATTTATTGCCTTTGTCGTACGCTTTGTCGAAAGATTCCTATTCTTTAGTTGTTAAGCTCCACAATCAACCTTAAGTTATCCTTTTGGACGATTTTTGGCATTAACAAGTATCATCGATGACGTCGTTACTCCAACCAACGACGATCGACCGCCGACCCCCGAACATTCAAAGGTCGTCAACTGCATCACTGGTGGTTCCGACGTATGCGGTCTGACGTAATCCGCAGCCAAGTGTCACGCCAGCCAGGCACCTGACGATCGGCCTATCCCGCGCTCATCTAGACCCAAAGGAGATCTGTAGTTGGAAGCCCTGAAGATTTCTTTCGACCAAGACGACCTCGGAGATTCGTATCGCAAACATCATGACGGGTTGATCATTCAACTCACGATTGGTAATTGTTTAACCCGGCGAGTCTTGGTCGATGGAGGCAGTTCAGCGAACGTCATCTTCCTTGATACCATCAAGGCCATGGGAATCGATCGATCAGAAATCACTCGACGCTCGACAACCTTGGTCGGTTTCAATGGAGACGCGACGAGTACCTTTGGAAAGATCACCTTGCCCGTCTATGCAGGGGGAATCAATAAGCAGACGAAGTTCAACGTCATCGACTGTGCGTCGGCCTATAACATCATCTTAGGTCGACCATGGATCCATGACATGAAGGCCGTCCCCTCGACGTACCACCAGACCATGAAGTTCCCTACGTCGTGGGGGGTCCAGGAGATCAAAAGTGAGCTGAAAGTCGCTCGTGATTGCTATAAGCCCACCCTGAAGCCGCAGAAGTAAGCCGTCTAGTAGTTGCAGGACCGGGGAAAACCTGACCAGAAAATCTTGACAAGCCCTTGTCGTATCTCGGAAGTCATGGGTAAGGATGTCTATCGACTCCGAACCCTCGACACTCGAGGCATCTCACATAGCTGTAATGCAACACATCGAGGAAGGTATGTCTTCTAAGTCCTTTTCTACCCTTCATACGATTTTTTACCATGTTGATTACTGACTTAAGCATCGGAGGGTCGTTGGCTAGCCAACGACCAACCTCTGACATTGTTCTATCGCAGATCGCACGCCATAAGATTACTAAGTCTACTACACGACTTTAATCTTGCAAGGTCGCACACCATAAGTGATCAGGTCTATGACCTGATTATCCTTTCACAAGGATGCTTGATCCAAGTTCATCGTATGATCTAGTTGTATGATCATAAGGTCTAACGATCCCTCGATCTAAGTTCTTAACTTAGAAGAATTTCATGTTATGAATGAATGCTTTGATCGCATGTACTTACGTTTGCTCATACGAATTAAAAGTATAAAAGTCTTACGACTTAATCGTTGTGTTACAGTGGATGCCTAAGTCGCACGTCTTCTTGCTCAATTTTTAATGAATTTTACAATTGATGTCATATTTACTTATGAAATGTTACGCAAGTTCAAAGGAAAGATAAATTCATTTATCAAATTGTCGGTTACATTAGACGACTCGACCACCAACGGTCGAGTGGTAAAAGCAAAAAACTAAGGAAAATCTTCTAAGTCTGAGGAGGATCTTCTGTCACATCCTTGCCTGAGGCCTCGCCCTTAGAACCTTCGTCCGCCTCCTCCTCCTCGTCGGCCTCCTTCTCATCATCCGAGTCGAGGTCTTTTGCAGATCCGACTTCACTCAGGTAGAAGGCAAGTTCTTTCGACGCCAATGCGAGAGGATTTTTCCCCGACAGATGTCGTCGCATGATAGCCGCCCGTGCGGTGAATCGGGAAAAAGCAAAGACGGACTTAGCCTCGTCCTTCAGCTCCTTGACCTCCTTCTCTAGACTCGCCACCTTGGACTTAGACTCCCCGACTTCTTTTTCCTTCGTAGCCAAGGACTCCTTCGTCCTGTCCAACTCCTCCCTTTGGTCATAGATCAAAGACAGGGACTACTTTAGACGAGAGTTCACCTCATCCCTCGCACGTCCGACAGCCTACAATTCGTCCAAGGCATCATCGAGTCGTACCGACAAATTCTCGGCGCATGCCAGGGCCGACTTCTCCCTCTCCAGCGCCGCGTTCTCTCTCTTGAGAGCAGAGGACACAAGACCTTCGATCTTCTTCGTCTCGGCGTGCAGGGCCAAAGAAGACTGAAACGTCTGAAGAAAACATAAGACACATGTTAGTAAAACATTTGACAAAGTTAAACAACAATAAAAAAATATAAGTCTTGAAAGAGAGACTTACCATGAACGCCAGTCCGGCAACATGGGAACTCGTATCTTCCACCGAGACTCCCCTAAAGCGCTCCTCGAAAGATGGGAGCTGATACTTCCCCCGGTGCGGAAACAATTTCGTCCCGTCTAGGACGTTGTCAACTAGAAAGTCCGACGGCAATGTAAAATTAACCGTCGTGACCTCTTTATCCCTGGTCGCGTGACCCTTGCCCTTGTCGGCCGCTGTACTGGTCGACGTCGCAGATGCAGGCGTCGTCTTTGTCTCCTGAAGCGCCGGATCGACCAACGTCGCGTCAATCGCGTCGGAATACTTCTTCGTCTTCTCAGAAGTCGCGATCGCCGCCTTCGCCTTCTCAGGACTAACGACTCTCGATGAGTCGCTTACCTTCGAAGACGGTTCCCTCAGGACCGTCGTCCTTGTCCTATTTAGGACCCCCGACCCAGTTGTCAGTGCCTCTTTTCTCTTTAGAACTCCCGACCCAATTGTCGGGGCCTTCGTCCTCTTTTCCCTCGCCTTACGAGCCAATTCAGCTTGGGCCGCCCTCTTGGCCATCACAGACGACGTTTTCGGCTGAGATTCTCCTGTAAACAAGAAAGGAAGAACAGATAAGCGATAGAAACAAAGGAAGAAATATGTCGAGACAGAGTAGGGTACACTTACCGGTCATCTGTACCTCTGCCTCTTCTCTCGACTCCTCTTTCTTCTCTTCTTCCTCAGTCTCCTCTCCCTCCTCCTCATCCTCTCGACCCTCCCGACGTCTCTCGCTCAAGAAGACTAAGTCGTCGTCCTCGTCTACCAAATGACGTGTGACGAATGAACGATCGTCTGTACTGATCTCCAGGAACTTCTCGATCTTGGCCCTGGAGTCATCGTTAGGCACCACCTTGTCGAAGTTGATATCTAAGAACATAAGGGAGAAGGTTAGTCGAAAAACAAAATAAGTAAATACGATAAAAGCATTCGACCAAAGTTGAAAACTCACCCGCCATGTTCCAACCGGATCTGATCCAGTCACTTTCGGGGTCCAGCGTCGCTACCCGTACAAGTACGTACCTGGTCTTCCATTTGCGGTCATTAACCGCGATCTTCAGAACCAAGGTACGGTCGCCCTTGTGTTTGGAAAACTGGTTGTAGCGACGGTATGTATCCTTCTTGACCTGATAGGCCGTGAGCAGGTCCGTCACGTTCATTGGCGACTCCCAATTTGAAGTGAGTCGCTCGATGACCTGAATAACGCGCCAGAACTGGGGCATCAGTTGCCCTGGAGACAAGTCGAACTCACACATAAACGCCTTGGCGATGGCCATTGGAATCCTATCTTAAAGGGGTACTCGTATATCACGACGTGCCCCTCTGGATACATCTCCGGTCGAATATTACCAGCCTTGCTCACTGTAATCCCCGTAGGGATTTTCGCTAATTTTCTAAAGTCATCAAGATCATCTTGATCTCGAATCGTACTACTGGGTTCAGTCGACATCGCTAACCCTGTTAATAAAGTTTGTCGGTCGGAAAAACCCCAAATATCCAGTTTTTCCTAGGTTTTCTCGCAATGGATTTACGACGCATACAAAGATCGAGATGTCGTACCTTATATAAGGCGCACTAAAGACTTCGAAAATCCTAAACAGGTCGAAGATTTCTTGCAAGTTTGGAAAAGATCGGACGAAGAACAGCAAAAAGAATCTCTCTCTAAAATTCTCTGAAATCGTAAAAAAGAAAAGATACATAGTAGATCTCTATTTATGTAAACGATCGTGGCAGGTCGAGTCCCTCGATGATCGACATGAGCCCTTACCTTTTCGTGTGACCACACGGATCGTCGACACCTGGCAATGACAGCTGCTAAGCATGATCGTGCGTCAGCGTGACGTCACGATCTTATCCCCTTTTCGACTTCCTCTCTAGTTGGAATTGGATCGATCCAGTTCCAAGGCAACCAAAGTGATTTTTTGACACGTGTCATAACCCTAGACGTTCGACTGACAAAATTCAAAACTCAAAAAATTGCTTCTTCATTTTAAAATTTAGGGGCAAACTGTTTGGGTAAAAATTCACCAGTCTCGACCACGACCAAGATAAGGAAAACATTTATCACACTTTTTCCATGATAAGGTAGAATCATAGTACTTTATCCCCTGACCAAAGTTAAAATCGAAAGTTATTCACCACACGAAACTTGACCATGACGTCGTCTAACTCACACGACCGTCGTATGGAACCTTGCGACCTCGACCGACTAACGTACATTATTTATGTTACGTTTCAGTGTTTAACTGCAGGAATCAATGTCATTAAATGACCAACAGCTATAACCGACGAGGATCATAACTGGCATTAATTCCAGAGACGTTACGACCGTTATTCCAGTATTTATGAAGATCATTGAATGATACGAAGACTATAAAAACGAAGGCTAAATCATCATTTGCGGATCATCTGATCATCACACACACTCTCAGGCAATCATCTGCAATCTCGGAACTCTCAAGAACACTCGAAGCAAAGAATTCTCTCTCAAAAGATCGCTCACGACGCACGACTTTCACGCACGACACATTGGTTTTACACACGACGCACCAGTTTTTTTACTTGATACACTTGTTACTTTACATTTAAAGTCTTTCTTTCATCCGTATTGTAATCATTGTACGACCGACTCCCGAAACATAAGGATATCGCCCCTGTTTGGCGATCATAGTGCAGCGACGACCTCCAAAGTCGTCCGCGGGTGTTTTCCTCGTTGAGGTTTTTCCCGCGTCACCAAAATCTCTGTTTTATTTATATTTTTTGCCTTTGTCGTACGCTTTATCGAAAGATTCCTATTCTTTAGCTGTTAAGCTCCACAATCAACCTTAAGTTATCCTTCTGGACGATTTTTGGCATTAACAGGTGCATTGGCGATTTCACAAGGGTCAAGAAGCGACATGGGAGGTGGAGTCTGAGATGAGGGCCAAGTACCCACATTTATTCGACCAAGGAATTCCGAGGACGGAATTCTTTTAAGGGGAGAGTGTTGTAATTGTGCCTTGATTTTCATAAAATAGGGAAGTTATGGTTAAAGAGCAAACTACGGTGAGAATGGTGGCTAAAGCCTAAAGGTAGTAAAGAGAGGACTAAAGGGGTATGTTGTTGAAAGATATATAAGGGAAGCAATCCCTAGAAATTCTTTATTCTGTATAATTTATTACGGCTGAAGAGAAATCGGGAAGTACAGAGAAAGAGGTGAAATCAAGAAATCGGCTAGGGAGTCTTCGTTGAAGGTAAACCTTGATTCACTCCCTCTGATTTGGTTCTTGTAATTCGTTTTCTACCTTGTATTTGAGTTGCAAAATTTGGTGAACACCATTTTTACTCTGGGTTATCTATTTCAAGAATGTAATGGAGATTATTGATTTTGGGTTGATTAGAGGCCATATGGGTGGACAAATGGGTGTTTTAAGCTAAAGTTTTGGACCCAATCATGTATTTATTTAGGCATTGGGGTTAAATCGCATTTGGTTCTCGATTTAAGAGTTTTTGGGGTTTAACAGTCCGTGTTTCCGAAAGTCGCACTCTCCGGATAATGGCATCCGGACTAGCAGTATTTTCCGATAGAAGTTTCTGATAATGTCGTCTGAATAGTGTTTTTCGGATGATGTTGTCGGGATATCAGCGTCCAGATAGAATTTTTCCGGATTGAGGATTCCGGATAGTTGAATCCGGAGAAGTTGTCCGGATTGAGGATTCCGGATAGTCGAATCCGGAGAAGTTGTCCGGATTGAGGATTCCGGATAGCCATCCGGAAAGTCTGGGTTCAGAAATGTGGGTGTGTTCGATAGATGCTTGCCCGAGTATTTTCTGACTAAAGTGTATGGTATGCCTTAGGTGTTGGGTTTGGCTCGGTTTGTTCGAAAAAGAGACGCGTGTTTAGGAAATCACATTTAACATGTGAGTTCCCTTGTACCTTCCTTCCTAAATGCGATTATTTGCTAAACTTACTGTTTTGACTGAATATGGTATGCATCACGAATAAAACTTCTTCATAAGATTTTATAGACGCCTCACATGGAAGTATGTTTTGGAAATGCTTATTTATGTATGATATGATACGTTTTATAAATATTTCATGCGATGCTAATTTATTGTTAGTCTTGCTTGTATGCTATGTGGAGTCGGGTTGCATAGTGAGACCAGTGTACCTTGGGATCCGCTGGTCCTTTGGGAGTAAATGACGATTCGATGTGTAAGGAATTTGTTTCATGTATACTCGGGGAATGGGGAGTGTGCTTGGGCCCCGAGTTGTAGCGAGAGGGGAGTCGGCTTGTGCCCTGATCGTGATAATTGGTTACGTACGGTCTATGAACACTGTGTAAATACCCTTGTATGTATGGAGTTCGTGTTAAGCCTTATGATTTTATTTAAAGTATCGTTTTACACATGTTGTACAAACTGTCTCAGAGGGAATTCGCTAGACCTTGTGGTCTAACCCTCGTTTTTTTCAAAACTAAACCATTTTGAGAAGCATTCTAGTGGTGCTTCGGGTAAGGGTAAGGAGAAAATGTGAAGGTCTGAGCTGGAGGCGTGTTCTGATCAAGCAACTTAGTTAAAACTTAGTACTACGCTAGTTTGATGGGTTCTCGACTGTTGGAGGATGTTTCCGCTGCCAGTTTTGTTTATTCGGATCCTGTAATGCTCAGATGTTGATTTTTTTCTATGTAATTGGGATCCATTTTGGGATTTAAATTTATGTTTTTGCATGTTGACTTTTGGGATGTTACACTTTTTTGTGATATTGGTCAAAATATGACATTGTTCATGATAATATGCTTATATTTGATGCATCGAGTTTTATACACGAGAATGGTAATCAGATATACATGGACTCATGGGATATTATGTGAAGGTATTAAAGTTATAAATATGGTATTGAAACCATGAAATTCCTATGATGGCTTATTACACATTCCTTTGTATAAATGTGTCTTATTGGCCTAAATGAAATTATTGGAACCAAGTCAATTATACACTAGGAGAACATAGTCTTGGGTGCCACCATATTGGTATGTACCTAGATCTCCTCCATTCTGGTAATGCACATGGTGTAGTCCTCGGATATGTCGGGCCGTTTGATGTCGCTTATGTTAGCTTGACACTTAGGTATATCGTTTCTTTGGGTGGAATTTGATTGGTGCTATGGGTCTCCCCCATTGATTTCGATTGTGGATTAATCTCTCGGAAAATTATTAAACATGTTTCATATATTGTTCAATATATCTTGTACAACTTACTAGGCTTTTTGACCTAACACTTGTTTGTGTCGACATGTATCTCAGGTTCTAGTGGCGCCACCTCTAAGAAGGTCTAGAAGGATATTTGTGAGCTTGGGGAATGCAACTTTGGGACACCATAGAAGAAGGTATATTGTTGGAGTAGTGACGAGACCCCTTTTGTAATATTTTTCTTTTAGAAGTTAGATTAGTTAGTTGTCGTTTACTTTCCGTTACATTACAAACGTTGTAATTGTACAGGTGTTCATTTAGTTCCCCTTTTTGGGAGGCACAAGCTTTGGCTAATTTATACCACTCTTCCGTTTTATGGAAGTTTTTGTTTGTCCCAATTTTTGGGGTGTTACAAGATTTCATATTGAAGTATAAAAGACTACCGCAATGGCTAGATTGTTGGAACTTTAGTTTGGAAGTTTTTTCTTCCATCCCACATGGTAGGAAAACTAATATCAAAGGACTTTATAAGTATTTTCTCTCAAGTGGGCATTGAACAAGTTGGTCGGCTCATGGTGGGAGTTGTGAGTGGAAGGCCCAACACGCACGTATGTATGAGGCCAAGGCCAAGGCCGCGAGATTCGCAGAGTGGCACAAGGAGTCCCCCTTTGCACTTCGCACGACACATTCCCCGAGCTCCTGAGCGTTCTTTTTGTTGAAATTATAGAGAGAATTAGATAATTACTGGTTAATAAAAGTTGTTATTTATCCAATAGTTAAAATCCGGTTATCTAGCGGATATAACTTCAAAGTTAATATAAAATTCGTTTTCTTTGAAGATAATTTTTTAGTTGTAGACTTACTCTCCTTCTGTGTAATAACTTGGATTATTTATTTTTAGAGATATGAAAGTTAAAGGACTATATGTGTTAACTTCCTATAATTGAAGGTCTTGACTTGAAAAATGGGTGGTATATAAATCCATTACCACCGCCTCATATTTTTAAGTTTACCATTTCACCACTTTTAGTTTTCAATCCAAAGTGAAGTGTGAGTATGGATTTTTTTTTCAATCAATTAAAAATAAAGAAGCTTTAAAGATTTTGGGTTATGAATTGGTTATCATCTCTGGAAACTCAGGTATGAAGAATTCTCCTATTTTCTCCTCTATAGTTTATGGTGAATCCTTAGTGGTGGTTTTTAGTAATTTGAGTTTGTCTTGTTTATATCATTTGGTTGAAAGATAAGTTATCCTACGGTAAATTTTTGGTTCTCTACAAATTTGAAGTATTTTGATAAGGTAGTTATGTTTTTGGTTGGTTTTCGGATTGAAACTTTCATTTTGTAAAATTAACCAAAGGTTTAAATTCATAGTATCTCGGTGATTTTGGATTGATTAATCCATAGTTAATATAGAATAAATAATTTTAGATTATTCATATTTGCGATTACTAATATTGGGTATTACTATATTTTGAAAATCATGATTGGATTTGATTTTGGGATAAAAGTCAGAACTGATAAGTTTTGGAGAAGAACCTGTGTAAATAAAAACTCACATTCCTTTTGTTTCGTTTCTCGTTTCAGTGTAGGATTTAAACCTTATTTTAAAGGATCGGTTTAAAGATTATGAAAGGTCAATTTTGTGATATTTATAGTAGTTTAATACCCTTCCTAATGCGGATAATTCAGGTGTTCGGTTTGGGAATATATTAACCGTTAAGACTCGGGGTGGAATATTTGTACCCGATGTGAGTTTTCTTTTAACCATTTTTGAACTAGAATGCATTTATTATAAAATGGTTAATTTATGATATGAATGATATCGGTATGTGAGATTTTGTTATATATGGTTATGTTACGGTATTGCACTATCGTGCTGTGCTATAACGCCGACAACACTTATCGCGCTGTGCTAGAACGCTAGCAACACTATCGCGATGTGCTACAACACCAGCTTCACTGTTATCGCGTTGTGCTAGAATGCCAGCAAAAATGTGAGATGTTGTGCTTGAATGCCAACGGAGTGTATTGTGAGATGTTGTGCTTGAAGGCCAACGAAGTAAATTGTTGAGTTGTGCCTGAGTGCCAACGATTGGATAAATTAATCAAGCGTTTTAGATAAACTGTTTTAATACATGGTTTTATATAAATTGATATGATAACGCTCTTGAAATGACTGTGATTATCTCACTAGACCATTTGGTCTAACCCTCATTTTGTTTTAAAAAATATGCATTTCAGGATTACGAAAAGTAGGAGGTAAAGGAAAAGTTAATAATGTGAGATCGCTGTTTTTGATTTATCTCGTTGGAGATAATTGAGATGGAAATTGAAGTCTGATTTTGATATGTGGTTATGTGGATCTTTCGTATGAAGATTTTATTAGCAAAAAGTTTATTTGCTATTTTCATAGAGTTGTATAGATTTGTAGAATGGGACCCAATGTGTAACCCGAATGTGATTTGTTTATATAATATTCATGTTGTTTGTTATGTGGAGGTGCGGGTTGTTACATTCTGCTCCACTATCTCCTAATCTTGGGGAATAAACAGAGTAAATTGGGAAGGATAGGTAACTTTTCAGTATAAATATGGGGTAAAACTTTCTTCAATGTACCAAGAAAAAACCGAAAATATGCTTTCTAAATCTCTCAATCGTCGCCTTTCATATTCTTGTGTTTCCTACGAGTTTTTTGTATAATCTCTGCATAATTCGACTATCATTGTTGTTGATAGTCAATTTCAATTGTATCAAATCATGGGCTTTGCAATTTGAAGACTCATATCGAAAAAGGTAGTCGTATAAAACCTAAAAGGACAGGATTGAATCCGTATAGTTTTTTGCTTCTCTACATCAACACTCATATTAGGTTGGTTTTATATTTATGTTATGCCTTTATTTTACGTTCACTTTGTGAACACTATGTTTAGGCATGGGAATGCGGCGGGGACCCCAATCACCATCTCCATCCCCGTACCTGTCGGGGAATATAATCACATCCCCATCCTCGTCCCTAACGGGGAAACATATTTTTTTCTAATTTTTAATACTAAAATGGCTAATATTTAACATGTATTGAACTAAAAAAATAAGCCAAACTTACACCTGTAAATATACATCACGTGATACATACCAAAACAACATCGAATAATATCCAAATGTCAAACATATCAATAACAATTACATATTAAGTAACAAAAACTATATTTTGACTTAGAATTCACAAAAATCAATATATATATATATATATTATGCCACCTCATACATGGTAGTTTTCTTTTTTAATATATATATATATATATTAAAAAAGAAAACTACCATGTATGAGGTGGCATAATGTGGTTTGAGTATTCATCAAAACTTGAAATATGGTGTGTTTTGGTTATCTCACATTGGTGAAAAAAAGAAAGTTTGAAAGAGTGAAATGTGTATAAGAATTGGGGAGATCATTCTTTTGTAGTACGTGATAGTGTTAGCCCACATTAGTAAATCTTTTGTTGGCAAAAAGGCTTTGTTTGCAAAAAAAGTTTTGTTTATATACATCAAATCTTGAAATGTGGTGTGTTTTGGCTATCCCACATTGGTGAGAAAAAGATAGTTTGAAAGAATGAAATGTGTATAAGAAATGTAGAGCCTATTCTTTTGTAGCAAGTCATAGTATTGGCCCACATTAGTAAATCTTTTTTTTGGCAAAAAAATGTTCTCTTTATTTAATAAATTATTAAAACAATGTCTTTTTGGTAAATAATTCTATATATACATAAAAATTGGGTAAAAACAACCAAGAATGATCATATAAAAAATGTTTTTCTAAGTATACCCTTCTGTCATCTTTTGTATATCCCCTCCCCTCACATACTTCACCTTTTTAATTTTTATTTAAAAGTTACATTTTACCTTCTATACTTATTTAATAAATTTACTTTATACCTTTTAGTTTTCTATTTTTCATTTTACATCTTTATTATATTAACACATATAATCGTATATTAACTAAAATACGTTAAAAAAAGACTTTTTAATTTAAACAAGTTACGTCATTATAATCGTTTCGTCGATACCTTCGAAATTAGCCTAATATTGAATATTTTTTTATTTAATTATATTATTATACGTCATACGTTTACGTTGTTTTTTTATATTGTTATTCGTCGATACCTTCTTATTTTGTACACATATACATACCACTCACATTATGTCCTCACAACATCTACAACAGTTTTGCAAAAAATAAATTAAATGCCACAAGTTCATTTTTTACTTACACAAATACCTCATCTCTCTCCTGATTTGAAAAAATGCCCCAAGATCCCGCGAACTAACCCGTGATCGCGGAGCCGTGCATTTGGTTCTCAATTATAATTAGTTATTTAATTTTCGGGTTTCGGGTTTCGGATTGCTTCGATATTAAATATTTTAAAAATATTAAATATAAAAAATATTTTTAATTTTAACAAGTTACGCCATTATAATCATCTCGTCGATACCTTCGAATTGAGCCTAACATTGAATATTTTTTGATTTAATTATATTATAATATGTCATATGTTTACGTTATTTTTTTATATTGTTATTCGTCGATAGCTTCTTATTTTATTTATTTAATTATATTATTTCGAAATAAGCCCAATATTAACTAAAATACGTTAAAAATATACTTTTTATTCCAACAAATTCCAACTCTGATTATTCATTTAAATCAATATATCTACGAGTACAAGTACGCTCTATATAGTTAATTATTTAATTTATGGTACATCTCTTACTTTTTCAATTTTCGTTTTACACTATTAATACGATACACTTAAAAATACATTTTGATCTTCAATCAAATAAGTTTAAAATACATTAAAAATAAACTTCAAAATGCATTAAAAAATAAATTTGTAAATAAAAAATATTGTGAGTCACATTTTAACAAGGCAACGATTCATATATTGTGGAAGATAGTAACAAGAAGAGATAATATAATTAAAGTGGTGTATTATTCATGTGGAAGAACTATCCTAGAGAGAGAATGGTTCTCTCTCTAGAACACACACTTACACACTATGGAGGCTACATTGCAACTGACTACTAAACCCTAATTACACACACTAAACATTATATACCCCCTTGTTACACTATTAAGCCCAAACCCATATTACAATTAATACCCTTTTACAAAACTATCTTATAATTATGACATTTTGTGTCCTAACAAATATAGTCAGTCCCGGGCCGGGCCTTGTGATGAAAATCGTTACTAGTTAAGAATCGTCGCATCATAACCGGTCCCGTATCGAGTCGGTCGGTCTCGGTTCCATGTATGTCTCGGGTTGGGCTGGACCTATTTAGCCATTTCTAGGCCCATCGAAATGTTTTCTAATTTCTATTAGACACTAACCCGGAATCCGACTAATCTGAACGCGAAGCAATTCGAAAACCTAAACTTAAAATTCGAGTCAATAACTTTACTTTATTTTAAATCAAATTATTAAACGAATAACGTTCGATATATATATATATATATATATATATATATATATATATATATATATATATATATATATATATATATCGAATTCCTTAACGTATTTTTACGTAATTATGTATGTTAATGTGATATGTTAAAACGTATTTTTTAGAGAGAAAATACTTCACAAGATAAAACGTATTTTTACGCCCAACTCGTTATTAGCACGACATAAGTTGATAAACATTTTTAAAAATAAGCATAAGTTGTTTTAAATAAGCAATCCCAAATACCCTTTAATGTGATATGTTAAAACGTATTTTTTAAGATATTTTAGTTAACATATGATTATTATGTTTAATGTAATAAGAGTGTAAAACAAAAATTGAAAAAGTTAGAGATGTACCATAAATTAAATATTTAACTATAAGAGTATGAATTTTAAATATAAAAAATATTTTTATGTAGTATATATGATATATAATTAAATAATTAAATAAAAAAATACTCAATCTTGGGCTCATTTCGAACGTATCGAAGAGACGATTATAATGGTGTAATTTGTTAAAATTAAAACGTATTTTTTAACGTATTTTAGCTAATATACGATTATACGTGTTAATATGAGAAGGTGTAAAATGAAAATTAGAAAAGTAAAAGGAATAAAGTAAATTAAATAAATAATTTTAGGGGTATAAATTGTAAATTTTAAATTAAAGTTTGGTTTGTGAGAGGAGACAATATTGTAAGGGGGTTGTAGGGGGTATTCAATTTGGCAGGGGGTAGGCATAGCAACCCCCTATAAAAATACATCTAAGATTGACATTATACCGTTTGTGTTTTTTTAAATCAATCAATCATTAATCAAATCAATCATAAATATATATATATATATATATATATATATATATATATATTAAAAAAGAAAATCACCATGTATAAGGTGACATAACGTGGTTTGAGTATCATCAAAACTTGAAATACGGTGTGTTTTGGCTATCCCACATTGGTGATGTAACGTCCCAAAACCAAGAATACAAGCTACGAGCTACTTCTTTAATCCAAAACGCCCTAAACGGCTCCACACATTAACACTATCCAGCTCTACAACAAAAGGGCTCGCGGAAATAACCATAAATACAGCTGAGATTTCTAACATGACATAAAAAGAAAGTTCTTCTACTCCTTCTAACCGCAAGCTCTCGCTCACGTCCTGCCAAACTGCTAAACATGCCCTCGGCTACCTGCTTACCTGAAAAGGTTTTAGTTTTGAAAAGCGAGGGTTAGACCATGAGGTCTAGTGAGTTCCCTCCACACTAAGTCACACCAAAATATTTCAGATTATAAATACAGTTATGAAAACATTTGCATAAATCATAACAAGCGCACAAAATTTATAGGCACACATTGACACATGCTAATGGCACGCGCTAAAGTCACACACACCGTGACAACGCAATCGGGCACACACCGCCCATGTCACACACACCGTGACAGCGTAATCGGGCACACACCGCCCATATATGAAACGAATTCATATATATAAATATGTTAATCATGGGACACACCCCCATATCCCACAAAAGCCAGAGCATGGTCACACACATTTAAATCACACATATAAGCCACACCGATAAATCACACATTTATACCTTGCCTTGAAATAAAAGCAGTTGTAAAGCACACTGTTACATAAAAACCACACCACACACTTCTTTTCGTTTTGCAATAAAAGTGATTGAAAAGCACACGGTTAAATAATAACCGTGCCACACACTAAATCTTCAGTTCGTAATAAAAGCATTTGAGCAACCCACCTTTAACAATAATTATCAACCACACACTCGTATAAAAATTTAGGTTTAGAAAGACTCACCTGGCGTCCAGCTTAGAAGTTCTTACCAGCACCGATCATCTCTACCCACACACCTACAATTAAACCCATCACACATACTGGGTAAGACACACATGATTCTTACCAAGCTTTACTAACTGAAAAGTCCCAGCCGGATAAATCACCGAATCCTAAGTCTCGGTCTCAAAATAAAATCCCATCCAAGATGATTACCCCAAAAAGTATTCTACCGGATCTTGAATTAAAAACCATCTCGGAACCCAAATTAAATTTGTATAATTCGGTCCACTAGCTATTTCAATTGGCTTGGTCTAAAATGAGGTTAATCCATTAAACTAAAACAACTAACCACTGGGCTCACGACCCAAGACATAAATTGAATCCCAATTTAATTAACATACCGAAACCATATTCATTAATGTATTCGGTCCCTTAAGAAATTTATGTATGTCTACCCCAAAATAAAGAAAGGATTTCCGGTCCGACTTTCCATTAGCACCACCGACCCAAATTGCTAATAAATAAAAATAGCAGTCCACGTGTCTAGTCCTTGTGTTAACTTCGGATTACTCACCAAAACCCACACCAGATTTTCTTAAAGATAAAACCGGCCCAAAGCAAAGAAATGGATGTCGGTTCAATCAAACTAAAACGGTTTGCGCCAAGCTAGGTTTGCGCCAAGTTTGGTTTTTCTAAGTCTCGCACTCGCAGCTTTCGAACATACATCGATTTCAAAATGTTTCTAGCATTCAATCCTCCCTAAACATTCCAGTTAATGAGTCTATATCACATATTCTTACATAATCAGGCTTCAAACTACCCCTTAATCCAACAAAATTCCGATAGAACATTTCTCAGTTTAATTTGAAGAAATAACAAAGATAGATTCACACACTCATCCACTAAACAGGAATTTACCCAAAAGAAAATGATTTCTTACCAGAAACAAGTTTCTCCTCACGATTTGCCAAACTGATTCCTTCTCTTTTGCTCTTTCCTCCTCAGCCGCCAATCACCCAAAAATAATATGAACAATGAGTGAAAACCTAGAAATCAGCACCCCTTATATACTCCTTTAAATTTGCAAATAGGCCCCTTAGTTACAACTTCTTTTATTTCCACAATGACCACTAAGCTTTCAGGACTTACTAGGAAATCGAGTTGTTACAACACTCCCCCCTTAAAAGAATTCCGTCCCCGGAATTCCATCTTTTAAACAATCGAGGAAACGGGTCCTCAACTTCCTAACCTTACGATCTACAATTACTTCCCTAACACCAAGTACATCTGAGGCAGTTACCACTTTCTCACATTAATTACACTGTCCACAATCCGACAATAGCAACAAGTCACACGCTTATACCACAATGTCACTCTCATACCATCACCAAGTCTAATAGTCCTTCACCCTGAGTGCTACCTTCAATCATTTCCTTACCTATACTTCTCATACTTAAAACACGCTTCCAAGGAACGACTCCCTAGAAGGTAAACACTCTTGACCAATCACACAAGCTAGCTTTCCTCAACTCTTTAACCAATCACGTACACACTAGATTTTAACGGTTACTATGCCTAACCAACAGTTCCGCCATCTCTCATACGAGAAATTCAACCGAGTAAATTTGAAGTCACACTCCAAGCTCGAAGCTACCACACACTTCTTATTTCTCAAACGATACTAACTCACTCGTTTGCATTCCCTCTACACACAAGGATTAGCTCATCAATTTCAAAGATTTCGCATCTTCTACGACACTCTAACCAACTCACCCAAGAGCACACAATTTCCTCTTAGCTAGCCATCAACTGTTACCCTATTCCTTTATTCTCGGATACAATCCACATGCCACTTAGACACCCATACATCACCACACACATTCTTGCCAAATTTGGAACCACTTATGAACAATTCCCGAGCAACGATCTCCACTTACGCTCTTCCTATACCAACACTAATTCACCACTTTCCCTCACATCAATTTCTCATCATTGTGCCTCGCATGCTTACTAAGTATGAGCGACCATCTACTTATCCACACCTCCCCCACACACTAGAGGTTTAATCCTCACAGTTACCACCTGCCTACTACTGCGTACAATGTACGGTTTCACCTCGACTCCACATAGGTTAATCAACACTAGTATTACCGATCCATACATCTATCATTCCTCAACTACCCTCGGCACTCTTCCTCTAACTAGAGAGTAAGAGAGCACATCTCGACCAACCGATCCTTGAGTCAAAACTCTCAAGATCTCCGTTCACTGACATCGGAAACTCCCAGGCTAAAGACTCATCAGAACTTAGGAGCTCACCTCCAATCTATTATCTCCTTGAGGAACCCTAAAGATTCTCCTTCACTCGGCACTTACACCACATATTCAAACATTACACTTTCTAGATAGCGTCCTCACTCACACAAGATATAAGCTACACAACACGCTACACCGTTGATATCACAACCAGGTTAGCACTCCACACATTTATCATCACGCTCCACATACTACTATTATTCTTTACACTCAAGCCACCACACTCCACACACTAACAAAATCAGCACAACGGTACTCAAGGACACCCACGCGCCTGTAAATTCATAATGACATTGGCCAGATGTGATTTGAATTTACCTTACGTGAGAGTCCTCACTACCTTCGTCCTAATTTATCAGTGATTGAGGTCTTCCCTAAAGGCTTCCTATATCTCAGCTGTGTCCTTCTACTCCACAGTTTAAGTTTAGGCCCATCTGGTCACCTAAATCCCTTAAACTAGGGCTCTGATTGCATTTGTAACATCCCAAAACCAAGAATACAAGCTAAGAGCTACTTCTTAAATCCAAAACGCCCTAAACGGCTCCACACATTAACACTATCCAGCTTTACAACAAAAGGGTTCGCGGATATAACCCTAAATACAGCTGAGAATTCCAACATGACATAAAAAGAAAGTTCTTCTACTCCTTCTAACCGCAAGCTCTGGCTCACGTCCTGCCAAACTGCTAAAGTTGCCCTCGGCTACCTGCTTACCTGAAAAGGTTTTAGTTTTGAAAAGCGAGGGTTAGACCATGAGGTCTAGTGAGTTCCCTCCACACTAAGTCACACCAAAATATTTCAGATTATAAATACAGTTATGAAAACATTTGCATAAATCATAACAAGTGCACAAAATTTATAGGCACACATTGACACATGCTACTGGCATGCGCTAAAGTCACACACACCGTGACAACGCAATCGGGCACACACCGCCCATGTCACACACATCGTGACAGCGTAATTGGGCACACACCGCCCATATATGAAACGAATTCATATATATAAATATGTTAATCATGGGACACACCCCCATATCGCACAAAAGCCAGAGCATGGTCACACACATTTAAATCACACATATAAGCCACACCGATAAATCACACATTTATACCTTGCCTTGAAATAAAAGCAGTTGTAAAGCACACTGTTACATAAAAACCACACCACACACTTCTTTTCGTTTTGCAATAAAAGTGATTGAAAAGCACACGGTTAAATAATAACCGTGCCACACACTAAATCTTCAGTTCGTAATAAAAGCATTTGAGCAACCCACCTTTAACAATAATTATCAACCACACACTCGTATAAAAATTTAGGTTTAGAAAGACTCACCTGGCGTCCAGCTTAGAAGTTCTTACCAGCACCGATCATCTCTACCCACACACCTACAATTAAACCCATCACACATACTGGGTAAGACACACATGATTCTTACTAAGCTTTACTATCTGAAAAGTCCCAGCCGGATAAATCACCGAATCCTAAGTCTCGGTCTCAAAATAAAATCTCATCCAAGATGATTACCCCAAAAAATATTCTACCGGATCTTGAATTAAAAACCATCTCGGAACCCAAATTAAATTTGTATAATTCGGTCCACTAGCTATTTCAATTGGCTTGGTCTAAAATGAGGTTAATCCATTAAACTAAAACCACTAATCCAATTCAACTAACTACTGGGCTCACGGCCCAAGACATAAATTGAATCCCAATTTAATTAACATACCGAAACCATATTCATTAATGTATTCGGTCCCTTAAGAAATTTATGTATGTCTACCCCAAAATAAAGAAAGGATTTCCGGTCCAACTTCCCATTTGCACCACCGACCCAAATTGCTAATAAATAAAAATAGCAGTCCACATGTCTAGTCCTTGTGTTAACTTCAGATTACTCACCAAAACCTACACCAGATTTTCTTAAAGATAAAACCGGCCCAAAGCAAAGAAATGGATGTCGGTCCAATCAAACTAAAACGGTTTGCGCCAAGCTAGGTTTGCGCCAAAGCTTGGTTTGCGCCAAAGCTTGGATTGCGCCAAGTTTGGTTTTTCTAAGTCTCGCACTCGCAGCTTTCGAACAGACATCGATTTCAAAATGTTTCTAGCATTCAATCCTCTCTAAACATTCCAGTTAATGAGTCTATATCACATATTCTTACATAATCAGGCTTCAAACTACCCCTTAATCCAACGAAATTCCAATAGAACATTTCTCAGTTTAATTTGAAGAAATAACAAAGATAGATTCACACACTCATCCACTAAACAAGAATTTACCCAAAAGAAAATGATTTGTTACCAGAAACAAGTTTCTCCTCACGATTTGCCAAACTGATTCCTTCTCTTTTGCCCTTTCCTCCTTAGCCGCCAATCACCCAAAAATAATATGAACAGTGAGTGAAAACCTAGAAATCAGCACCCCTTTTATACTCCTTTAAATTTGCAAATAGGCCCCTTAGTTACAACTTCTTTTATTTCCACAATGACCACTAAGCTTTCAGGACTTACTAGGAAATCGAGTTGTTACAGGTGAGAAAAAGAAAGTTTGAAAGAATGAAATATGTACAAGGATTGAGGAGATCATTCTTTTGCAACCCAGTAAAATGTTACAACCCGTGCAACCTTCATCTAAATCGTCAATTGCATTTGGATTCTCATTGATTCTATAAATGAATTTACCTGAATTTCGTTGAATTTATGCAAAATATGTCAGCGCACATAATGGTTCATGTGATGTATAAGATGAAAGTGGTACATTCATGAAATAATATGCATTCCATGACATTTAATGAAATACTATGCATTATAGGTAAGATTATTGTATGAAACCACTAATCATTGATGCAATTCAGCAATCAATCCGTTGTCTACATATTGAATGAGCTAAAAGAATGGTTAGATGAGTATTACAGTAAATTGTAACCTTTACTCGATTGTAAAATAAATCACCTCATCTATATGTGTGTATATATGTATGTAATCATGTATGTATTAAGCAAAGTGCATTTTCGTACACCAATGCTTATAATTTCGTTGACATAAATGAAAATAAGCATTAGCAAGTCACATGTATACACACGCACACACTCTCTTATAAAGATGATTTTAATATTATTTTGGTGTAGTTGTAATTTACAGAGTTCCATGAGATTTATTGGTTAGTAGCTGCAAAATGCACGATCATATAATTAAGCTACAAACGGTGTTCTTTTCTTATCTAGTTAAGTGTTATTTTGATAAATAGAGGGCTTAATCATTTGAAAACTCAAAAATATGTGAGATCTGAGAGATCCATTCTTTTTTACTAATTTAAGATAATTAATGTTTTTAATTAATTAGATAATTAAGGAGATAATCATTGATATTTATTGAGTAAAAAATTAATGTATTTACAAGATATCTCTCTCTCTCTCTCTCTCTCTCTCCCTCTCTCTCTCTCTCTCTCTCTCCGTATTAGCATGCACATCGTGCACACAAGGTAAACAACTTAGTAATGTTTACATTAGTGGATTAGAATGGATCTCATTGTATTTGCAGTAGTGGATTAGAATGGATCTCCGTATTAACATGCACATCGTTCACATTGTGTTTGCAAGTAGTATGTTTAAATTTTTGTTTGTTTAAATTCTCGTAGATGTAGAGTGTGATTACTATATGTTCATAAACTATAACAGTATTTACAAAAAAAAGTTCACAATGTACTGACCTTAAGTTCATATTCAAGTATGTGTGTATGTGTATGTGTATGTTATGGAGAAATGATAGATAAATAAGAGGAGAGAAGAGAGAAAACATGGGAGAAAATGTAAGAAATAAGAAAGCTGAAATACATTTTTAATTTATATTAGATTTATTTTTTTAACTAATTTTTATGGTTTAAATTGGATCTCATGGATCTCACAAATTAGTAAGTTCTTAAAAGAAGATCCCATGGTAAATAGGTGTAGTTCCAAATAGTTACTTACTCACCAAAAATTAACCGTCAATTAACTTCCATATAAAATGGAAATTCTTTATCTATTTGAACAAACGAAACATAACAAAATCTTTGTATTTTGCTCTTGATTTTGTACGACTTTGAATTATCCCCGAATAAACTTAGCGTTAGCTGAAATATGGACGAAATATTACTTATAGATAATGATTCATCACAATCCATATTTTAAATCCAAGTTTTTCTTATCGATACTCATTCCCTATATCCGGTTATAACGAGTTCTCTAACAAGAACACATACATTATTCTCTCTTATAAATACAACCACTCCCTCTAAAATGACATAAGGTAAGAAAATGGAGAAAAATTCCATGGAAACTATCACATATATTATTTAATTTTTTTATAAAAACAATAGCTCCCTCTAACTTGTATATTGGAACAATTGCATTCTTGGTATGCCCTAATATATACAACACACATACTTCCTTTGCTCAATGAAAATTGCAAATATAGATAGTTTTTATTTAGGTTAAAAGAAGTTAAAACAGTAATTCAAGATTAAGTTGTTAAACCAAAATAATTAGTACAAATCCAAAATGCTTAAAATCTTATACAACTTAAGTACATACATGCCAAGATTAATTCATGGGCTCTTCAAATCACAGTCATCGTCGTCCTCTCAATGACTTATGAAGGCTTGAATCTCTTCGGAAAATAATTACAAATTGCATAATTAAACAACACACATAATATTACAAACACCCCAAAAAAACAAAATGTTACAAGTTTCATTCTAAAAGAAGAAATTACCTTATTTTCACCCTTGAGAAACTTAGGGTTTATGCATTTCTTCAACTACAGCATCCAACCAGGAAACAATCCATTGGGATGGTTGGCGTTGACACCGGCAATATTCATCTCATCAGATCCAATAGGGTTGTATCTCAATCCATTGAAGCTATATTAAAAAGCCATTGGAAAATTAAAGGAGCCTGAAAACTAGTTTTGATTCAAATCACTCATTTAAAAGACACTTGTTTTGAGCTTGAAATCAAGAAACACACCTGTTGTGCATGGTGGAGTTTAATCCTAGAGGCTGGAAGAAATCTTCGGAGTGTGTAGGAAGCGGATTATAGGGGATGGTTTGCGCCCCTTCCCACATTTGCCTAACCGGAAACTCCTGCACACTTTCTTCCAACTGCAAATAAGATCGTTCAAGTCAGCCTCATTTTTTGTTTCTATAGAAATACACCCGAACACACACACACATATATATATATAGGGTCAGATTTAGGGGAGAACCTCAAAAAAACGGAAAACTGAAGAACACCCTGGTAGCCCTTCTTCTGGACGGTATGCACTTGTGCATGCAAGTAATATGTAGCAAGCACACGTGCATATACACAAATCCATATGCATAATGCACAAGTGCATAAAACCCAAAAAACAACTTAATTTACTTGTATGCACAAGGGCTACCAGGGTGTTCCTCAGTTTTCCATTTTTTGAAGATTTCTCTAAACCCCTCTCTCTCTCTCTCTCTATACATATATATATATATGCATAATAAACTAGTGATTTTATATTCAGAAATAGAATATATATATATATATATGTAGACATGGGATCATGTGAGACCAATTAAGTTGTTTTCATGAGACCCGTGTGACCACACTTTTACACTTGAAACTTCACAGTCAACACTATATATATATATATTGTTTTCAACACTGATGTAACCTTCACAGTGCTTTTTGCTGTGCAAGTTAAGATTTTTTTTTACTTTAACAGTGTTTTGCTGTGAAGTTTCAAATATAAAAATGTGGTCACACGAAAAGAGGCTGGTTTCACGTGCACAATAATTTTGGGATGAATGGAGTATTAATTTTAGGGTGTGTTGAGTGCTACCTTTTTCCTCAAGGCTTTGTTTGTTTCAGCAAGAACTTGCTCCTGCATATATAATCAACCAAAATAGGAGTCAAAACAAATGAGTCATCAGAAATTTTACAAGCTTGTAGTGCTCTGATGGTTTTACTTTTACATACATGAAGACATTCATACCTTTCTTTGGAGATCAGCAAGCTGATCCAACATGCACTGAGTCTGAAAATTCAAGAACAAAACATTGATGATCTATAGAATTTATGTGATTTTCCACTCTTAGTTAATTACTAGTGAAATGTTATATATATAGATTTATGAACATCTATTTATTATTGAAATCTCTCTTTTCTTATGAACTTAAAAGAAAAAGGAAGGATTGGAAATCAATTGGGCACAAGTTTGTACCTTTGTTGATCTTATTTTCCTCAAAGACATCTCCAGTTGGTGTTCAAGTTGCTCCAGCTCCTTAGTGTTTAATGGGGCCAAATCTTCTCCAAGAAGGTTTCTGCAGAATTACATAATTATCGTTTTAATAATTAGGGTATCGCGTAAAAGCAACAAAATCTTCCAAAGGGTTTAAAGAAATCAAGATGTTTTAGACCAATAAACGGCAAATAACTCAACATCTGTATGGTCTTGAATCGATGCTATACCTTTGTGACCGTTGCAGCACCTCCACTCTTGCCTTTAGCCTCAGATATTCGTGGTAGTTGTACTGCTCAAATATTTAGTGATGTCAATTTTAAGTAAGGGTACGTATCGATAAAATTAGAGCTCTTTTTCTCAAACACTATATATTGTAACGGAAAGGGGATTTTGACGCGATTTTGTGTGATTATTTTGTAGGTGATGATGAAGTAAAAGTACTAGGTGAACATATAATTAAGCTCAAAATGGTTGCACATTCTAACATATACTATACATCTTAAGTTGTTTAGCAACAAACCTGGCTTTCATTTTCTGGTTGGCTAGCTTTCAATGATCCATAACTACAGCTGTGATACTTTTCAAGTGTTTTCACCATGCTGAAAAGTAAATGTCCATGAACAACATTTAGTAAAACGATTATAAATACTCTGAATGTTTTTCTATCATCTTTTGAAGTAAAGTGAAGGCAAGAACATGACCGCAATAAAGTGTCATGCTATAAATCGACCTAATTCGTGCAAGAATACGCCCAAAAAGGTGTTATCGATTCTAGAAAAAGTAGTATATCACCAACAACATTTTTCCAATATCGTCAAAATGTTTGCTAACAAAAACAATCCATATGCACAATCGATGTGATAAAGTGATCGAAGAGATGATAGCAAACGTATATATAAATGAACGACTCAAGTATATATATTTTATTCTTGATCCTTCATTTTAATAGATCGCATTCAACCGCTAATAGAACTCAAGCTCTGAGATAGAGGATATTATAGTAAAAGAAGGAGTATAAAAAAAGTTTCTTTTATGAAATTCTTCTTTCCGACCGGCGGTATTAATTGTGCGGTTTCGCACAGTTTATCGTGAAATTCTTGAGCTTAATATTATTAATTATTAATTATTTTTTTATGAGAAACTAGACTGGAAGTGATCAGTAACCTATTGGACCTATGTTAGTTCGATTTCGATGATATTAAAAAAACAAAAAAGTGACAAGTTTGCTTTTAATCTAGCTCAAGTTACATCTGATACTTGGAGTAAATCAATACTGATCAGATCAATCTGAGATCATATTTTTTTTTCCTGAAACGGCAACAAGAACTTTTATTATAAGAAGCTAGCAAACGAGGAACAGGAATCAGATATCATATTTGGTCAGTCAAGAACCAATTAAATTTACAGAAACAGATTGACTTGAAAGGCTTGATACATCAATTTTGATGAAAAAAGTTAGGGGAGGATGAAGAATGAACAATTTTTCCTAGTATCCAGAAAATTGCAACAAAGAAAATGATGCTAGCTATTGTTTTGTTTTATACTAACAAAAGACAAACAAATTAAATTTTATAATATCATTTTATTAAATATCTAGCTAGGGTTCTAACTTTTGAATTTGATATACACCATGGTATATAGGGTTTCAAAAGATATGCACTTTTGCAGCTTTTTCCAGATCTCCTCCCTGATAGAACATCAAATCTCTCAGGAAAAATAAAATAAAATCCAAACAGTAATTCTTAGATTGTGCTCATCTCTAGTTTTTAAATTTAAAAAACACAATAACCTGAATCTAGTTGTAGATACAATCAAGACCTCAAGAACCCAGAAATAAATAAATATTTTAACCTTTCTAAAACGAAGAAATTTGTAAAATATGCTTGTGAAAGCCTGGATAATAAATCGATTGTCAAGATATACTAGATTAATACAAAAAAAGAACAGATCTTTAGAAACCCTTTTATAATTCCACTTGACAAAGATGAATCTGTTTGAACAAACACCATGAATTTTACAATCTTTAAAAGATTAAGAAAGCAACATGCTTTTTCAAGATTTTAAACCAAGAAAGAGATAGATCGTATGTAAATCCACCACAACTCAAAGATTTCTTGATTTTTTATTTGTAAAAGTGTAGAAAATGTGGAAAACGTACAAACACACACACACACACACACAAGAAGTGATACTATACACAATATATGATGAAAGATAGAAAAAAATAGTTATATTATACCTAGAGCTGCTACAAAATTCATAAAGCTTGCCACGATTGGAGAAGACGATGAGAGCAACTTCAGCATCACAGAGAACTGAGAGTTCATAAGCTTTCTTGAGAAGTCCATTTCTTCTCTTAGCAAAAGTAACCTGCCTGTTAATTTTGTTCTCTATTCTCTTCAGTTCTACTCTCCCTCTTCCCATGATTATTAGTAATTTTTTCCTTTATATTTGTGTTCTTTTTTTCCTTTCTGCAAACAATTCTACTCTTGGTTAAGAGAAGACCCACTTTTAGAAGTGCCTTTAATTCATGAAACTTGTGTTTTGTATATAGATAAAATAGGAGGAGAGAGAGAAAGAGAGTGTGTTCTCAAAAGAGAAATGTGAGAAGAAAATGGAAACCCTGGGGTGATCTATCTTTGGGTAACCCCAATCTACCATTGGTCTTCTCTATACATCACTACCATTTTTATTCAATAATAAATACTCTACATTTAAATTCTTCTTATCTTTGTATTTCTGTACACATTACATATTATATAAAAAAGCTGTATTTTTATTTTATTTATGTATATGATATTGAATATTATTGTATTACAAAGTTTTATTTGCATCGTGTGAGAGAAATTAAGATACGAAGATGAACCACGAGATGAAGAATAGAAAACAATACGAACGAAGATACGTGTGACACTTTGATCGTGACAAGTGCTCCATATTTAAAATTCAATTGATACGTATGCAATACGTACAGTATTTTTTAAATGTTATGACATTTTCTCTAGTTGTTCATGTAATTAGCATTTTTTTCTACATGAGATCATATAAAAAATTAGCAATAAGCATAAACTAAAAGTGAACCACTTTTACATGAATCGCTTTGGTAGAAAATTGTGAAGTAAAATTATATATATGTAAATCCTTGATGTATTCAAGCGTCATATATGTGTGTTGCACTCGTGTTTTCAATTTCAATATATTTTCTTTTTGTAGTGTTACCAATTGGACATGAAGGGTTTCAAAATGCGGTTTCTTCTAGTAACAAGAATGCATTAATTAGTGATAAAGGTATTGTAAATGAGTCTTTTGTGTCAAAAGAATGTGCTATGAAAGAACTACATTTTTTTAAGGGTGTCCTATGCTATGACTAGACTAATCATTGACAAGTTATGACCGCAAGGCATCAGTCCTGATAAACTCAGTGGCCACAATAGTTGTATACGCCTGGATTCGAACTCCGAGTAGATGAGATATTCCACCACATCCCCCAAGGCTTTAACCACTACGCCACAACCCTTGTGGTTAAGAACTAGAAAAGTTGTGACCAGAAGTATGTACAAACACAAAAGGGAAGAAAATGAAAACACTTGGCCATGTGAGCAACATTAATTCCTCGTTTATTTGTTGGAAGTAATATGGGATTCGGAACAAGATATAAGAAATGGGTCGTTTTTTGCATATCCTCTCTCGTGTTCACAACAATTCAAGTTAGACGACAAACTTTTAGATTTTCAAAGACCCTCTAGGTTTATACAAGGGAGTCGTTCTTTTTCACTTCTTTTTATATCAATGTGTTATAAAGTGATTTCAAGAATGCTTTTCCATTAGGATATAAGGAAAATATGGTCCAATGTAAAGAGAATAACCTTAACCATGGGCAGTTTTAGGCAAAACGTTTGGAATTTGCCTTCGAAAAAGATAGGTATGTAGACACGTTTGCGTGAGTTAGATCAATTTGGAAGCTAGTATGCCAATATCTCAACCTTTCTCGATCACCTGGTGGGGTAAGGCTATCGAAGGGATCATGGGCACTAGGATAAAATAAATTTTATAACGTGTCAAATTAAAGTTGTTTAAATATCTTAATACATTGCTTTATAGAACTCAAATTTACAAAATCAAACAACTGTGTACTATACTGAAAAAATGTTACAATATGATGTTATTATATATGTATCTAAGCATCCTAACTAGTTTGTATGACGCTGTAAGTTTTTATATGACTTTTGAGAAATGTGATTCTACATCTTCTTATAGAACACTTGTTTTTATAAGACATTTTTTCAAATAATCATGTATAAAGATTAATAGAACGTTTTATTTCACAATTGTCATAAAAATACTTGTTAAGGGGCTAAAACATCATATAAACTTATTGTAAAATGATATATGACACCCAATTATTTAGTCTTACTTGACATATGGTGTCCTCTAAAACCTAATTTTTTGCAAAGAAAAAATTCCTAGGGTAAGGAAACACAATTATCTTCGGAATGATCTTTGGTTTGTGAGTAGCTCGTACGGAAACCCTCTTTCCTAAGCTACAAGTTTTTATCACCGGATCGATGTAGGAAAAACATTAGCCGTCTTAGTTTGCTAGAAATGAAACTTCACTTAGAAGGGCAAGAAACCTAGGGCGAAGTGAGTTCTTATGGATGTTGTACTTGGTTGAATGCTTGATCACTTTGTGATGCCACACACTTTTCAAAGAACTTATTGTTGGTTAATTGGGACATGAAAAGGCTAAAAAGAGTAAATAAAGTTTAATATTTTTAGCAGTCTACAATGTGGACGATCGTGTAGACTCCATCTCCGCAAGCATATTAATTCTTTTAGTTAGTTCGAAAACAACTTAACATACAAGTTATGATTAATATAGCACACTACAAAAAAAAATAAAAAAAAATCCTCTTTGATGAAAATGTCCAAATTGTCCCTTCAATGAGAATATTTTCTTTTTAAGGTTACCTTAGACAAGACTTAAACCGAATCTTGGGCGTCTATAAGAGGTGTCTTCTAAACGGAAAATTCTTAGGCCGTCCAAATTTAACGATAGAATTAGTTAGGACATTTTAACTTTATCTTAATAACTCATTACACAAGTCATTGACACACACTTATTGATCTTATAAATTTAAAAAGCCTCATTAACTATAGACTCGACGTATTTTTTGTCGAAATAATATAAAAGTCATAAAAGTTCCCAAACGTGTATAAGAATTAGTGTCACCCGACCCCACATATTATCTTGTTATACAATTAAAAATAAAATAAACCTAAATAAATTTAATCCAACATAACATATCTATACTATATTATAAAGCCTTTATGAAAAACTCTTAAAAACAACCTCTAAAGCTTTATGTACCGCTATTTAATGTTAATTACTTAAAATCTCTTAAAACCAACTAATGAAGCTTTATGTACTGCTTTTAATGCTAATTACTTGATTAATACTTATCTCTAACAACTTTCAAACTCTTAAATCGTGGACTCTTATTAATTAAACTTTATCTCTAACTAACCATTTTCAAATCGTGGACTCCATAAAAGCGCCATTCTTTAAACAAATTTATAAAAAAACATGATCGTTTTCTCAAAATCACATATTAAAATAAATTAGAAATTAAAATCGAGATATATCGCGCTGCATTGCACGAGTAGACTTCTAATATATATATATATATATAATCTTTTTTCTCTTTACAAGAAGGATCTTTACAGGATCAACTTTCATTAAATTGGAAGGTTTACAAAATTGAAAACTTGGTATTCCTTTTCCACATACTTGCAACAAAATTAGCAAGACACGAAAATGTAACCGTACTATATTTACTATGCTTACAGGTTGTCGATCTACGGCAAAAGTCATAATTTTCTTGACTTAGGGCCACGTGTCAACTTCTGACTGGTCTATTCTGTTTTCTTCTCCTTAGCTTTTCCTACATCGGCTGGAATCTGGGTCGGATTGTCGTACCAACTATTGACATCGTTTGGTTCCCAATCGAAATTAATGGATGGTTCATTTAAATGCAAGTCATTGGAATACCAATTTAAACCGGTACTGAATCAAATAAGTACATTGAAAATATAAATAAAAAACGAATGTTCTTGGATGTATAACTCAGTTGACAAATGAGTATAACCACTCTACTCAAACATACAACAGTTTCAAGTTCGAATTCTGCAGGGGACATGTTTGAACCTCTTCGCTAGTCTCAGCGCCGTTGGTTAAGTCACGCAGTCAGCTCTAAAATGCCTCCTTAGACGTGGTTCCTACAGAGTAGGGGGCAGTTCTGTATTGGGCCGGTCGAGGTTGCAAGTGATAAACGTTTTTTTGCACAAAAGAAGAATGTATGATTTTAACATTTGCGATCTAAATAAAAAAGATTAATTGGTTCTTCAAACTTTTATAGTTAGTTTTTTAGTCGTTGGTGTCCGAATCGGTTTGTGTGCATCTCAACTAATCTCATGGGTTCCTAGATAACAGTCACGAAACTCGAATTGATGACCTATGGGGAGGAGCTTCATCAAACCCCAACCTTTTTGCCAGTTACGCTAACCCTCAAGGTTAACGCATCCCGTGTGATACGAATTCTGATATGCATAGGTTGTTATGAACGACTCATGGCGGTTAAAATAAGTTCTACCTGTAATAACCCGGGTAAGTTTAGGGGTGTATTTGTAGTTTTAGTAAAGTTCGAACCCTCCATTTGCAATTTGGAATCCATATAAAGTGAACCGCCTCCTACTTGAATTTCATTGAAGTCGGCCTAAGTCTGTGTGTGTGTGTGTGCGTTGAGTTCAGAGAGGGGGAGAAAGAAGTCATCGATCGATTTAGACAGTGGAAGAATTGTGTAATCAATTTTGAGGTAATTGTCTTTTAGAATTCTGTTTGTATCCAGTAGTATTTGATTTCTATCGGTTTAGAATTCGTAGATTTTGATTCTCAATTAGTCGGTGTCGATTTTGGGTTTGATTTCGATTTTTCCGTATTGCCCACTTTTCCGGATGAGGTTTGACCTGATTCCCATATTTATCCGGATGGAATAATTACCGGATGGAAGATATCATGATTCTAGTGTTTTTCGGGTAGATTAATTCCCAGATGGTACCGGATTCTAGTTGTCCGGACCGGGAGTAACCGGATTGTGTACCGGATTCCCTAAGTTTTCTTAATGGGTTTCCGGGTGAGTTAGCCGGATAAGTTTCTCGGATTCTTGTAGTTTCCGGATGAGATGTGTCCGGATTATATACTCGGATACTTTGTATTTCCCGGATGGTAATTTAATCACATCCGGATTCTCTATCCGGAAAACACCACCCGGATCACATATCCAGAAGCTTTCTGACTTCTCACAGTTTTCATATTCTCTTAGCGAGACCCCCGTGCTAAGTCGCCGAAGAGGGACATTTGTGAGTGTTTTCTGGGTAAGGGTATGATAGGTTTATTTAGAATTCTTAGCCTGCTAGTGAGTCTTATGTGTTTGAATGGTAAATGGATACTTGTATTCAATTTGTTTCAGATTCCGTGACTTTTGGTGGAAGATCGAATCATCAGTTTATTTAAGAAAAGCGTGGAAGTATTTTGATAGCAATCAAGTGAGTTTTACTTTAATATTTTCAAACTGGAATACATATATACTGGATAAATATGTGGTAGGTAGTGTGATGATGTGCTTATGATTGAAATATGATATATTGAGATATATGTTATATTTATATGAGCGTTACACTACACAATTGCACATTGGCCGGACATAGGGCCGGTGGAGTTTGGTTTGTCAGGATCGATTCTTAACAAGAATTAAACTTCTTAGAAACAGAATTTAGAGAATCTTGCGGAATAGAACTCTAAATCAATTAAAGAACAATCAATAGAATTCAACACACTGTATATATCAAACTGTATTACTCACAAGTTTTACACCAAACCTCAATCTTGTTGAACAGGCTCAACAAGACGATTTCTACTTCTCTAGAAATAGGGTTCTTACACCTTGAGGTTAATTCACTCTTGAATCAATATAGAATTCTGTATATTATCTATCTTCTATCGTATATCTTCTATTTATTAATAGCTATCTATCAATACTATATATACAAAATTAATTACAAGATAACTATCAAAAGTAAATTGATCTTCTGAATCTTCGTTAAACATATCTTGATCAATTCCTTCTTTGTCTCCAAAAGTATCGCATACCAAACTTATCAAGTCAGCAGTATTAACAATGATTTGGCTCAGCAGCATTAACGACCTTCAGCAGTATTAACCTTCACAGTCTTCAAGCAGTAGTAACCCAGCTCAGCAGTACTAATCATGTCTAGCAGTAGTAACTTCTTCTAGCAGTAGTAACTTCTTCTAGCAGTAGTAACTTCTTCTAGCAGTAGTAACTTCTTCTAGCAGTAGTAACTTCGTCTAGCAGTAGTAACGAAGAACTGGCAGTAGTAAAATTGTCTTGGCAGTACTAACCATACTTAGCATATCTTCAGTTCCCAACAATCTCCCCCTAACTTGACTTTTAGGAAAAGAAGTCAAGTTCTTCAGATGATGCTTCCAAAACTTAGTCATCATATACGCACAGATCAGGACTTAAACCTAGACTCTGATTTGCAATCCTCCTTACCAAGAATCTTCCCATAGCAGAGTCTTTGTTGCAGACCAACTTTACATGTAGCATTCCTTTCAGTCTTTTCATGCTGTGATTGTATATTTCATCCACCAGATAATACTCCTGATATGTGTTGTCAATTGATATAACATACACTCCACAATTTTCATAGAGCATCCAGTTGGTTACTGCTTGAAAAGGTCTTGCTGTTATGTGCTGAACTACTTCTGGTCTGAACATTAGGCATAGGTATTCTAACACCATCTTTGTGATAGACATACCTCTTTCTGTCAACATGTTGCCATAGATCTGCATGCCTACTTTGAACATCTCTTCCAGGTCAGATCTTGAGCATCTTCTTATGACTTGTCCCCATGTTCTGTAGACTTCAAACTGCCCATCAGCTCTCTTGAGTCTGATATACTCCTTTCTCTCATCTATCAATGTATCCCAGTGACTGATTTCAGGAGGTTTTGAATCTAATGGAGTCACTTTGATTGGTTCAGTATCAACCATAGTGATGTACAAGTCACATTGTTCATTGCTAAGTGATTGTGCCTTACTGGATTGACCTGTCTTACTATCTCCTTGTCCTTCATCCTTGGCAACTTCTTCCTTTTCTTTCTCTTCTACCACTGGTTTCTCAACAGGTTCTACCTTTTGCTTCTTTACAAACTTCTTTTTAATAGCCACAGACTTTGTTCTCTTTCTGCTGAAAACCATCTTTGCATCCTCAGTTTCTTCCTGTTTCTTGGCAGTTGGAGGTGTATCATGTTTGGCTTTTATTAAAGCCTCTGCAACCTTCACTTCTGCTACTGTAAGCTTCTCTGTTACTGTTTCTGCTTTCTTTGTAGATTGAACAGCATTAACTGTTTCTGCTGCTTGCTTAGAGTCAGCAGCATTAACAGTTTCTGCTGCTACTTCTGTTTCAGGCTCTTTCTCTGTTACTGCTGCTTTTTCTGTTTGGCCTTCAGCAGCATTAACTGTTTCTGCTGCTTGTTCAAACTCAGCAGCATTAACAGTTTCTACTGCTGTGGTTTCTGCTGCTGTTGTAGTTTCTGCTGCTTTAACAAGCTCTTCCACCTTTTCTGTCTCCCCCTTATTCTGTGCACTGGACTCCCCCTTAAGCTGTGCATTATCCATTTCCATCTCAGTCTCCATGTGAACTGTCTCCCCCTCAACTTGTGGACCCTTCATATTCAGTTCTGCTTCTGACTCTGACTCCCCCTTTTTGGGAGCATCATCAGTTGGAGTTCTTCTTCTCAGCACAAATCTTGCCTTTTTCTTTCTGTGCAACAACTTGGTGACCATCTTTTTGAGCTTCTCAATTTGAGACTGTTGGTAGGTGACCACAGTCTTCAGTTGCTCAATCTCCTTCTTCTGTGCCATAACATCCAAGTTGACATTTCCAATGGTTTCCATCAATTCAGCATAGTTATATCTATCCTCACCTTGTTTAGAAGTGTTTACCTTCTTTAAAGGATCCTTGGAAGTTTTAGCAGAAGCCTTCTGCCTAGCAGAAGCACTAACTGCCCCCTTGGTTTCTTGGCACCTGGGTCCTCCTAATGATTTCTCATTTAGAGTTGCCATGGGGAAGGTCTTATTTGTGTTACCACTGTCCTTCTCTGTGCTAGCAGAAGTAGTGGCAGCCTTAGCACCCATATGCTCATCCTTCTCCTTAGAGAGCACCTTCTTGGGGTTGGGAGACACCCCTGTGGTTTCCCTGTTGATATTCTCAATTGGAGAATGCTCCAACCGAGGGCTTAAAGGCTTAGGGCTCTTAGTAGGTACATCAAGGGAAGGAACCTTGTGCACCTTTCTTCTTTCAAACCTTTTGGTGATTGTGGGAGTGGGTCGTTCAAGGATGGACTGAGGGATGTCTTTTGAGATGGAAGGTTGGGATTGGTCATCAGTGGGTTGATCTAATGAGGGCCTTGATCCTGATGCCATACCTTCAGAGGGGTGGGACACAACCATCATTGTAGAGAACAATGGTGTGTCAACTCCTTCCGAGTCCCTAGGAAGTCTTTTCATATTTGAAAAAACCTTCCCTTTAGGGGATTTGGGTACATATACCTCAGTAAACTGAGGTAAGTCCATCAATTCCTTGTTAATAACTTCTTGCACAAACCTTGGATACATGTAAAAGCTCTTTTTGGATTCCAAGTTTGATACAAGATCATTAAAGATCATTGCTGAAAAATTGTACTTTCTGGCAGTGGATAAGCAGACCAAGGCATATGCAATGGGACTGCTGAACTCACTCCATCCAGTAGTTTTCTTGGAAATACAGTGCATCAGGGTATGAACAAGAAATCTCCATTGGTTGAAAAAATTTGACTTGTAGAATTTAAAAACACCAATGGGACCTTCATACCCCATTCTTTGTAAAGTCGAATATAAGTCATCAGAAGATAGAGAGGTTATACCTGAGGCATCATCCAAGTGAAGAGAGATGCGAATAACCTCCTCTGTGACTTTCAAGGGTTTATCACAAACCCTTGTTCGAATGGTTTTCTGCCCTTCTTCGAAACTAACAGTGGCATTCTCCCAAAATTGTGTCTGATGTTCGATATAGATTGTTGGGCTCACCGTTAGGGCATAGGAGATGTGCGAGGATTTGAGAAAATCGACGATATCGTGGAATCCCGCAGCTTGTTTCGGCTTCTGAAGCATGGCTATTTCATTGTGCTCATCCACAAACTCCATGATTCCTGAGGATTCTTGAAAGAAAAACACAAAGATTCTGGGGAGACTAGGTTAGAACGAGAGAGAAGAGGTAAATGCGAAGAGACGTTATGAACTTTGGCGGGCAAACAGGGGTATTTATATGCCCTAGATTATCAAAAGCAGTATTAACGACATAAGCAGTATTAACTACTGAGCAGTATTAACTGCAAGGCAGTATTAACTACACAGCAGTATTTACTACCAAGCAGTATTAACTACCTAGCAGTATTAACTACCGAGCAGTATTAACTACCAAGCAGTATTAACTTCCAAGCAGTATTAACTACCTAGCAGTATTAACTACCTAGCAGTATTAACTGCACTAGCAGTATTAACTGCACTAGCAGTATTAACTACTGAGCAGTATTAACTGTGCACTAGCAGTATTAACTACTGAGCAGTATTAACTGCAAAGCAGTATTAACTACACAGGCAGTAGTAACTCTGCACTAGCAGTAGTAACGCTGCACAGGCAGTAGTAACTACACTTGCACTTTTCTGCACTTGGTAATCTGAGGGAAACAGAGGATCCTGAGAAAGAAAGTTAGTAGCACCAAATATATGAAGAAATACAGGTATAAAAACAGAAAGTCATAAATTTATTCTAGGTTGATCATGCCCACGCTTGTTACCAAAAAGGTGAATCTACCCACATCAAAAGCTTTTGTGAATAGATCAGCAAACTGGTCATTTGTATGAACTTTAGCAACCTGAATTAATTTCTTTTCATTGCAATCTCTTATAAAGTGATACCTTATCTCTATATGCTTTGTTTTTGAGTGTTTGACTGGATTATTAACAATGCTGATAGCACTGTTGTTATCAATGAAGATTGGAGTGTGAAGAAATGTTACCCCATAGTCCAACATCTGATTTTGAATCCATAGAACCTGAGAGCAGCAGCTTGCAGCAGCTATGTACTCAGCCTCTGTGGTAGATAAGGACACTGTGGTTTGTTTCTTACACTGCCAAGATACTAGTCTTGTACCCAAAAACTGACATCCACCTGAAGTAGACTTCCTATCCATGTTGGCTCCACCCAAATCACTATCTGAATATGCAAGCAAGTCAAAAGAGGATTCATGAGGATACCAGAGACCTAATCTAGGTTGCCCTTTTAAGTATCTGAATATTCTCTTGACAGCATGAAGGTGTGATTGCTTAGGAGAAACCTGAAATCTGGCACAAAGACAGACTGAAAACATAATGTCAGGTCTAGAGGCTGTGAGATACATGAGAGATCCAATCATTGATCTGTAATGATGGACATCCACATCCTCCCCCTCAAGATCTGCAGTGATCTGTTTATGTGTTTCCATTGGTGTGCTTGCTGGCTTTGAGTCTGATAAACCAAACTTGTCCAGGATGTCTTTCACATATTTGGATTGGCTAATAAAAATCCCATCTTTCCTCTGTTTTACCTGAAGCCCAAGAAAGAATGTAAGTTCTCCCATGGAACTCATCTTGAAGCTTTTGTGCATCAATTCTTCAAACTCTTTACACATTTGATCATTGGCGGATCCAAAGATGATGTCATCCACATAGATCTGAACAAGTAAAGTACCTCTCTTTCTCCTCTTGATAAACAGGGTTTTGTCAATTACTCCTCTTTCAAAGTCATTTTTCAAGAGATAGGTAGACAGAGTGTCATACCATGCTCTTGGAGCTTGATGCAAACCATAAAGAGCCTTCTTCAGCTTGTATACTCTGTCAGGGTGCAATGGATTCTCAAATCCAGGGGGTTGACAGACATATACTTCTTCCTCAATACTTCCATACAGAAATGCACTTTTGACATCCATTTGATACACTTTGAACTTCATGTATGAGGCATAGGCTAGAAATAACCTGATTGCTTCAATCCTTGCCACAAGAGCAAAGACTTCCTCATAATCTATTCCTTCTTCCTGAGTGTACCCTTGTGCAACCAGTCTAGCTTTGTTTCTGATCACAATCCCTCTGTCATCCTTCTTGTTCCTGAAAATCCACTTGGTGCCAATTGCTCTATGACCTTTTGGAAGGTCTACCAAGTCCCAAACATCCTGTAATTTGAACTGTAGCAGCTCCTCTTGCATTGCCTCTATCCAGCTTGGGTCTTTCATAGCATCATAAGCCTTTTTGGGCTCAATCTGGGACAGAAAGCAAGTAAGAACAGTATTAACTGTATTTTGCTGCTCTTGCAATTCTTGGAGTCTGCTTTGCTTTCTAGTCATCATGGGAGATGCAATATCTCCAATCACCAACTCAGGAGGATGATTTTTCTGAGTTCTTGTTGGATGACCAGCTTCCTCTTGAATGTTCTCATCCAGATTTGATTCATTTAATTCTGGATTTGTTTCTGCTTCTTCAGTCACCTCAGATTCTCTGGAATTTGGTCCTGAAGACTGATTTTCCTCTGCTCTCCTCTCTTCTTCATTCTGAATAGGTTCAGTCTCCTCTTGGTGTTCACAGAATTCAACAGGATCAATGGAAGGGAGTGGAAATATCACAGATTGAATTCTGTGTTCTGATGATGGTGTATCCCTTTGTCCTGCATATACATCACTACTGAAACCCAAAGAATTAGTGAGTGAATCAATGTCAAATAGCCAATTAGGACCTGAACCAATAGGATTTGGTGTGTTCTCATTGCATTTGACATTATCACTTTCTTCAATTATTCTAGAAGAGGTATTAAAAACTATGTAGGCCTTACTTTGAGATGAATACCCAACAAGAAAACCATCATCTGCTTTGCTATCAAACTTGCCTAAGTGAGATTTGGTATTGAGAATAGTACAAGGACATCCAAATGGTTTGAAAAATCCAATATATGGTTTCCTTTTATGGAAAAGCTCATAAGGTGTCTTGTTTTTAGGCTTTACAACTAAAACTCTGTTTTGAACATAGCAGGCAGTATTAACTGCTTCTGCCCAAAAAGTAATTGGTAATTTTGAATCAGCTAACAGAGATCTAGCAGCCTCAATCAGTGTCCTATTCCTTCTCTCAGCAACACCATTTTGTTGTGGAGTCCTAGGAGCACTGTATTGTCTCTCAATTCCTTTTTCTTCACAAAAGGTGTTTAGATCAAAAATTTTAAACTCAGTTCCATTATCTGATCTAATGACTTTCACTCTTTGATTTGATTGGTTTTCAATTTTGAGAATAAAAGATTTGATCAGTCCACTTGTCTCATCTTTAGTTCTCAGAAAATATACCCAAGTAAATCTAGAATAATCATCAACAATAACTAAGCAGTATGATTTCTTGCCAATACTCATCACATTGGTAGGACCAAACAGATCCATATGTAACAGTTGAAGAGGATTTGAGATAGTGTTTATCACTTTGGTCTTATGAGAAGTTTTATGTTGTTTGCCTTTGAGACAAGCAACACAATGATCATCACATGAATAGACTTTGGATGGCAAACCCCTTACAAGGTTATTCTTAACAAGTTTATTCATTGTTTTAAAGTTCATGTGACACATCCTTCTGTGCCAAAGTGATGATTCATCTAAAGAAGCTTTTGAAACTAAACAATTTAGAGATGAATCAGATGAAACACTTTCCAAATCTAAACAATAAACATTATCCTTCCTAGGAGTTCTCAGAAGTATCATGTTTTCATCAACCACTTTGTATCCAGGAGCAAGGATAATACATTCAGAATCAGTAAACAATATGCTATGCTTCTTGTCACAAACCTGTGATACACTTAACAGGTTGTATCTCAATTGTTCAACATAGTACACATCTTCAAAGGTCATCTTACCCTTTGAAACATCACCCTTACCACTTATCTTTCCACCAGCAGGATTATCCCCAAATGCAACATGTCCTCCATCAATCTTTTTGAAATTTTTGAGGCAGGCCATGTTACCTGTCATGTGCCTGGAGCAACCACTATCAACATGCCAAATGCTCTTCCCCTTGAGCTGTTGGTTGCCCTGCACATCAAGATAAATCAGTTAGTTTTATTGGGAACCCAAGCCGAAGTGGTCTTGGGTCTCCCTTGCTCATCAAAGTACTTACACTTGGTTTTGATGAGATTTTCAAATTTAGGTACTGCAGTGCTGGAGTACTTTGTCAAAATTATTGGTGTAGCAGTACTAGAAGCAGTATTAACCTCAGAAGTACTAACAGTGCTAGCAGTACTAATACTGGAAGCAGCAGTCCTGTTAGCAGCAGTATCAGCAGTACTAACAGAGGTAGCAGTATTAACAGAGTTAACACTGCTAGAAGCAGTATTAACAGAGTTAATACTGCTAGCAGCAGTACTATCTGAAGAAGAAGCACTAAAAGTATTAGCAGTACTAACTTTGGAATGATTACTAGCAGTATTAACACTGCTAGCAGCACTAACTTTTGAAGCAGTACTAACAGTGTTAGCAGTACTAACACTGCTAGCAGCAGTATTGTTTTTAGTGCCTTTTGGAACCCACATAGTACCACATTCCTTTTCAGTCGTTTTCTTTATGTGGCTTTTGGGTTTATCTTGTTTCTTTGCCACATTTTTCTTTGCAAGCTTTTTATAGCCACCATTCTTTCTGTAACCACCAGGTTTTTGAAAAGATCTTTGAGCGTTAAACCTTTGGTTAACAGGATTGAAATAACAGTGTTTGGCTAAATGATTTAGCTTACCACGGATGAAACAAGGTTTTGGCCTGTTAATTCTGTTCAGATCAACTCCTTGTCTCATAGCCCACTGGTTATTCCAGTTCCTTTGATTTCCCCTCTGATTATCATGTTTTTGAGGCTTGTTCTATTTAGATTTCCTGCAAGAACACTGTTTACAGATATTGGAGTTCACAACTTTGGGCTGTGTGTAATGAACTCCCTTTTTCTCTTCAGTCCTTTTGATCTCAGTGTTCTTGACACATGGACTTTCACATTCCTCATCAGAGTCTACTTTGTCAGTCTCATCCTCAACAACTATTTCTTTTTCACAAGGATCTATATTAATCTTTAATTCAGGTTCCTTCCTATCCTTGGTCTCTAACAAATCAGACTTAGGAGGTATGTAGTTGTTATTGTAGGGTGGAGGTGTGGTATTGTACCCTATCCCTACTTTCATCTTGTCATGGATTTGAGCTTTAATGATGGTGTCCATGGTTTTAGAAGCACAGGTAAACTTTTCAACATCAAGTTTAACCTTTTTAAGCTCTTCTTTTAACTTCTCATTCTCCTCCCCAGATACTTTCAGTTTAATCTCATACTCATTCTTCTCCCACTTCCAATAGTTAGTATCATAGGAGTGTTGAAGTTCATTAGCTTGAAAAGCTCTAATTTGTTCCTCAAACCTTTCTACAATCCTAACATAATCTTTCACATCTTTCTCTAGCCTCTTAAGGTTATCACACATACCCTGATTGTGATCCCTATATCTTTTAACAGCATCAATGCAAGCTTGAGAACAGAGTTTAGATTGTACCTCAGTAGGAATATCAGATACTTCTGCCATAAGAGCTTGATTCTGACATGCTTCCTCAGCTTGATCACTCCAATCAAATCCCATTCCTTGTTGAGAAACAAGGGCTTGAGAGGAGCTTCTGTTTTGGTTTCCATTTGGAGCCTGTTGATTTGATCCTCCACTTCTGCATTCTCTGGCAAAGTGTCCCATCTTGTGACACTTATAACACTCAACCTTGGACTTGTCAAAGCCTGCACCATCTTCTCTTTTCTGGGAAAAGTTGTTTCTCCCAGTCCTTTTGATGAATTTCTTCACCCTCATTGATAGCATAGCCATCTGCCATTTGATGTCCATCTCTTCCAGATCATCAGCATTAATCTGCTCTAAATCATCATTGATTAGAGAAGAGTGAACATGACTAGAAAAGAATGCTTCTAGTACAGAATCTGTAGTCTTCTCTTGATTAGTTCCACCAGCAGCATTAACAGAACCTGCAGTATTAACAGAATCAGGATTAGTAGCATTATCAGAGGATGAAGATAATAAAGCAGCATTATAAACAAATCCAGATGGCCTTTTCTTGGCTTCAACTTCAGCCTCAAATACTCTCAGATCATTGTAGAGGTCATCTAGCTCTTTGTCCTCCAATTGGTCATTCTGTCTGAATGAGACTGTGTACATGGTCCATTCTTCTCCCAATGATCTAAGGAACTTTCTATTGACATCATCAGCATCCATGTGTACACCCACAGTTGCTAATTCTCCAATTAACTTGTTAAATCTGTCAAAAGTTTGAGTCATAGACTCATTCTTTGCAGACATAAAGTTCTCATATTGTTGCCTGAGAATAGCCTTTTGATTTCTCTTTGTGCTCTTTGTGCCAGTAAATCTTTTCTCCAGAGCATTCCACAACATCTGTGCATCTGTGCAGTGTTGGAATTGATGTTGGTACTCATTATGAATAGCCAAAAGCAGAGTGCTTAAGGCCTTCATCTCTGTTTGTCTGACTTTCTTTTCAACATCTGTCTTGGGAGGAGGTCTCTTTCCATCTGCTCCAATCTTTCCTTCATTACATGGGCCATTTTCTATGATGTCCCATATTGCATAATCAGTAAGAAGAATGTACTGCTTGATTCTCAGTTTCCACATGTCAAACTCATTGGGTTTGAGCATGGGAACCTTTGAAACAAGAGTACTGTGAGTATCCATTGAATTGTCCATAGCTTCTAAGATACCAATGCTCTGATACCACTTGTCAGGATCGATTCTTAACAAGAATTAAACTTCTTAGAAACAGAATTTAGAGAATCTTGCGGAATAGAACTCTAAATCAATTAAAGAACAATCAATAGAATTCAACACACTGTATATATCAAACTGTATTACTCACAAGTTTTACACCAAACCTCAATCTTGTTGAACAGGCTCAACAAGACGATTTCTACTTCTCTAGAAATAGGGTTCTTACACCTTGAGGTTAATTCACTCTTGAATCAATATAGAATTCTGTATATTATCTATCTTCTATCGTATATCTTCTATTTATTAATAGCTATCTATCAATACTATATATACAAAATTAATTACAAGATAACTATCAAAAGTAAATTGATCTTCTGAATCTTCGTTAAACATATCTTGATCAATTCCTTCTTTGTCTCCAAAAGTATCGCATACCAAACTTATCAAGTCAACAGTATTAACAATGATTTGGCTCAGCAGCATTAACGACCTTCAGCAGTATTAACCTTCACAGTCTTCAAGCAGTAGTAACCCAGCTCAGCAGTACTAATCATGTCTAGCAGTAGTAACTTCTTCTAGCAGTAGTAACTTCTTCTAGCAGTAGTAACTTCTTCTAGCAGTAGTAACTTCTTCTAGCAGTAGTAACTTCTTCTAGCAGTAGTAACTTCGTCTAGCAGTAGTAACCTTGACTAGCAGTAGTAACGAAGAACTGGCAGTAGTAAAATTGTCTTGGCAGTACTAACCATACTTAGCATATCTTCAGTTCCCAACATGGTTGTACGAAGGGACAACGGAGTTGGCTGTATTTTAGTGCAGTGGAGTAAATTGATTAGTTGTTATAGCGCAACCAACTAATATGGTCATGTGAAAGATTTGTACACAGTGCATAAGAGTCATGATTGGTATTGTGATACTTGTTATATATATCATTGTTTTTACAAAATAATTACTAAACTGACAGAGATTTTCTCACTTAGACCAGTTGGTCTAACCCTCATTTTGTTTTCAAAAATATGTATTCCAGGTTAAGGAACGTTTAAAGGCGAAGACAAGGATAAGGTGTAATGTGCTTACGAAGTCTGCATATTTATGATAATTTCTAAAGATCGTTTTGTATGGATAGTTTTGTTATGGATTGTAATGTAATATATTAGCGAAAAAGTTTGTATTGATATAAGTAATGTACAGTTTTGGGACTTTAAGACCTTATGTGATATAATATATATATATATATATATTTGTTATCTTATACAAGAGATGTAAATTGTATTATATGATGTATGTTTGGGATAGGTTGTTACACAACCGTTCAATTTTGATTGGTCTGTTGGTTTGTTAAGAGATGTGAAAGCCCTTTCTAAGAGGGCCATCACCGAGAAAGGGAGGTGGCTATATATACATACATGTTTATAGTAAATGTCTAACTGATGTCGGACTCCAACACGCCTTCCTCAAACAGAGGAGAAAGAGTATGTTGAGGTCACTTGGTAGACCTTGATTATGGTACCATGTAAAGGTTGTGGAAAGCTTTTGATATGTTCATGGTATGTGATGTTATACAATTTGTTGTTCCTATTTAAGTTATATATTTGAGGTTGATTTCGAGGGTGTTTGGGATTGCTTATTTTTTTGACTTATGCTTATTTTTAAAAATGTTTATTAACTTATATGGTGAGGAAGAGTTTTTTAAAAAGTGTTTGGATTAACTTATTATGGTGTGGAAAAGCGATAAGTAAATAAGAAGTTTTTTTAGTGTTTGGAAAATTTGTAATAAAATGACCAAAAAGGGCATTCTTATAGTGTCTTGCGTAAGGTTTAAAAAAAGTTGGCGTAAAATGTAATTTGGATAAATAAGTTGATAAGGAGAAGCAAATAAGTTAGTATGGAATTACTTATCAAAAACAACTTATTTGCAGTGACTAAAAGTCATAAGCACTTTTGTTTTTTTTTCCAATCCAAACACCAGAAATAACTTATTTGCAGTGAGGAAAAACTATAAGCAACTAAGTAAAAAAAATAAGCAATCCCAAACACCCCCTTCATATACATGTATAGCAATTTCGTCATTTATTATTTGTGTTTTCATACATGAAACATATTTGGGTCACATATAAAAAGTGACCATTTATGAGGTTACTCACTTCCAGTAATAAGATCGCTTTAATATATAAATACAAAAATCATCAAACAAAAACCCAAAAAATTAATCGTGTGAATGTGATATATGGGGGCAGGATAGAACATCATATAGTTAGATTTGATTCTCGAACATGGTTAGTTAGGGACTATCTGACTTAATGATATGGATGACTTATTCGTCTAATCATTAATACGTGTTTGTTTACAACTTAATGAATAACCCGATCGATGACTAGATTATGAAGCCATCAAGGTGACATGGACTTGTCTTCACAAGCTCGCATGCATGCATGCGGCTAGGGGTAGGTCTACATAGAGGATGGGTGCACATGCTTCCTCTGAAGGTTCCATATAGGAGGCGCTGGTCTGGGGCGAGGTCAAGCTTTAGAAGCCACGTAAGGCCATGCCGTTTTTCAAAGAGTAACTTATGACGGAAAATATGTATTCCATATATATATAACCATGTATAACTATGGTTTTTAATATTATTGAATGAATCAATCTTATTAAGAAATCTAAATTGAATTCTTTATTAAAACTAAAAGGTAAGATACTTATAAGATAAGAAAAATCAAATATCGCGTTACAGAAAAAAGTTAGGGGTCTGAAAAGATGCACACTTTTATTTCTTGTGTGCCCTTATATTTTATGAAACTTAAGTAAAGATTCAAGTTTGTGCTTGTAAATTTGGTGTATATTGTCGTGTCACGGTCCTTCCTTTGGAAATTGGAAGGATGCGGGTTCAAACCTTATAATTGGCAAAAATTACTTTTCATTTTTAAATATAGTTTTTTTGGAAGAAAATAGTAAGACAGCTTAAACACGAGACTTCTCCTTGCAGAGGCAAGGAACTTGACTGACAAATCTGTAATGTTTTTCTGAAAAGTTTCTATTGTTTTTTCTTTATATTCTTTTTTGAATTATAAAATTTCTAGGCAAATTAAAACTCGCACAAATTTCACATTAGAGAGACTTGAATTCTTGACCTCTAAGAAAAAAGGGTTACAAGGTACATTTACGCCAAAGATACCACTACAAAACAAATGAGTTTTACCCACAAAATGTACCCAGAGAAATTTTCGTCGGTGATTACCCACGGATCATCCATAAAATACCAATGGTTCAGTAGAATCCGATGTTTTTCGAGAAAATACTCATGGATCACCCAGAGAATCCCTGGGTAATTTGTCACTGATTTGCGTTACCCACAAAAATTTTACCCACCAACTTTTGTGATGGTTTTGTGACGAATCACCCTCTAGCGATAGATTTCTCATGGAAAAGTTTGTAGGTACAAGTCTTTCGTGTATTAGTGTACGCTGGTCTATAGATATATTTCTTATAATCAAATTGTGCTACCACTTGAAAAAAATAATTGATCCGCCTCTGGTTTACATTATAGTCGATAAGTAGTTACCCAACGATATAATGAAACCGTTAAAATAGAGACATGAGTTGTGTAACCCCAACGCCACTCAGCACTATATAGAAAATCGTTTTGGACAAAAAAAAACCCTTAATAAAGCTAAATATCCTCAATGCTTAATTGAACTGAAGCAAAAAAAAGACTTCTACGATCGAGCAATATACTCATCTAGGCCACACATGTCTTTCCTCAAAGTTGCTACCAACCACCGTGTAGCACTGAACTTTCAAAATTGGAGGGATACACCACGTGGACAGCGACTTAGGTCATCATGACCCAAGTCCCGAAGGTCGATGGACTATAAGCACTAATGGTACATGTGGCCTCTTGTTCAACAACATAGGAAAGGTATGGTCAAGTAAACGTTAAGTATTGTCGTGCCCCCATCCGACGATCGTAAGACGATCTTAAAACGTAAGGAACCGATGGTGATCGTAAGACGATCTTTATCAAAATGAGACGTATGGGATGGGAGACAATCGTAAGACGATTGTGTCGAATTAAAGTTTGGCGACGATCATAAGATGATCGAACCAAGATAAAATTTAAGAATCTTGTGATACAGTCGTTAAAGCTTTATGTTCTGGCGTTCCGAGCCGATACGGTCGTTATAGACTTTTGATCTGGCGTTTAGAGCCGATATGGTCGTTAGAGACCTATGATCTGGCGTTTCGAGCCGATACGGTCGTTATAGACTTGTGATCTGGCGTTTTGAACCGATACGGTCGTTAGAGACCTATGATCTGGGGTTCCGAGCCGATACAGTCGTTATAGACTTGTGATCTGGCGTTTAGAGCCGATATGATCGTTAGAGACCTATGATCTGGCGTTCCGATCCGGTACGGTCGTTAGAGACCTAAGTTACGTCGTGTGTAGCATTTTTAGCTAGTTGTAAGTCTTGAAAGTCAGTAAAATTTTTACCTTATTCGTGATTGTATGGTTAATCTCGCGACTTGCTTTTATTGGCGATCCTGAGATTAAAACGTGGGGGTCGCATTTATCGGCGACTTTTGCGTTTTGACATGCGTCTTACAATGACTGGTGATTGTGAGATTCAATGTACAAGTCGTCTTTATTGACGACATATGCCATGACTAGCGATGAGATTTCATCATGCGAGTCGTTTTTTATTGGCAACCGAGAATTTTAACCTGTGTTTGTCGTGACTGGTGTTAATGCCAAAAATCGCACCAAAGGGACAACTTAAGGTCGATGTAGACTTAAACAACTAAATAAAGAATCTTTCGACGAGACGTGCGACGATAAATAAAATAAAGAAACAAGGGATTTGATGACGCAGGAAAAACCTCAATCGAGGAAAAACCCTGCGGACGACAGGGGGTGTCGTCACTGCACTATGGTCGCCAATCAGGGGCGATGTCCTTGGATACTGGTGTCGATCATATAGAGATTACAATACAAATGAAGAAAATGCTTCGAAATGTAAAGTAGAAGTGTTTGAATGTAAAAATAGGTGTTTGTCGTGTACGAAACAAAGTGTGAACTGCTGGTCGAGGGCTGTTGTCGTGCGTCGAGAGCGATACTTAGAATAATGGTTCTTCACTTCAGGTGTTCTTGAATATTGCTTCGGTTGTTAATCGCCGGATATTTGATGTGTTGAAATGTTGATTGAGCTTGATATTTATAGTCTTCGCATCCTTAGCTTCATCCATGAATGCTCCTTTAATGGCCTTAACGGTTGGAAACGGTCGCCGGAGTAATGATCTTCGTCCGTTACGGTCGCCGACTGTTTAATGATTGCGTCGGTTATAGTCGTTGTTCCTTAATGACTTTTACTCCTGCATTAAACACTTAATAAACGGTCATGGTTAACGTTAGCTTTGGTCGAAGTCGCACGTCCTTATATAATAGTCGTGCGGATCGGGCGACGCTATGGTCGAGCGTCGTAAGGAACTCTCGACTTACCTTTTATGAGGGACGACGATGGTGTTCTAGGTCTTTGTCGAGACCTTATCTTAATACAAGATATAGTCTTTAATCATACGTCTTACCTGTTCTGGTCGCGGTCGAGCGACGTGATTTTTTGCCCAAACAGTTTGCCCCCAAAATTTGAAAATTGAATGTCAAATTTAAGTTTTAAATTTTGCTTGTCGAACGCTTAGGCTCGTGACCTGGGTTGAGGGACTTACCTGGTTGTCGTGGAACTAGACCGGTTCGCTTTTAACTGAACAAGAAGTTGAAAAGTTGTGACGTCATACTGACGCACGATGATGCTTACCAGCTGTCGAAGACAAGTGTCGAAGATCCGGGCGGATATACGAAAGGACATGGACGCGTGTTGATCATCAAGGAATTCGGTTTGTTCGTATAATTAAAAGATATGACGAATCCTTCCTTGTTTCGCCTTTGAAGGGTTTGTGCTGTGATTTCCTTGCCATTCTTCGCCGGATCCTTTCCAAACTTGCGAAATTCTTTGATTTGATTAGGTTCTCCGGGGTCTAGCTATAAGTAAGGTACGATTTCTTTGACTCCTGTAAATTTTGTGTTTAGAAATGTCGAGGGATCCTGAGAGTGTTATTCAAGAGCTATCAGACCTCCGTGACTTTAGAAAGTTATCAAAAATTCCTGCGTGGATCGAATTGATTCGTCCAGGCCAGATCCGCTCAAATGAATGTCCTGAGGGGTACATCGTGATCTACGAATACCCTTTTAAGATAGGCTTTGAATGGCCGTATTCGCCTCTAGCCAAAGCTTTTATGCTGGAGTTCGATTTAGCACCAGGCCAATTAATGCCCCAACTCTGGCGAGTTATTCAAGTGATTGAGAGTTTGTCGAGAGGATGGGGGAATCCTATGGGTGTACGTGATCTTCTCTTGGCTTATCAGGCCAAGAAGGATAGTTGTCATCGATGTAGCTTACACTCTAGGCTTAAGGGTGATAGTGTTCTGGTTTTAGGGACAACTGTGAATGACCGTGGGTGGAAGACTCAATATGTATTCGTGCGTAAGTTGTCTCTTGACTCCGAGAGTGAGTGGATTAGGACGGGCTGGAATATGTCGGGTGAGCCTCGTCATTTCATCTAGCGTGCGTTGTAGATGATTTACATATGACTTTTAACTTGTTTTTTGTATGTTGACAGCCATAATCCTGGTTTCACCTTTGAGGCTTCATTGTTGCTTTATAGCAATCTTGGGCGGTCTTTTGCTCGCTTTCGATCTCTTGCACTCCCCATGGCGTTGGGAACTTGATCGTCTAATGAAGTCGTAGAGACTTTGTTTCTCACGATATAAATCGTAAAACCTGTACTTAAGTCGTAGAGACTGTTTGGGTAAAAAATCACACCCTCGACCGACCTGGGAAGCACCCTCGACATAACCCATGGACATTGATTACCCCCGACCGACAAGGATAATACCCGTTATTATCATATACCCGACATACGTTAAATAACCACGATAATTGACATATTGGGTCAATAGTCATATTACATCTCATGATCGCACGTCACGTGTCGCACGTCACGCACCTTGCACATCACTAGTCCTACGTTACTAGTCCTATGTCGCCAGTTACGGCTCGTCGGTCTTACGTCGACAGTCTCCTGTCATCGGTGTTATATCGCTCTGGTCCTACGACAACATCCTCCTGACATCCTGGTCCTACGACCAAATGGTCTTATATTTTGGCGATAGTCGTATGTTCCATAAGACCGACATCTGAGACTTAAGACGGTCGTACGATTATACTAACCGTCAACAGTCAAACATCCGTTTCTTTTGTTTATTAATGCAGGTCTTGACCACGAACAGAAAAGGAGTCAAAGTCATTAATGGGCAACGGCTATAACCGACGAAGTCATTAACGAGCATTTAATCCCATATTGAAGACAGCGACCGTTACAACAAGTCATCAAAGCCTTTAATGATATAGTTAAAGCTCCCGAAGACTATAAAAGATCAAGCTCAAGCCTCATTTCGGGGACATCTGTTATCGAATCCAAGAAATCATCTACTGAAAGCTAACATCTGATACTGAATTCAAGAATTCTACAGCGAGCTCAAGAACAACAGAAGAAAAGAAGCTTTCACTCGAAGAATCGCGCTCGACGCACGACATCCGCCCTCGACCAGCAGTTTACACCTTATTTTCACACACAACGCACACTGTTTAAACACTGAAAACACTTGTACTTTACATTTCGAAGCATTTTCTTCATTTGTATTGTAATCACTGTACGATCGACACCAGTACCAAGGACATCGCCCCTGATTGGCGACCACAGTGCAGCGACGACATCCCTTGTCGTCTGTAGGTTTTTTTCTCGATTGAGGTTTTTCTTGCGTCATCAAATTCTTTGTCTTCTTTATTTTTATCCTCGTCGCACGTCTCGTCGAAAGATCCTTTCTTTAGTTGATTAAGTCCACATCGACCTTAAGTTGTCCCTTTGGTTCGATTTCAAAAGTCCTCGGAAAAAGGCGCTTATCGATTCCATGGTACGGTAATTGTGACGTCCCACTTAGAACAACTATATATATATATATATATATATATATATATATACTCTAAGTATATTTTCCTCGTTTAATTATTTTTGACCCAATATATGATCGTTGATTCAAGCATCGAAAGATCATTGGTCAAAACCAACGACCACCCCCGATTTTACATTGCAGGTTCGCAAGATCATATGAATATAGGTCTTACGATTTACATCGTGAGAAACCAAAGTCTCTTCGACTTAAAAAAGCACAGGTCGTATGATTTATAGTCGTCAATAAGAGGCGACTCGCATTTTTTTTATGATCGCCAGTGATGGCAAACGCAGGTTGCAATTTATAGTCGTCAATAAAAGACGACCCACATTTTTTGTGATCGCCGGTCACGAAAAACACAGGTAAAAATTCTTGGTCGCCCATAGAAGCGACTCGCATAATCGCTAGTCATGACACATGCCAAAGTGTATTGTCGTCAATAAAGACAACTTGTACATTGAATCTCATAATCACCAGTCATGGTAAGATGCATGTCAAAGCACAAAAGTCGCCAATAAGAAATCCGAAATAATTGGTCGTGCGACATCCGAAATTGTCTGCGACAATGGATCCTAGTTCGTAAGCAACATGACTCGTAAACACAAAAGTCGCTATTCTGTTACGACGTAAATCGTAAGACTAACGTGCGAACCTGCATAATAAGATACAGGGGTGGTCGTTGGTTTGACCAACGACCCTTCGATGCTTAAGTCAGTAATCGTTCGTCGAAGTAAATCGAAAGAAAAGAAATGAAATAAAAGGCACAGTAATCCAGCTACGTGGGGGTGCAGTCGTAGATTTGTCACTACGGTCTTCAGACGTACGATCATTCAGGGATCGTTGTCGCGCACGATCTCGGAAGGAATTCCGAAGCTGTATAGAATGTCAGTTTGGATAGAGGAGAGGACCTTTTAGCCCCGAACCTGGGAGTAGGCGTCTGAGGTCATCCCGTTCATATAAATCATTTTAAAAGACTAAAAGGATAAAATATCTTGCCTCGGGGGCAGGATGTCCATTCCTTACCTTATGAAGGGTCGCGGAATTAAGGACGTAACTAAAACTTTAGAAAGTTGGTATACCGTACCCGAGTGCCGTTTGACTGGCGTTATGTACCTGGTGACGTTCGTCGTTAGCTATTGGAGGATTGCCTCTGTCGTGGGATCTGATTGCCCCCGAGTCGTGAGCTATCTCTATACCCACGATTAGTTGTTGACAACTGTAGGGTCGAGCGGGGTACAACATTCTACCCCCTGTGGTGATTGTAAGACGATACCCAGACTTGCCTTTTCTGGCGCAAGGGTAGATTAGATCATATCATGTGCAGTCGCCACAATGTTGGTTTCACCTTTGAGGCTTCAATGTTGCTTTATAGCAATCTTGGACGGTCTTTTGCTCGCTTTCGATCTCTTGCACTCCCCATGGCGTTGGGAACTTGATCGTCTGATGAAGTCATAGAGACTTTGTTTCTCACGATATAAATCGTAAAACCTGTACTTAAGTCGTAGAGACTTTTTATTTCTCACGATGTAAATCGTAAGACCTGTATTCGTATGATCTTGCGAGCCCGTTACACGGAGTCGATAGGCGCCTTTTTCCGAGGACTTTTGAAATCAAATGCGGTATTTTTCAGTTTGTGAAGGGTGTTTCGAGCCCCCGAGTCCCTTGGATGATGCGATACATGCGATACTTTGATGGAGCATTTTTTTATCAGGGCTTGAATCTGGCTTCGAGTCTTATTCGATTCCGATTGAAGTTGAATCATGGGGTCTTGACAATTTGCCATATACCAGAAAAAACTTTACAAGATCGTTAGAGCGATATGTGTGTTGGCTTAAGATTTTCTCTAGATGGGGTCCCACGGATGGCGCCAAACTGTTAATACCAAAAATCGCACAAAAGTACTTAAGGTCGATGTGGACATTTAACAACTAAAGAAACGTATCTCAAACCAAACAACATAATTGCGAGAAAAAAGTAAAAGAGACAAGAGATTTGGTGACGCGGAAAACCCCAAAACGAGGGAAAAAACCGCGGTCGACTTTGTGAGAGTCGACAGTGCACTATGGTCGCCAAACAGGGGCGAAAGTCCTTGTGTTACAGGTGATTTGTGTACAATAACTTACAATTATAGAAAAAGTAAACTTAGTCGTGTGTAAAAGTCGTGTGTCGTGCGTAAAACATGCGAAATAAGCTGTTGTCGTGCAGTTTGTACTGCCGTCGTGCGGTTTGTACTGCTGTCGTGCGAAGATGCTTTTGCGGTATTCGTGCGAATGTCTTGTGAATTACTATGTTTCTGGTGTAGAGATGCTAAAAGAGTTGATGGAGAAAATTGGAATGAATCCGAATTGGTTGCAGCATAGGCTCTTTTATAGCCTCCGTTGGCCATTAATGGTGCCTTTATGGCGCACTTTGTAACCGCTGCCGGGCTCTGAATGCCATTGATGATTGGTTTTGTAACCACTGTCGAGCCATTAATGTCATTGATGATTCTTCCGTTACTGGTCGTTGTGCCATAAATGCCCGTAGACCTGCATAAATGAACAAAAGAAACGGCTGTTGACCATTAATGGTTAGTGTAATCATAAGACTGTCTTAAGTTCTGGACGTCGGTCTTATGGAGCATACGACCGTCGCTGAAATATAAGACCATGTATATGACTGTTAATGTCTTGTAAGACCTTATCTTAATATAAGAATGGTCTTATGAAAATGTCGTAGAACTAGGTCGTAAGACCAAGATGATGATATCACAGGACTAGATCGCAAGACCATGTCGCAGGACCAGAATGTAAGGACGATGCCGTCGCAGGACCAGAGCAATATAAGACCGATGACAGGAGACTGTCGACGTAAGACCGACGAGTCGTAACTGGCGACGCATAACGAGCGACATAAGACTAACGACGTAAGACATAAGACTAGTGGCATGTGACGTATGATGTGCAACATGCGACACGTGACGTGCGATTACGAGATGTAAAGGCACTATCTTGAATGACTATTGACGCAAGACGTCTTTTAATAATCAACTATCGTATGTCGGGGACATGATAATAATGGGTATTATCCTTGGTCATTAGGGTAATCAATGTCCATGGGTCATGTCGAGGGAATTTCCCAAGTCGGTCGAGGGTGTGATTTTTTATCCAAACAGAAGTCATATGTGGCATTGGGCAGGTGTTCCAATACCAATTTTTCTTAGACGGATTAAGCGTCATCATTTGAAATGTAAAGTCAATATTAGTGGTTGTGTAAGTGGGATGGTGTTCGGTGTAGTGATCCTGTGCAGTTGGGCTTGGCCTAATAAGTCCAACATGAGATGCCAAGGAGGTGGAAAATAACCGGTCATTCAGTAGGGGCAAGGGGGAGTTTGCTAAGAGGGTTCTGGCCACGGTTGCTGATACGAAGGTCGCTGCCATGATGCACCCCGTCCTCCATGGTTGTCATGATTTCGATAGCTACAGCCTCTACCTTCACCTCGTTCGTGATCAAAGGTACGGATGGAATTTTCATCAGATGACAAAGAAGCAGAAAATGAGCGATTGTAAGCGGAGGATCGGCGGTGTGTGGGATACCATGGCCGCCAATGTTGAGGATGTCGCCTCAACTTGTTGTGCTTTACATGTTTCTTCCAAAGTGGGCATACTACGGGCATGATAAAACTGAGACAAGGGATTAGTTTGTTGAATAATGGTGGTTACGCCATCATAGGCTTTTGGTAACCCTGCAACTAATTGAAGCATAAGTCATTGTCCGAAAATGAGAGAGACGGCGGTATGATGAACAATTGATCATAAAACATCTTAAGATGCTGGCAATTCGTAGAGACGCTAAGAAAGTCACTTTATAAGGTACGAGAGAATTGATGTTCGAGGTGAACGACTTGCATGTTTTTGTTATCTTGAAAGATTTCAGTGAGGTGATTCCATGTTTTATGTGTGATGGTGTTGGGTCCCAAAATCGTATGAAGAAGGTTTGTTGAGACCGTACCATAAACCCATTGGGGGACTACGACGTCACAGTGTTTCCAAAGAGGGTTCTGTTGATCCAAACCCTCAGTGATTTGATAATGACCCTCTCTTATATACTTAGTGAAAATTGTAAGTAAACAATATGTATCAGAGTTTCACTATCGCTGATAAGTACTAAGATCTTACAGTACCGCTGATAGGAACTCTCGCTCTTTAAATTAAACATTCAGCGAAACTGTTCACCATTAATACTGAGTCTGTTCAGTCATTATGATGATCGCTGATAAGTTAGTTGTTTACTTATGATCCCTGAAGACAAGTTTCACGTCAACAAAGGTTCTACGCTGAAGTCGAAGATCAAGCTCAAGAACCAGCGACAAGTCTCCTAATGAATTGATGCGGATCAGCGAAGACTCAGATTTGTCCACTCAACGTGAAGTATCAAGTACAAGACCTCAGCTATCGCTGAACTTTATCATTCGCTAAATAGATAATGATAATGCTCTGAATCAACGAAAGCTGATCATGAAGTCCTCCGTACAAAGTACTTTTGTCTTAACCATCCTTGCACGACTCCGTACGAAATGTCAGAAAAGAACCTCCGACTGTCTGAAATCGTACAACCACTCTGATAGTACACTGTTCATCCATGCGGCTACTAAGGTTGTCAACAAAGGTCAATGACATGCAACCAACTAGCTGATGACACGTGTAAAGTATATACTGACTTGCATTAAATGCATGCAGTATATAAAGAGATGAACTCACTTCATTTTGAAGTAACTTGCTAACTCTGGACAAGTTCAATCTCTTATCTCAAGATAGGTTATTATTAGTAATTTCCTTATCTCTCTTAGTGCAAGAAACCTTAGTGTTCCAACTTGTTTAGATTTAGGTTTATCCTTAATCTTGTTTCCGCAACAAGCTGTAAATTGTTAATGATTTATCAATAAACAATTTAGAAAAGTAAAATCTGTGTGTTTGTATTCAACCCCCCCCCCCCTTCTACAAACTTGTATAGGCCTTCGGGACCAACAAGTGGTATCAGAGCGGATTTGTTTAATCTCATAAACAAGATCTAATCTAAGATATTTCTCTTCCTTACTATTGTCTGAAAATGGCCACCAACACAAACACAAATTATATAGACAATGGTTCTCTTGCTAAACCCTCTAGATTTTCCAAAGATAACTTCAACTTATGGAAAAATAGGATGACACTCTTCTTAGAAGGTGTAGACCCTACTATGCCTTACTATCTAGAAAATGGTCCATTCATCCCTGTAATAATTGATGCTGCTGTTCCAGCCGTTGAGAATAGACCTGCTATTCCAGAAAGGCTGGTACCTAAGGAAATCTTTCAATGGACTGACGAAGATAAGAAGAAAGTGGCTATAGATACAAAAGGCAGATCCATACTATCCATGGCTCTTCCTGACGAAGTCTACCATTCCGTCATGAACCTGAAAACATCAAAGGCCATGTGGGACACAATATGTGTTCAGTATGAAGGAACGTCTGAAGTCCAGGACTCAAGAAAGATCAACCTGGTAAGACAATACGAAAGCTTCATTTCTGGTAAGAATGAAACTCTCTCTGAAGTTCACCAACGTTTTAATTGTTTAATTATAGATCTGAAAACTGTTGGTAAGGAATATTCTAACTTTGAAGTGCTGACAAAGTTTCTAGAATGTTTACCTGAAAGCTGGGACAATTATGCTATGTGTCTCAAGCTATCAAAGGATCTAAAATCAATGACCCTTGCTACCTTATATGGCACATTGCTGAATCATGAGCAATCAAGCCATCTTAAGAAGAATCTTGTAAAAGATTCCAAAAGCACCCTTGTTGCTTTAATCTCAGAGGAACCTTCTACTCAGCGACCCTCGGTCACTATCACTGAGTTAGAAAGTAACTCTGAAAGGTCATCAGATTCTGATTATTCAGATAATGATGAATCTTTGGCTCTCCTAACTAAGAAGTTCAGGAGATTTGCCAAAAAGAAAATGTTTAGAAAGAACAAACCTCTTTCCATAACTGACAAGCCTAGATCATCAGCGTTTGTTGATAAGGCTACTACTACTTGTTTTAACTGCGAAAAGACAGGACATTTCGCTAACGAGTGCAGGTCAAAGAAAGTTTCTAGACCCTCAGCTTTTACAAAGAAACCCTTTGTTCCAAGAAATAAAGATGACAAATATTCAAAGCTGAAAGAAAAATATGCTAAACTGAAAAGCTTTAAGAAGAAGAATAAAGGCCTGATGGCTGACTATGATTGAGCTGCTTCTGATGAAGAAGCATCATCATCTGACTCTGAAGATGATGAAGCAAATCTATGTCTTATGGCCAAGATTGAAGAAGAGGAAGAAAGTTCAGACATTCCCTCCACTTCAACTTCTGCTATTCAGGTATCACCTTCTTTCTTTACCAATATTGCAAATATTGATGAAGATGATAGTCTTCGTAAGATCGATCTCTTGACTAGAAGTTTATACGAAGCCATGAACGGAAAAACTGTGGTTGAAAACCAAAATCTTGATCTCGCTGAAAAGCTTAAAAACTGCCACCTTCAAATAGAAAAGCTTTTTAAAATTGAAGAAGATTTTAAAGATCAAGTATATTTAAATCAGCTAGTCAAAATCGAACGAGCAGAAGCTATCGCTGCATTAAAGGCTGAAAAAGCTACTGTTGAAGGATGATGTAATTCCTCAACAAAGATCACTGAGATAATAAAGTCTCAGATTCCCCTGAGTGATAAACGTGGTTTGGGTTACAAATATGAAACTCCAAAACCAACCACTGAGCGTTCAATGCTTAAATTTGGAACGTTCGTATCCTCAGTCGATGATACTTCATCTTCTCAGTGCTCCTCGTCCGTTACACCAATCCCTGAGGAAACTCCTACCTCCTCAAAAGGCAAGGAAAAAAATGGTTTATTCAAAACCTACCTCTGTCTTTAAAGACAAAGGTAAAGGAATTGTTATTTACCAGAATCCTCAGAAGGGTACCTTAGTACCAAAGCTGAATGCTTCTAAAGCTTCAGTGGCTCATCCCTCTGGATCAAGGAAGCAGATATCTGGATTTATTCAGCGATCTACTCCTAGACTCAGATTGGATGTCCTAGGTAAGAAATCTGTCAGGATCGATTCTTAACAAGAATTAAACTTCTTAGAAACAGAATTTAGAGAATCTTGCGGAATAGAACTCTAAATCAATTAAAGAACAATCAATAGAAATTCAATAAACTGTATATATATCAAACAGTTATAACTCACAAGTTTTACACCAAAACCTCAATCTTGTTGAACAGGCTCAACAAGACGATTTCTACTTCTCTAGAAATAGGATCTATGATCTTGAGGTTAATTCACTCTTGAATGAATATCAAATTCTGTATACTATCTATCTTCTGTTTTCGTATTTTTTGTGTCTTTTCTAATAGCTATCTATCAATACTATTTATACAAAAGTAATTACAAGATAACCATAAAAAGTAAATTGATCTTCTGAATCTTCGTTAAACATATCTTGATCAATTCCTTCTTTGTCTCCAAAAGAATCGCCTACCAAACTTATCAACTCAGCAGTATTAATCTTCACAGTCTTCAAGCAGTAGTAACTCAGCTCAGCAGTACTAACCATGTCTAGCAGTAGTAATTTTGGTCTAGCAGTACTAACTTCATCTAGCAGTACTAACTTCGTCTAGCAGTAGTAATCTTGCCCAGCAGTAGTAACGAAGAACTGGCAGTAGTAATGAAGACTTAGCAGTACTAACTATACTTAGCATATCTTCAGTTCCCAACAATCTCCCCCTAACTTGACTTTTAGGAAAAGAAGTCAAGTTCTTCAGATGATGCTTCCAAAACTTAGTCATCATGTACACACAGATTAGGACTTAGGCCTAGACTCTGATTGAGAATCCTCTTTACCAAGAATCTACCCATTGCTGAATCCTTGTTGCAGGTCAGCTTAGTGTGTAACATTCCTTGCAGCCTCTTCATGCTGTGATTGTATATTTCATCTACAAGATAGTATTCTTGAGTTGCAGAGTCAAGGGAGATGACATATACTCCACAGTTTTCATAGAGCATCCAGTTGGTAATGACTTGAAACTGTGTGTTTAACCTATGCTGAACTGCTTCAGGTTTGAACATTTGGCACAAGAATTCAAGTACCATTTTAGAAATTGACATCCCTGGCTCAGTCAGCATGTTTCCATATATCTTCATCCCAACTTTGAACATCTCTTCTAAGTCTGATCTTGAGCAAGTTCTGACAATTTTTCCCCAAGTAGAAAATACTTCAAATTTTCCATCAGCTCTTTTTATCCTAATGAACTCCTTTCTACCATCTTTCAAAGTGTCCCAAAAGATGATTTCAGGGGCCTTAGATGATATTGGTTCAGCCTGAAGTGGAATTGGGTTAGAGTCAACACTGGTAATGTACAAGTCACATTGGGCATCCGTTTGTGATTGCACATTGCCTGATTGCCCTGATGGAGTTGCCACTTCTTCTTCAGCAACTTTTCCATCAGATTTCACTGTTTCCTCCTGGGCCTCTTCTGCAGATGACTCCACCCTTGGCTTCTTTTCATTTTTCTTCTTTGAAGTTATGGGCTGGGTTCTTGGTCTTTTCTTGGACATCATCTTGGTTCTTTTAAGAGTTTTGACAGCCTCAGGAGTTGGTTCAGCTGCTTTAAGTTTTTCAGCAGCAATAACCATTTCTGCTGCTATGGCTGTTACTGCTTCTCTTAGTACATGTAGTGATGCTGCTTCAATACAGTTCTTTACAATCCAGTAAATTTCTTCATCTATTTCAGCTTGAGATGTAGTTACTGCTTCCTGCTCAGTTTCTGTTGCTTTGACTGTTTGGCCTTCAGCAGCATTAACTGTTTCTGCTGCTTGTTCAAACTCAGCAGCATTAACAGTTTCTGCTGCTGTGGTTTCTGCTGCTGTGGTTTCTGCTGCTTTGGTTTCTGCTGCTTTAACACACTCTTCCCCCTTTTCTGTCTCACTGGTCTCCCCCTTAACCTGTGCATACTCCATTTCCATCTCAGTCTCTATGTGAACAGTCTCCCCCTCAATATGTTGACCCTTCAGTTTCAGTTCTGCTTCTGACTCTGACTCCCCCTTTTTGGGAGCATCATCAGTTGAAGTTCTTCTTCTTAGCACAAATCTTGCCTTTTTCTTTCTGTTCAGCAACCTGGTGACCAGCTTTTTGAGCTTCTCAATTTGAGACTGTTGGTAGGTGACCACAGTCTTAAGTTGCTCTATCTCTGTCTTTTGTGCCATTACATCCAAGTTGATATTCCCTATGGTTTCCATCAATTCCTCATAGTTATATCTATCCTCACCTTGTTTAGAAGTGTTTACCTTCTTTAAAGGATCCTTGGAAGTTTCAGCAGAAGCCTTCTGCCTAGCAGAAGCACTACCTGCCCCCTTGGTTTCTTGGCACCTGGGTCCTCCTAATGATTTCTCATTTAGAGTTGCCATGGGGAAGGTCTTATTTATGTTACCACTGTCCTTCTCTGTGCTAGCAGAAGTAGTGGCAGCCTTAGCACCCATATGGTCATCCTTCTCCTTAGAGACCACCTTCTTGAGGTTGGGAGACACCCCTGTGGTTTCCCTGTTGATATTCTCAATTGGAGAATGCTCCAATTGAGGGCTTAAAGGCGTAGGGCTTTGAGTAGGTACAACAAGGGAAGGAGCCTTGTGCACCTTTCTTCTTTGAAATCTTTTGGTGATTGTGGGAGTGGGCTGTTCAAGAATGGACTGTGGGATGTCTTTTGAGATGGAAGGTTGGGATTGGGCATCAGTGGGTTGATCTAATGAGGGCCTTGATCCTGATGCCATACCTTCAGAGGGGTGGGACACAACCATCATTGTAGAGAACAATGGTGTGTCAACTCCTTCCGAGTCCCTAGGAAGTCTTTTCATATTTGAAAAAACCTTCCCTTTAGGGGATTTGGGTACATATACCTCAGTGAACTGAGGTAAGTCCATCAACTCCTTGTTAAGAACTTCTTGCACAAACCTTGGATACATGAAAAAGGTCTTTTTGGATTCCAAGTTTGATACAAGATCAGTAAAGATCATTGCTGAGAAATTGTACTTTCTGGCAGTGGATAAGCAGACCAAGGCATATGCAATGGGACTGCTGAACTCACTCCATCCAGTAGTTTTCTTGGAAATACAGTGCATCAGGGTATGAACAAGAAATCTCCATTGGTTGAAAATTTTTGACTTGTAGAATTTAAAAACACCAATGGGACCTTCATACCCCATTCTTTGTAAAGTAGAAAAGAGTTCTTCATTAGGAATAGAAGTTATACCTGAAGCATCATTCAACTGAAGGGAGATGCGAATAACCTCTTCAGTGACTTTCAAGGGTTTATCACAAACCCTTGTTCGAATGGTTTTCTGCCCTTCTTCAACACTAACAGTGGCATTCTCCCAAAATTGTTTCTGATGTTCGATATAGATTGTTGGGCTCACTGTGAGTGCATAGGAGATGTGCGAGGATTTTAGAAAATCGACAATATCGTGGAATCCCGCAGCTTGTTTCGGCTTCTGAAGCATGGCTATTTCATTGTGCTCATCCACAAACTCCATGATGCCTAAGGATTCTTGAAAGAAAAGCACAGAGATTCTGGGAGACTAGGTTAGAACGAGAGAGAAGAAGTAAATGCGAAGAGTCGTTATGAACTTGGGCGGGCAAACAGGGGTATTTATATGCCCTAGATTATCAGAAGCAGTATTAACTACCTCGCAGTATTAACTACCGAGCAGTATTAACTGCCAAGCAGTATTAACTACCTAGCAGTATTAACGACCAAGCAGTATTAACTACACTAGCAGTATTAACTGCACTAGCAGTATTAACTACTGAGCAGTATTAACTACCAAGCAGTATTAACTACCAAGCAGTATTAACTACCTAGCAGTATTAACTACCTGACAGTATTAACTGCACTAGCAGTATTAACTGCACTAGCAGTATTAACTGCACTAGCAGTATTAACTGCTGAGCAGTATTAACTACCAAGCAGTATTAACTGCACTAGCAGTATTAACTGCACTAGCAGTATTAACTGCACTAGCAGTATTAACTACTGAGCAGTATTAACTACTAGAACAGTATTAACTACTGAGCAGTATTAACTACTGAGCAGTATTAACTACTGAGCAGTATTAACTGCTCAAGCAGTATTAACTACGAGAACACAGGCAGTAGTAACTCTGCACTGTGCATCACTTGTCAAATCCTCAAATGTCAACTTACACATCACTTTTACCACTTCTCTTATCTTCAGCAGGATTATTTTCAAAAGTAGCATGTCCTCCATCAATTCATTGAAAATATTGAAGGCAGGCCATGTTACCTGTCATGTGCCTAGAGCAACCACTGTCAACATGCCAAATGCTTCTTCCCTTAAGCTGTTGGCTGCCCTGCACATCTGAGAAATCAATTAGTTTTTGTTGGGGACCCAAGCCATAGTGGTCTTGGGTCTCCCTTGATCATCAAAATACTTACATTCTGTTTTGATGAGCTTGTCAAAGTGAGGAACATCAGTGCTTGAGTACTTTGTTTTGATGATAGGTCTAGAAGCAGTACTAACTGATGTAGAAGTGCTAACTTTGGCAGCACTAACATTGCTTCCAGAAGTACTAGCCTTCTCAGCAGTATTAACTAACTTAGCAGTACTAACACTAGAAGCAGTATTAATTGTTGAAGAAATACTAACTGTGTTAGCAATACTAACACTGCTAGTGACATTATTGCTTCCTGCAGTACTAACATTGTTAGCAGTACTAACTGAGTTGGCAGTATTATCATTGGTACCTTTAGGCATCCATACTCTAACACTTTCTGTTTCTGCCTTTTTCATGTGGCTTATGGTTTTAACTTGTTTCTTTGCCACAACTTTCCTCACAGACTTTTTATATCCCCCACTCTTTCTGTAACCAGCAGGTTTTTGAAAATATCTTTGAGCATTAAACCTTTGGTTAACTGGATTGAAATAACAGTGTTTGGCTAAGTGATTTAGCTTACCACAGATGAAGCAAGGTTTTGGCCTGTTGATTCTGTTCAGGTCAACTCCTTGTCTCATAGCCCACTGGTTATTCCAGTTCCTTTGATTTCCCCTCTGATTATCATGTTTTTGGGGCTTGAGCTCTTGAGATTTCTTACAAGAACAATGTTTACAGGTATTGGGAGCCACAACTGTGGTCTGTTTGTAATGGACTCCCTTTTTCTCTTCATTCCTTTTGATCTCAGTGTTCTTGACACATGGACTCTCACATTCCTCATCAGAGTCTACTTTGTCAGTCTCATCCTCAACAACTATTTCTTTTTCATAAGGATCTATATTAATCTTTAATTCAGGTTCCTTTCTATCCTTGGTCTCTAACAAATCAGACTTGGGAGGTATGTAGTTGTTATTGTAGGGTGGAGGTGTGGCATTGTACCCTATCCCTACTTTCATCTTGTCATGGATTTGAGCCTTAATGATGGTATCCATGGTTTTAGAAGCACAGGTAAACTTTTCAACATCAAGTTTAACCTTCTCAAGCTCTTCTTTTAATTTCTCATTCTCCTCCCCAGACACTTTCAGCTTAATCTCATACTCATTCTTCTCCCACTTCCAATAGTTAGTATCATAGTGGTGTTGAAGTTCATTAGCTTGAAAAGCTCTAATCTGTTCCTCAAACCTTTCTACAATCCTAACATAATCTTTCACATCTTTCTCTAGCCTCTTGAGGTCATCACACATACCCTGATTGTGATCCCTATATTTTTTAACAGCATCAATGCAAGCTTGAGAACAGAGTTTAGATTGTACCTCAGTGGGAATATCAGATACTTCTGCCATAAGAGCTTGATTCTGACAGGCTTCCTCAGCTTGATCACTCCAATCAAATCCCATTCCTTGTTGAGAAACATGGGCTTGAGAGGAGCTTCTGTTTTGGTTTCCATTTGGACCCTGTTGATGTGATCCTCCATAACACTCAACCTTGGATTGGTCAAAGCCTTCACCATCTTCTCCAATCTTTCCTTCATTACATGGGCCATTTTCTATGATGTCCCATATTGCATAATTAGTAAGAAGAATGTACTGCTTGATTCTCAGTTTCCACATGTCCAATTTATTGGGTTTGAGCATGGGAACTTTTGAAACAGGAGTACTGTGAGTATCCATTGAATTGTCCATAGCTTCTAAGATACCAATGCTCTGATACCACTTGTCAGGATCGATTCTTAACAAGAATTAAACTTCTTAGAAACAGAATTTAGAGAATCTTGCGGAATAGAACTCTAAATCAATTAAAGAACAATCAATAGAAATTCAATAAACTGTATATATATCAAACAGTTATAACTCACAAGTTTTACACCAAAACCTCAATCTTGTTGAACAGGCTCAACAAGACGATTTCTACTTCTCTAGAAATAGGATCTATGATCTTGAGGTTAATTCACTCTTGAATGAATATCAAATTCTGTATACTATCTATCTTCTGTTTTCGTATTTTTTGTGTCTTTTCTAATAGCTATCTATCAATACTATTTATACAAAAGTAATTACAAGATAACCATAAAAAGTAAATTGATCTTCTGAATCTTCGTTAAACATATCTTGATCAATTCCTTCTTTGTCTCCAAAAGAATCGCCTACCAAACTTATCAACTCAGCAGTATTAATCTTCACAGTCTTCAAGCAGTAGTAACTCAGCTCAGCAGTACTAACCATGTCTAGCAGTAGTAATTTTGGTCTAGCAGTACTAACTTCATCTAGCAGTACTAACTTCGTCTAGCAGTAGTAATCTTGCCCAGCAGTAGTAACGAAGAACTGGCAGTAGTAATGAAGACTTAGCAGTACTAACTATACTTAGCATATCTTCAGTTCCCAACAAAATCTGAAGAACTGAATGTTCGTTCCATTTCTAAAGCCAATAGTTTACTTGGTGCTGGCACTTCTAATTTGAAATTAAAAGCTCAGCATTCAAATGGTCCTAGAACTACTTTTAGTTATAGGAAATGTTATCACTGTGGACTTACCGATCATATTGCTAGTAAGTGCCCCACATCCACCAAAGCTGAAAAGATAGCTAAGGTGAAGATTGCCCCCAAGGCAAAGAAGACCAACCCTGGTGCAAATCAGGTCAAGGTGAATTCTACCACTGAGGTTAAGAAATTAACCAAAGTGAAGAAAGACAAAGCTGAATCTTCAAATGCTGCGAAGACTGCTGAACCTTCCATTCCAACTACTTCCACTGACAAATGTGTATACATGGTTAAGTGGGTACCCAAGAAAAACTAATCTTCCTTTGTATTGCAGGTTAAGAAGGGTATCTGGTATCTTGATAGCGGATGCTCTAGACACATGACTGGAAAGAAAAGCCTGCTCGCTGAATACAAAGAAGAAAAGGGTCCCTCTATGACTTTCGGTGGAAATGGAAAAGGACATACCCGAGGGTATGGTGTACTTTCAAATGGTACAACCTCCTTCAGAAGAGTCGCATATGTTGAAGGGCTGAAGCATAATCTTCTAAGCATCAGTCAGCTTTGCGACATGGATAACAAAGTAATCTTTACTAAGGAATCCTGCTTTGTCTCTGACAAAAAGGAGAAGATAGCTCTCAGCGGTTATCGTTTGGAAAATGTTTATGTAATAAACATGGACTCAACAACCACTGAGAACTCCTGTTTCTTCTCAAAGGCCTCATCTGATGTCAACTGGCTATGGCATAAGAGGCTATCTCATCTAAATTTCAAGACACTGAACACTCTTTCTTCAAAAGAGTTAGTCACTGGTCTACCTCAGCATTCATACGCCAAAGAGTCGTTATGTTCAGCGTGTGAAAAAGGGAAGCAGACCAAAGCAAGCTTTAAATCAAAGCAAGTTTCTTCAGTGTCATCTCCTCTACAACTACTCCATATGGATTTGTTTGGCCCTGTTAACAAACAATCCATCGCTGGAAAGAAATATACGCTGGTCATAGTTGATGAATTCTCTCGCTTCACTTGGGTAATGTTTCTCCGTTCTAAGAGTGACACCCCTGAAGAACTCATCATTTTGTTCGGAAGATGGAAACCCTGAACAATCTGACCGTTCGCTCAATAAGGAGTGATCATGGGACTGAATTCAAAAACAGTTCTGTAGGATCCAGATCCGTGCAACAATCGTGTTTATGTGAATAAAGATATGAACGAATAAAGTAATCACAAAGGCTGCCCACTTAGCTATTTGATCAGAGAATAATCGTTACAATGCTGAAAGCTAAATGAGACAACTAACTATTTTTCTAAGCTAGTTGCACATTATATATGCTGGGCCCGTGGTAACAAGCCCACGGCCCGTTCACTATGGACTATGTTTAAGAAAATACAAATTACACCCTTGAACTTTAAAACAACACATAAAACTTGCCCTAACAATCTCCCCCTTTGATTTGAAGTTCAAATTCGCGCTCTATCTCTTGCCAGTTGAAGACATACCGTTTGCGTAGTGCAAAATGAACCTCGAAGAATCTGATGGCGCGGTGGTAGTCGAGACGATCTTCAACAATATCCAAAGCATTCTGTGCAGTTCTTTCATTCAGATTTGGAACATAGGATACCTTTGGATTTTCTGATTCGTGCTTGATGATCTTCCGAAGAGCATCTTGAACCTTGAGCAGTGTGCCGTCGCAAAATCGATCTACCTGACTGAACCTCATAAACTTCTTTTCTTTCTGAGCGTTGAGGAAGACGATCCCAAATTCCGGTTGAAGCAGCATTGCGTTCTCGGGATACATCGACAGTTCAGGAGCTTTCAGATTCGGTTTGAGCAGATTTACCTTCTTTGATCGGTTCTCGATTGCCATTTGAAAGTCCGTAAGATAAGACATCATAATGGAACGGACGAGGAATCGTCGAACCGCTTCGAGCGCCTTTGTTACAGCAAGCGGTCGGATGGTTCTGGTGCGAAGGTCTTTCAAAAGGACCAGGAGGTCGAACGGATGGAGATGCTTAAAGTCAGCCTCAGAAAAAATCCATTATTTTCCGTCTTCACGTCGAACAGTGTAAACGGGAAAGACGATCTTCATAATTTTGTTTGACTGAATCTTTAGCACCTCTGAAATCTTATATTTGGTTCGAACCTGATCTCTCGGAAGACACCGCTTCATGGCTTCTACGTATCGGAGTTGACGTGCTGGTTCAGGACTGTAGATGCCAAGACAGAAGGTCGGCTCGATCGGGCGAATTCGGTGAACGAACAGCTTCTTCAGGGATTCCTCCAGATGAGGAATGAGGATCTTGATCTTCTCCCAACGGTTTTGTTGCTGAGGAGAGGGAGGAAGATCAGGAGCTGTCGTTTGTAGAGGAGATGTCGGGATTTCTGCATTGTAGTTGTCGGGTTGATCTGTAGTCGTGGCAAGTGGAGTCGAGTGAACGGGAGGTGCACCATAGTAGTTCTGAAGCAGAAATTGGTCGTAGTCTATGTTGTCGTCTTCATCAGTAGGAAACACCAAATTTACCTCGAAGTTGACGGCTCTGGCAGCTTTTTCGTACCATACGTCTTCAGTTTCCGGGTTGGTGTCACATGCTGGATCTCTCAAGGTGAGCGAAGGCATGTCTGATGGTTCTTCAGTGACCAATTCCTGTCTTGTACCCTCGGGCTTTTCAACCGTTGGGGCTTCATCATCTGAAATGTCCATATCAATGATCATCTGGGCTAGAGGCAACTCGGCTTCTGGTTCGGCTGTTGTAGCTGCCGCAGTTGGGGGTTCCTGATGAACCGCAGATGTACCTTCAGTGTGGAGCAGGGAGGCGGTCTCGGTTAGACGTTGTCGCTTCTCCCCCTCACGGTGATCAGGATCCTCCTGGTCATCGTGCTTACGTTTGAGACCGCCGGCTTGACTCTTACAAGTGTCTTCTAGTGAGCGGACCCTCTCAGACAGTGTGGCAAGCGCTTTGTTGTAGTCGTTGAGGGTCGAGTCAATGGCGTCAAGGCGTGATGTGATGGACGAAGAAGGAGCAGTGACCTGGGATCGTAGAACGGAGATCAGGTCTGCTTCAGCAGATGTGGTTGTGTCGGATTCCTGGAGCAGTTGGGCTAAGAGCATCGTCTTTAGAGTATCCACCGAGTAAGTAGGTTGCGGTGGAGGCGGTGGGTGCACAGAGACAGATTCAGTGCTGACGAGAGGGCTCTTTCCTTTGAAAGCACGCGTCGCTTTGGCAATCTCAGCGGCTACATGTTCCTACATTTGTTGCTCCATAACCTGTCGGACAGCCTCAAGGGTGCTGTCCAGAGACTCTTTTGACACGAAGTCGGGTAACGTAACTCCGGGCTCACTTAGAGGACCCGTTGAGGCATCTACCACTGGGGTAGAGCCACCTACGTTCACAGCTGGCGTGATGATGACTGTGGTAGGATTTCCGTCCAATCCTCGTGTTCCGGCAGTCGGAGACACTATAGACGTTCCGGTCGGGTCACTAAGAGCCACGACGTGGTGTTGTTCCGCATCAAGTGTCCTAGGCGAAGAATGTTCAGTAACAATTGGCTCTAGACTCGATGGTGTACACAAAGAAGGCGAGACCGGGGGCTGCTGAACTCTTATTTCAACACCAGCACTCTCCGAGTGAGAGACCGGTGGAAGTTGTGCTTGTTCCCCGTGTGATATTGAAACATCCGTCTGTTTTGAGACGGATGAGTGGCTATGGGGGTATGCAACTGCTCCGCTAGGTCCACGGAGGCTTCTTCAATACCCCGTCCCAACAGATGAGACGGGATAGCAGATGTGGCAACCCGGATATCACTCGGTTGGGGTCGCTCTTGAGCCTCGTTATCTTTACGGCTCGATCTTTCCTGGTTCAACTTTGAACGCAGTTCTCTCCGTCTCGCATGATCTAACTCATCACCTGTGTCTCCCTCAGATTCCCTAGTGGTAGTTCCGGTTCCAGTATGTGGAGGGGAGTCAAGTGGGATGCCAACGGTAAAATCAGGGTTGGGTCCGATACCGTGAGGGATATGCGTCAAGCGGATGTTGCGGTCGGTATCGGAGTCCGTGGAGTCGGATTCCACGTCTTCGACTTGGGTACTTAGAGAAGGGGGTTCGGTTATATATGGTTCGGTGGTGTGATGTAGGCGTGGTCTCGAAGAAGGACCTGGTTGGGCTGAACCGGAACCGGGCTGCGATTCCGCTGCACCACCTACACTCGCTCCCCTTCCTCTCAAGACTAACGTTCCCCGCCCGACAGCACCTGCTTGTCGGGCCCTTCCACCTCTCACTCTTGGACCCTCACGTCGCTCGGGTCTATGTCCCTGGGCAGGTCCCTCCGGCTCTGGCTGGACCACGGGATTTCCTAACTCTCCCCTATAAGCAACTACCCCCGGTGCAGCGGGATCGGCTATGGCTAGTAGGGCGGCAGGAATGGGTGAGGCGACCGCATCGGATGGGTTGAGGATCACCATGAATTGTAGGTGGCGTATGGGACATACCGGATGTGTGAGTCGTCGTGGAATGGTGGGATTGGCATCCATGTGTTGTCGAACGGCAAGCGAAAGGAATCGTGGATATGGAAGAAACTTCTTCTGTTTGGTGCCGCCGATATGTCGGATGGTGGTCACAAGTTCACGCCAGATGATCATGGCGAAGTCGACGTGGCGGTTGTAGCACACGGCGTGAACAAGGCGGAGAAAGTCGCCGGTACATTGGTCAATACCTTTCCATCGGGCGGATAGGCATCGGTTGAGAATAGTGAAGAGCGTGTACCAAATAGGCGCCAAGTACTTTCGATTGAAGACCGATGGCCGTGGAAGGTCGGAGTTGTACCCAAGAGCACGCATTTGGGCGCAGAGAGTCGCATCGTTAACGGCAGGATCGTACCGTTCATGGTTGTTGGCAGTGGCCTCAGGCAGGGATAGTAAACGGCGAAAAGAATCTGGCGTCAGTGTAAACGGGTGGTTGTCTATTCGCGCTGTGATTGTCTGAGTGTTGCCAATTGTGCGGACTTGCGCCGTCAGCCAGACTTGTAGAACGTAGAGCAAGGGAACGTCGGCTGTGCGAGTGAGTGCCTCAGAAATGGGATGGCGCATCAGAATGTCGAGTATGACCTGATGTTGGGGGTTTGGTCTGAAAAGCGACGGGTCGAGGTAGTGGTTGTTCGCCTCTAGCTCGATGCCATGGTCAGGGTAGACCAGTGCAGCATCAGCTACTTCGTCTATAATTTCCTCCTCCTGAGGAATTTGTTCTTCCGGGTTTTGTTGTTCCGCCATTTGAAAATCTGCAAAGGAGCACACGGTTAGGATCATAATTAGAATTACAAGTGTAGGTGCGTACCTTAGCTTTGAATGGCTCAATCTGAGATAGATCGAGGACTGGTTTTGATAAAAACAGGCAAGAACTGGACAGCACAGGGCACTTTTCCGGACAAAATGAGGTGTCCGGATAACATGATTTGTCCGGATGGCAGAGGAGTCCGGATGATTATACGAGTGTCCGGGTAAAATTGAATTACCCGGACAAGGTTCCCTGATAAAGTGAGTATTCCGGATAAAGGCGTTGTCCGGACTCCAAACTTATCCGGTAGTTGAACTTACCGGAAACCATAAGGTTTCCGGACAACTAGGTTTCCGGTAAATTGAGAGAGTCCGGATAGAAGCGCATGTCGATGATGGTGTCCGGACACGATGAGTGTGTCCGGACGAAACGCCTTGGTGAGAAATCGACCAAATCTTAGGTTTAAAGGCCAGTGTAAATGCACATAAGTAGACCAAATAGCATTCTAGACTACCCTTGGTCATTCCCTATCAATCTTACGCCGAAAGAACCCCAAATCGTGTGGATCCGAGGTGTGGTGTTCGGGATTAACAATCTCGATCAACCCGAGGTTTGATTGAGAGGCAATAAGAATCGAGATTCGTATAATAAAGAGGTAGTGGGAATCACGAACAACATACCTGAGTTTGGAGTGAAACGTGTGCGTGAATCGTGCGATTGAGGAGAGTCCGAGCGAGAGAGAATATCGACGAGGGTTTAGGGTTTGTGCAAGAGAAACCGGGTAGAATGAAATATGAGGTACCCGGGTGTCTTATAGGACCCGGGTGTTGTCCGGAGAAGTTGACCGACCCGGGTCTGTCCGGTCCGGATACTGTCCGGACAAACAGAGGTGTCCGGACATCCTCAAGAGTCCGGATAACACTGTTTTGGCAATTTCCGTAGAATGTTCAGTAAACTGTGCTGCCAGGGATCTTTCTCTCGCTCCCCCTCAAATTGAGCATGGGATTGCCATTGCTCCCCCTCGAATCGTGCAGTAGGGTGCAAGTGAGGGATCCGACACACAAAATTTTGAGTGTTGGATAGAAAACGTTGTGTCGCTCCCCCTCAAGTGTAGACCAAGGTGGACTTGGGAGTGCCCACACACATAAAAAACTGTTGAACTGTTTAAGAAAAACTGTGTGTGACGCTCCCCCTCAACAGATTAGAAGACTTACCTGATATGGCAGTTAGCTCCCCCTGAACACATTAACAAATGGTGAAAGCACAGAGATCGGGAATTAACAAACAAACGACGGTATTGATTAAAAGAAACACACGAAGAAAGAGGAAAAATAGACGAAACTACCTAACAAATACAGAGACTAAATCTACCTGTGTTACTGAGGCAAGTAGAATACCAGTGCGAGGAAGTGTTTGCTCAATCGTCCAGAGTGTTGACACAGGATGATACGTAGACAGTTACTCGTAGAGGTATGGAACTTGACAAGGGTACACAAATGGATTAAGTTTTCAGGTTTAGCATACCTAGCTTGAACACTAGAGTTTTAAAACGCTTTTCGTCCAAGGCTTTGGTAAACAGGTCTGCTAACTGATTCTCAGTATTTACGAAGTAGAGTTCGACAGTACCTCTTTCGACGTGATGCTTAATGAAATGGTACCGAACGTCGATGTGCTTCGTCTTGGTGTGCTGGACCGGGTTGCTTGAGATAGCAATAGCACTCTTCGAGTCACAGTAGTTCGGGACCTTGTCGTACGTGAAACCGTAGTCCTTGAGTTGTGTCCGCATCCAGATGACTTGGGAACAGCAGCTTGCGGCGGCCACATATTCCGCCTCGGCAGTTGACGTTGAAACGCACTGCTGCTTCTTTGATGCCCAGCTTACCAGACTATCACCCAGGAACTGAATGTGCCCCGATGTGCTCTTCCAATCCATCATGCAGCCCACGTGATCGGCGTCAGAATAAGCTGATAATCCAAAACCTGTCTCTTTCGGGTACCATAGGCCAAGATCAGCAGTACCACGTAAATAACGAAAAATTCGTTTAACAGCAGTCATGTGAGACTCTTTTGGGTTGGATTGATACCGGGCACACAGGAAAGTCGAGAACATTATATCCGGCCTACTGGCAGTTAGGTACATTAAAGAGCCAATCATTCCTCTATACAGCTTCTGATTCGCATCCGGTCCATTGGGATCGGCGTGAAGCTTTGTAGTCGTTGCCATGGGAGTTTTCATTGGTGAGGCCTGGTCCAATTGGAATTTCCGAAGAATATCCCGAATATATTTGGACTGGTTAATGAATATTCCGGTCGAAAGTTGTTTAACTTGTAGACCAAGGAAGAAATTCATCTCACAAAGCATACTCATTTTAAAATATTTTCCCATTAGTTTGGCAAAGTTCTTGGCATATAGAGGATTGGTAGAACCGAAAATGATGTCATCAACATATACTTGAGCCAAGACTATATGACCTTCCTCATTTTTAATGAAAAGAGTAGAGTCAATTGTACCTCGTGTGAAGCCTTTCTCTAATAAGAACTTAGAGAGAGTATTGTACCAAGCTCGCGGGGCCTGTTTTAGACCATATAGTGCTTTGTCTAAAATGTAGACATGGTCAGGCTTCGAATCATCCACAAAGCCGTCGGGTTGTGACACATAAACTTCTTCTTCGAGGTCGCCGTATAGAAAGGCCGTCTTCACATCCATTTGGAAGACTGTGAAGTTCTTGTGCGCATCATAGGCTAGAAACATACGGATTGCTTCGATTCGCGCCACCGGAGCGTAGGTCTCATCAAAGTCTATCCCCTCTTGCTGACGATATCCCTTTGCCACGAGTCGTGCCTTGTTGCGGACAACAATGCCGGCTTCATCCTTCTTGTTCTTGAAGATCCACTTGGTGCCGATCACCGTTTTGTGTTTTGGACGTGGAACCAATCGCCACACCTTTAGAGCTTCAAATTGATTGAGCTCTTCTTGCATGGCAATTATCCAGTCCGAATCTTCAAGCGCCTCGCGTACGGTTGTTGGCTCTATCTTGCTTAAGAAGCCGGAGAAGAGACAGAAGTTGGCGGAAGCGCCTCGCGTACGAACAGGTGTAGAGGGATCACCGATGATTTGATGCAGGGGATGTGCCTTCGTCCATTTAGTGGTGTATAGAAGCGGCTGTTGGGTGGAATGAGATGTGTCCGGATCCACATACGAACCAGATGGAAGGTCTTGTACAGCTTCGAGAGTAGCAGGTTGAGTTCTCGGAGGAGGTGGGGGAGGATTCGCCAATGGTTGTACAACTTCTGGTTCCGAGGAATGCCGAGGTTGATCGTCGGTTGTCGAGGAAGGCGAATCTGTAGGAACGATCTCCGGAACTGGGTTTGGGTCCTCCAGGGGAATCACAGGAACAGGTGACTCAGGTGATGACTGCTGTACTTTCTCCATGGTGTTAGAGGGTGAGCTTGTAGAAGGCGGTGGACCAGAGAGGTTGTCCAAATCTTCAAGACGAGCAACTTCAATCCGAGGAATAGCTGAGACAGATGGGGGAGCATGAAATATGTCATCATAAAAATGCTCAAACAATAAATCTAAATCAGAATAAGTTGCATTCGATGAAGATGCACGATTCGGATTTACTGTCATTTGTGTAGATCCCGAACTAGAAGGTCCGGAAGCTAACACACCAGTTAAACCGGGTTTTGAACTGCGATGTTCAGAAGCCAATTCTGCGGCTTCGTCGAATGTCAAGTTTATGCTCTCAACAACGGATTTAGTCCGTGTGTTGTAAACGCGATAAGCCTTAGCCTGCATTGAGTATCCGATGAAGACTCCTTTATCCGCTTTGGGGCTTAGTTTGCCGAGATCATCTTTGTCGTTCAGTACGTAGCACGTGCATCCGAACGCGTGAAAGTAGCCAATAGTCGGAATGTGATTATTCATGATCTCGTAGGGCGTCTTGTTGAATCGCTTGTACAGAATCGTGCGATTTTGCGTGTAACAAGCTGTAGATACTGCTTCAGCCCAAAGATATAGCGGTAGATTGGCTTGGGAAAGCATTGTGCGTGCCGCTTCGACTAGGGTACGGTTACGTCTTTCCACCACACCATTTTGCTGAGGAGTGCGTGCGGCAGAAAAGGTGTGCGAAATTCCTACGGAGGAGAGATAACCGTCCATCTTGGAATTCTTGAATTCCGTCCCGTTGTCGGTTCTGATGAACTGAACTTGTTGATGCTTGTTCAATTGGACCGTCTTGAGATGCTTGATGATGATCTCAGGAGTTTCATCCTTTGAGCGGAGAAACATCACCCAGGTGTAACGGGAGTAATCGTCTACTATCACCAGAACGTACTTGCGCTTGTTGATACTCGCAACACGCATCGGTCCACACAAATCCATGTGAAGGAGTTCGAGAGTCCGAGAGGTGCTGGGAGTGTCCTTTGGTGGATGGGATGCACGCTTCATCTTTCCCTTCTCGCATGCCTCGCACAGATGATCCTTTACGAACTGAAGGTTGGGCATGCCTCTAACGTGTTTGCCGAGCACCAGCTGATTGATGTTTCTAAAGTTGAGGTGCGAGAGGCGTCGATGCCAGATCCAAGCTTGGTCGGAAGAGGCCTTTGACAGGAGGCAGACAGGGTTATCAATTGACAGAGCCGAGAGATCAATGGTGTAGAGGTTGGTTCTTCGATGTCCAACCAGTAGTGTCTCACCGTCGTCGGTGAGTATTCTACACCTTGTCTTTTTGAAACTGACCTCAAGATCTTTGTCGCAGAATTGGCCTATGCTGAATAAGTTGTGACCCAACCCTTGGACGTGTGACACCTTCTTGATGGTGATCTTATCATGCACGATGTCGCCGTAGCCCACAATCGGCGAACGCTCGTTGTTGCCAAATCTCACATCTCCTTGATATTCTTCTTTGTAGTTCGTGAGAAGCTCCCTCCTTCCGGTCATGTGCTTGGAGCATCCTGAATCTAAGTACCACACATGACCGCCCTGCAAAACAAGATTAGAGAAGTTTAGGTACCCAAATTTGTTTGGGTCCTGGAGGGTTAGGAGTGGCTCCCTTTGAAGAAACCTGTTTTGGCACGCCTTTCCCGTTAGGTGAAGAATGTACACCCGTTGGGAGAACTGATTTTCGCGTTTGTCGCCTCTTAGGTGCAGATTGTACACCCGTGGGAGGAACATGTTTTGTGCCAGGTTGCCTTTTAGGAGCTGGTTTAACCTTGGTAGGAGCAGTCCATCTAGGATTGGATCTAGCCTCCCGCCGTGGTTGAACCATTGAATGATTACCCCGTTTATGAGATGGATTGTTCTTGTAATTACGGGGACTGTGTTTTGCATAGAGATTATATACACCAGATGGTGCATACCAATCATTTTTCAGAATGTCATAAAAGTTATTCCCACCACAATTAGAACAACAAAGACAATCATGCGATAAACGAATCAAGTGTTGAAGAGAGTTTAGTTTAACAGGAAAAGACACTACTTTTTCCAAACTAGCTTCAAAATCATTCCAACCACAATTTGAACAACACACGCAATCATGCAATAAGCGAGCCAATTGTGGAAGAGAATTCACTTTAACCGGAAAAGAAACTTCAAAATAATACTGTTGATTCCAATCACTACTGTCTTTGTTTATTCTAGAATTTAAAGCATGGGAAAATGACTTTGATGCATCCTTCTTGACAGAATCCTCCTTTAGCCACTTTGGTGTTACTCGTCTGGCTTGACCATTTTTAGCTGCAACAGCAGGTACAGAATGATCAGTGACTTTTGAAGGAGTTGGAGCTTTAATGGAAACTTGTTTAGTCTTTTGCCTTGGCTGTGACGTATTTTGGGAAACAGGTTTAGATGTTAAAATTTTGATCACAGCTGGGCCTTTTGAGTTTGAACATGCTCCCTTTTCAAAATTGACCTTATGAGTCACAACTGGGGATAAAAAATCTGTGTGACTCGGAAGAGGTTTGTCGAAGGGGAACGACTCGAACTCTCCCTCATCATCACCTTCTGAGTTCATGAATTCAGAAAAATTTACTTCAGGAATGTCGGGACTTGGACTGGTGGAGGAAGGCGAGGAACTCTTCGTGCTTGTGTGCTTTGGGGAATTTGGTGCGGAAGCTAAGAAGAAATCAGAGTTCAAATTCCTTAAAACACTCTCGTCTTGAGAAACATAACCGGTTTGTGAATTGGAAATCTTGTCTAAATAAACTTTGCACGAAGATTTGTCAGATGAATTTGAGGAAGGTTCGGGTGAAATCTCCTTTTTAGATTGGAGTCGGTCAATTTGCTCTTGAAGTTGACCATTTTTCGCATATTCTTCCATCTTTTCTGTTGCCAAAGCAGACAGTTGTGATGTAAGTCGATGGATTTCACTCCGAAGGATCTCCTGTCCTTCATCAGACACAACTTCGGTTTTGACCGGTTGTTGTTTCTCAAGTTTGTCAAGTAAAGCTTTCTTTTCTTTTGTCATTTCAGACAATTTAGATGAAAGCGTATTGATTTCCCACAGAAAGTTTTCCTTTGCTTCACTTGTCATACCATCGATTATCTCAACTTTGAGTTTCTCAAGAGCTTTGTTTAAGTCGTTCTTCTCATGTTGAAAAACCAGCCGTTCTCTTTCCAATAACTCCTCCAACTCTACTATCTTTGCTTCCAATATGAGAGGGGGAACATAGAGTTTAAACTCATCCGTCTCAGTCTTGGTTGCTGGTGCTACATCTTCATCCTTCTTGGAGGAATCCTTGGGTGTTGGCACTTTGTAGGGGTCGAAGTAGTCATTGGAAAGGTACTTTTTGTTCTTTTGATAAGAGTAATTTAGAGGTTCATAGCAAAATGGAAGTTGAATTCCGAGTTTGTGTGTGCGCTTGTATTCCTCTGTTTCCTCTTCTTTTTCAGGTTCTAGGGGACCAGTCCACTTGATTTTGTACTCCGGGTACTTTGTAGATAATCCATAATAGGCAAAATCATACAAAATGGGTACATGCCATCTTCCCTTTTTTAAAAAGTGGGGATTATCATATCCGATTCCCCACTCTTTGTTAAAATATGTGAACTCTTTGGGTTTGTTCAGGAAAATGGTTTGATCTGTTTGTCCCCTTTGGTGGAGTTTGGTTTCAAGGTTTAGGATTTTAGCCACATACTCCTTGTGTTGAACTTGAAGGGAAGAACATTGATAAATAATGTCTTCTTTCTCATTCAAGCACTGATCAAGCCGACGCTGAAGTTCAGATATTCTGGCCCTTAAGTCTTTGGGTGCTAATGAAAGGATTTTGCATTTATCCTTTAAATCAGCATTTTCAGACTTATACTTCTCAGTTAACTTTATTTGAACATTAAGCTTTTCTGTTAGAGTTTTAATTTCAAGCTTTTGTTCTTTAGAAGTGGCCTTAAAGGATTCAGCCTGACCATAAAATGATTGCATAGCACTTAAAAAATCTGGTTGACAAGATTCACATACCTGATTTGCAAGTGCAGCTGCGGTTTCCTCATCAATGGAGGAATGATATCCCATGAAGGCATTAGCAACTTCATCTTCATCTTCATTGTCAGATCTTTGCAGCCAGTAATCATCCGCAGCGAACATTGCTTCTCCAGTCGCCTTTTGTTTTGCTAAAGCTAGCTTAGCCTCGTAGTAGTAGACATTCTTCACGGTAGGCTGGCGGCAGTCTTTGGCAAAGTGACCAAGTTTCCCGCAATTATAGCATTTCACGGGCTCATCTTTCTTCTTGCGGTCAACTTTCTCAGTCTTGTCCTTCTTTTCAGTCTGATCTTGCTCATCAACCTTCTTCTTACCTTCATATTTGTCTTTGTAGTAATGACGCTTGTTGGCAGAAGTGGAGTAGCGCTGACCATTAGACGTTGGTTTCTTGTAAAACTGTTGTTGCTTGAAGGTCTTTGTCAGGAGGGCAATGGCTTTCATGAAGTCGTTTACTTCACTATCAGAATCTTCATCTTTCTTCTCTTCCGGTTCAGAATCAGAAGAATTATGCCTTTGAGCCCGTTCGGTGTGTCGGCTCGAAGATCTTCCCTTGTTAGTGGAAATTAGAGCAATGGGATCAACTACAGGCTTGGGTTCAGTCTTCTTTTCGACAAGCAGTTCATTCACTTCATCTTCATCCTGAAGAAGTGTCTCATAGAGTTCATTTATGCCGATTCTTTCAATCAGGTTGTTATGTCTGACATGAGAAGCAAAAACTTTCCATTCGGGTAAGAGATTGTTGAGAAACTTGAGAGCATTCTCAGTGTTCGACCTAACTATCCCATTCTTGTTCAGCTCATTGAGTAGAGAGCAGAAACGTTCATAAGCCTGAGTAAGAGTCTCGCCAGGACGCTGCTTGAAACCATCGAACTTGGTTATAGCAGTATTGATCTTCAGCTGATTTCCCACTGCACTCCCACGCATCATTTTGGCAACTTGGTCCCACATGCCTTTAGCCGTGGCTTTGTAGCTGTCGATGGCGGTGTAGATAGAATTGGGAAGAGCTTGTACCAGATATCTCTTTGCCTGTTTCTCCCCTTCTATCCTCCCTCTTTCAAACTCTGTCATTTCGACAAAGGACTTTTTCTATTTCTTGGGTCCAGCACTTGCAGTAGCTGCAATATCCTTCATTGGTGGCGCGATGGGACCTTCTTCAAGAGCTTGCTTGATGAACTCATAGTTGTCCTTTGATTCAATGAAAATCATGAATCTGTCGCGCCATTGACTGTATTCGTTTGGGTATAGACATGGGGGCTTGGTGTCGGTACCAATTGCAAGTGCATCATGAGAAATAGACATCTTTGTTTGCAACGGAGTGATCGTCAGACGGGTATATCGATTCGAAATGAGAACCTAACGCAAGATTCTATGAGTAGAGTCCTAACGCGGGTTCTAAAGTGGTCTACAGTGGTCTTACCGGATAGTAATCCAAGTAAGGTAGTGATCTGAAAGTATCTGGATTGGATTTACGAAAACACAGCTCAAAAAGTGCAGAGTTGTCCGGATAAGCAGGAGTTGTCCGGATATCTTGAGTTGTCCGGATAACCAAGGTTACCGGATGCTCTGAAGATACCGGATGGCAGTAACCGGAAAATCAAGACTTTACCGGGTACTTAGAAGTTTCCGGAAAGAATGATGTGTCCGGATACTTCGATGATTCCGGGTAAATGAGGATTTCCGGATAAAACGAATTCCGGATACTTTGAGTTGTCCGGAACTAGATTACCCGAAAAAATAGAAATTTGAAAGACTTACCCGGATGATTGACTTACCCGGATGGATGACTTACCCGGAAAGATGACTTGTCCGGATGGAACCACAAACTTCCGGACACCTTGATCTGTCCGGAAAACGCGGCTGTGGTGTCCGGACTCTGCGGCTGTTTTGTCAAAATCGATCGAAAATTCCACTAGGGTTACTCTAATGTGTTCCTGAAAGGTTAGAAACAATCCCAAGCACAAAACAACAATGACCCAATCGATTTTAGAGCAAAAACAACACCTTTTGATAGCAAAAATCGAATTTTTGAGTAAGAACACTACCAAAATTTTAGAACTTGTTTTGCAAAATTGACCAATCAAACGAACGAATTAGGATGTGAAATTTTGCAGAAACTCTTAGAATGATAATGCTAACACAACCCAATAAGTAAAAACAACTGATTTTGATTGAATCAAAAGTCAAGAATTCAAGAAAAAATCAGACGAGCAAAAGTCAAACTAACCAGAATTTTGATGAATTCAAACCTTGGAATCGATCCGTCCGTCTGCTCTGATACCAATTGTAGGATCCAGATCCGTGCAACAATCGTGTTTATGTGAATAAAGATATGAACGAATAAAGTAATCACAAAGGCTGCCCACTTAGCTATTTGATCAGAGAATAATCGTTACAATGCTGAAAGCTAAATGAGACAACTAACTATTTTTCTAAGCTAGTTGCACATTATATATGTTGGGCCCGTGGTAACAAGCCCACGGCCCGTTCACTATGGACTATGTTTAAGGAAATACAAATTACACCCTTGAACTTTAAATCAACACATAAAACTTGCCCTAACAAGTTCTCTTGATTCCTTCCTTGAGAGTAAGGGTATTTCTCACAACTTTTCTTCAGTGAGAACACCGCAACAAAATGGAGTCGCTGAAAGAAGAAATAGAACAATTATTGAAGCTGCACGTTCAATGCTCAGCGATTCTCACCTGCCTACTCAGTTTTGGGCAGAAGCTGTCAACACTGCTTGTTTTACGCAAAACAGGTCGCTGATAGTTAAAAGATTCAAAAAGACAGCCTATGAACTCTTTCATGGGAGAAAGCCTTCAATCAGCTTTCTTCACATCTTTGGATGTCAGTGTTTTATACTGAACAACAGAGATGCTCTTGGAAAGTTTGATCCTAAGGCTGATGATGGAATCTTTCTTGGATACTCCTCAGTTTCCAAAGCCTTCAGAGTCTTCAATCGTAGAAGACAAACTGTAGAAGAAACTATTCACGTCACGTTTGACGAATCCCGTTCAGCGAACTCCAAACCGTCCGCTGATACTGAAGAACTGAATCAATGGATGTTTTCTCATCTTGGTGATTCAGAAGTTATTCCCACTAATGCTCATCCAGTAGAAGATGATAGTCCTATCATTCCAAATATGCAGAACAGTGAAGCTGAAACTTCTTGGGTCTCAACTGTTCCTATAAACACTATACCTAACGCTGAACCAAATGTCTTAGACATTCCATCTACTTCTCAGCAATCAGTGAATATAATGACAACTGCATCTATTCCTCTCTTGGCTGATACTCCTGACGTCGCTGAAGCTTCATCTTCAGCTCCTCCAGTTCAAGTTGAGTCAGCGTCTCACGCTCCGGCTCAGCGATGGACTATAAATCATCCAATTGATCAAGTTCTTGGTGATCCAAACGCTGGGATTCAGACTCGACGAAGTGCAGGTAATATTTGTTTATTTGTAAATTTTATTTCACTAACTGAACCAAAGAAAGTAGATGATGCCCTCAAAGATCCAAACTGGGTCAGCGCCATGCAAGAAGAGCTGACTGAATTCGAAAGAAACAAAGTTTGGAAACTTATTCAGAGACCAACTGATAAAACAGTAATAGGCACTAAATGGGTCTATCGAAATAAGTTGTTCGAACATGGTACTGTAACCCGCAACAAAGCTCGACTTGTTGCTCAGGGATACAGACAAGAGGAAGGTATAGATTATGACGAAACATTTGCTCCAGTAGCAAGACTTGAATCTATTCGTCTATTCTTAGCATATGTTGTACACAAAAACTTCAAAGTACATCAGATGGATGTTAAGTCAGTGTTTCTGAATGGAAAGCTGAATGAAGAAGTGTATGTGGAACAACCTCCAGGATTCTCAGATTCTAAGCGTCCAGGTTATGTTTATAAACTGGATAAGGCACTTTATGGTTTGAAGCAAGCTCCTCGTGCATGGTATGATACTCTTTCTACTTATCTCCATATTGAAAAATTTGAGCGAGGTAAGATTGACAAAACTCTATTTTTTAGAAAAGTGAAAGGTCATATCATTTTAGTTCAAATATATGTTGATGACATTATATTTGGTTCTACTAACCCTGAGCTTTGTACTCGTTTCGCTGATAGAATGAAAGATGAGTATAAAATGAGCATGATGGGTGAACTAACATATTTCCTTGGTCTTCAGATTAAGCAAACTGAGAAAGGAACTTTCATAAATCAGGGAAAATATGTTAAAGATATGCTGAAGAAATTCGACTTAACTGAAAGTTCAGCTATGAAAACCCCTATGGCACCACCGCTGACACTTGATAAGGATACTAAGGGTGTTCCTGTCAATGTCACGCTGTACCGTGGGATGATCGGCTCTCTATTGTATCTAACAGCTAGCCGACCCGATATTATGTTTGCAACATGCTTGTGTGCACGATATCAAGCTGAACCTAAGATATCTCATATGAAAGCTGTAAAGCGAATCTTTCGATATCTTAAGGGTACAGCGAATCTAGGTCTTTGGTATCCCAAAGATTCAGGATTCGATCTAACCGCCTATTCAGATAGTGATTTTGCAGGTTGCAAAATGGATAGGAAAAGCACCACAGGAGGATGTCAGCTCCTGGGTGGAAAGCTGGTAAGTTGGACAAGTAAAAAGCAAAATTCAGTGTCCACTTCCACAACTGAAGCTGAATATGTAGCTGCTGGAAGCTGTTGTTCTCAAGTCTTGTGGATGAGAAATCAGCTACTAGACTATGATCTTCAGCTCTCCAAAATTCCAATCTATTGCGACAGCACAAGTGCCATCACTATAGCAAACAATCCAGTACTACATTCAAAGACCAAACATATAGAAATCAGATATCATTTTATCAGAGATCATGTGATGAATGGTGATATAGAACTTCATTTTATCCCAACTGATTATCAGTTAGCTAACTTATTTACCAAACCTCTTGATGAGACAAGATACAACTTTCTCATCAGCGAGCTTGGAATGCTGAACTTTGAAGGATAAAATCTTCAACGATTCACATTGATCAGCGAAAGGATAAAATCAACTTGTATAACCCATTCTATCATCTTCTCTCTGAATAAACTTGATTCACTGATATCAAGGTATGTTCTCTCTCTGACAATCGCATGAAAATGCAAGATTTCAAAACAAAATGCATCGCTGAATATCTTTTCCTTAACAGCGATATTTTGAAATTTCTTAAAACCTTCACTGAATATTTTTATTCAGTGCTTCATGTTTCAAAAGTATCTCTGAGTTTTTCAAAACCTCAGAGACAACCAAGAATATGAAAGGACAGTTGTGACGTCATTGCAACGGATAAAACCCCGACACGTTTTCTCTTCCTGACACACGTTTGCACGTCTCGTTCAAACTTCCAATCAAATGCAAACACGTGTCCGTGTCATGATGAAAATCTTTTCCCGCTCAAGATTTTCTCTTTCTAAAATCTCTATATAAACAAATTCTTTGTTTATATTTTTCTTTTACGCGATCAATCTTCCTCCGCAAGAAAGAATTCACTGTTGCATTTGTGATTTCAAAAACTTCAAGAACTGTTCATCATCTTCTTCATCAAACATCAAGGTTAATATGTTCTTATTTATTACCGAATGCGTATAACTTGTTTCCGATCTTCTCATTGTTTTAACAAGATCAAACAAAAGAACTTCGTAAAATGAAATCATTTTCTTTCGTGGTTTTATGAACACAACCATTTCATGGTTGTTCTTCAAGTTTAAATGCAAAAATCTTAAACTTGTTCTTCACACATTCGTTTTTCCTGAATCCCAATCTTCAAAGAAAACTGGAAAACAATATTTTTTTTGGGTTTGAAATTTTCGTTTTTCAAAAACATGAAAAACCCTAATCTTCATTAAGACATTTTTGTCTGAATGAAATGGATAAATTCGAAACATCTTATTGGAAATTCTTTCCACATTAAGATTATTCTTATTTGTTAACATCTTTGGTTGAACTGTTAATACAGAGAAATGGCCTCGTCTGACATTCCTGCTACCGCTGAGAACATCTTCGCTGACTCTGAGGAAGTGGAAATCCTCAAGGCTCCACAAGTCAAGTTCAATCTTGATCAACTAGACTGGACTAGGATAAACAACCTTTCTGCGCTTCTCGAGTTTCCTCCTCGAAAGCAAGTCACACATCTGACAGATGCTGTGAATTTCCTGAAGAATTGCTGCATTTCAACAGCCCTGACCATTTCACCCCCTGCAAGTCAGCTGCTACTATCTCAGTTCTGGTACTCTGCCAGACACTCTCAGCTACCATCCGCCAAAGATCCCTCCAAACAGTTGATTGTATCCTCTGCGATACTGAATATGGCACGATAAAGATCACACCCGCCATCATTCGCAAAGCTCTGAACTTTCCCATCGCTACAAAGGAATAACCTTTTGTTCCTTTCCCTGACCATAAGAAGATCGCTGACAAAGAAGCTCTTATTGCATTTTTTGATGCAATGGGCTATGTATGGGAAATGGGCAGAGACAAGAAGCGTGAAAAGAAGCTAACACTGCTGAAGAAATCGAAAATGCCCAGCGAGATGAACTTCATCTTCGCTCACCTTATCAGCTGCATGACTGCCAAGACCGGCTCTTCTGATCAAGTCGCTCAACCTCAGCAAGCTATGGGATACGCTCTGCTGAAAGGTCTACACATTGACTGGGCATCTCTCATATATGATGACTTGCTGCAAAGAGTAGACTCTGCCGCTGACAGGCCTGCTTGGGTTCCCTACCCCCGATTCATCAGCGCTATCTTTCAATATGGCCTGAAGGACAGCTACCCGCAAGAGGGCGATCTAAAACTCTCTCAGATTGGCCCTAAGGTACTCGACTTCAAACTTGTTGAAAATGAGGTACGTCTTTCTACCCTCTTAACTCTTCTCAACCCTTCTTCTTCTACTTCTGTGGCTCCTTCAGCGACAATACATATCGCTGATACCCTGGCCACAAAATCCTCTCCTTCTAAGAAAAGGAAACATTCATCTACCCCACTTGATTCTAAAAGGATCAAGAAAACAAAGGAGCAACCCCAGCAATCTCATGCTGAAGACTCCTCAGCTCTTTCTGCAGAGCTGAAGGAACGTTCAGTGGTACGCTCTGCCACACCTGAACAAGCCATCCCTTTTATCCAAACTTCAGCGTCTTTAAACGCTGAGGTTACAAACTTGGAACCGACCCAACCTCCTTCAGTCTCTCAAAAGACTGATGAAGTGATTGTCAGCGAATCCAACACTGAACTCATAACCCAACCCCCATTCTTATCCTTCGCTGCTCCCTCCACTCATTTGGTCTCTACTCCAGATCTAACTGGAGCTGCCATCATTTCCTCGGAACATAAAGCTGATTCTCCAGGAAAGATGAAGACAGGACCTGCAGAAAAATCCATGGGCACTTTTGAAGATGACATGGAACTTTACTCAGGAACCCGTGATTTCGATGAATTCACCAATCCTCCTGCAGGTAAACAACAACCCATAAACACTGTGACTAAACCCCAAACTTCTGAGCTTTCCTCTGTTCACAAATTTTTATATGTTATAGGTCCTAATTTGGGAGATATCAACGCCTCTCTGAAATCCGTGGAGACAAAGCTGACAGGTCTCACCACTACTCTCTCCAATAACTCTACAGCTGTAACAAACGCTGGAGATAATCTGAACAAGCTGACAACAGTGGTGGAGAAGAAGGCTTCCACAGATGACATGAAGCAAGTTGATAAAACTCTCAGCGACTTCGCCAAGGTGCTCGCTGATATCTACACAGACTACACCTCTCTCAAAAACTCAGTTTCGTCCATGTCCAGCGAATTAACAACGTTAAAGACATCGGTTGGAACACTAGAGGGAGATATGTCTGCTGTGAAGACAAATGTCAACACTCTGACGATTGACTTAAGCTCTGTAAAGACTGACGTTGGTTCGATGAAGACTATGATCGAACAGCTGCTGCACAAGGCGAATACTCCTGCTCCTGCTCCTGCCCCTGTCCCTGAATCTGAACATTTTACAGCGGCGGATCGCATTGAGCTCGGGAAGATCAATCCTGCTATTTCTGGCCTTGAAGACAGATTAGCAAAGATTCAAGTTTGTGTAGGTCTCTCTGGCCAAGAAGACAGAGAACCTACCAACGCTGCTGAATCTAGCCATTCCTCCCCCAGTCATCATGAAAAAGAGGGGGAGAAGAGCGCTGAAGACCTTTCCCATGATGAATCTATCAGGGGAGAGAAGACGAATACTGAAGAAACCACCGCTGGACCTCAGGGAGATGAAAACCCTGAGGAAACCGAGAAGCTTGCCTCTGTATCTGAGGGGGAGCAACTCGAAGAAGAAGCTGAGAAAACTGAATCCGAAGCAGAAGATGATGAAGCCGTCGACATCCCTGATGATGAACCATCTTCTTCTCCAAAGAATGATGATGATGATGACGAAGATGACGATGACTTCTTTATCGTCAAACATGCTCCAAAGATCAAAGCTCTTAAGGGAATCTCGATAAATGAACCTTCAGGGGAGCGGACAAAGACAAAGCCCTCAGCCTCTGGAGCTGAGAAAGGCAAAGGCAAAAGCGTCGCTGAAGATGACAATCTGATGATCTTGCTTGAAAAGCCGGTTTGTCAGGTACACTAATTATCTCTCACTCCATCCCTCTTCTATCATACACTATCAGTTCCTTTACCCAAGCCTATACACTTGAACCAATTCTCTCTATCTGGTTCTACCCAAGTTCTTACTTGTAAGATCGCTGTGTTTCAGCTAGTCCTCTCCCCTGTTTGAGGATATCGCTGAAGGCTCCACAACTGCGACTTCACCAAAAATACCAGCTGCTGCTGAAGAAATAATCCCAGTCTTAGATTTAATCTCTGAGACTGATGAACCAGAATAACAGCTACTCTCGCACAGAGGCAGACCTTCCTTAGCTCCTCAAAATCTAAGTGAAGAGGACCAGAAAAGAAGAGAGGAGATAATAAAGCGATTCGAGGATCAGCGAATCATTCTGAGGCGTGATCAACTTCCTTCAGTTCCTCCAAAGTTCAGAATTTCCAAAGCTGAATACCAGGAACACCTCAGAGATGAACGCCTACTCGCTGAAAGAAAGGAAGCTGAAGAAAAAGACAGAGAATACGCCATCAAACTTACTCAACGATCAATAAAAGACCCCAAGCTGAAAAGAGTTCCCATTGATGTTCAACGTCAGCTATGGGATGATGCTCAAGAGATCGTTAGAGAAAAGACTAAGGTCTCTGATACGACTTTGGAATGGGCTAAACAAATGCTGACCTATCGATCTAGACCATCCAAAATCGTCAAGGCAAACATCAGAGGAAGACTGTACGCTGAAGTTCCTGTTGTTGAAGTGGACGTCTACAGAGATGACGAAACCAAGCAAACTGTAACATCCCTTATCCCATATACACGACATATCACAAATTATAACACAATTAGATATAACAAACAAACTTCACTTTACATGTACGGTCCGGTAGTCTTTTACAAATAGAAAGAAAACATTTGAAATACAATCCTTGTGCTATTTGCATTCATAACACTTAACATTCCATTACAACTACTAAATAAGTCAAAAGCTTCGTCTTATAGTCTTCCTTACTAGCCATCCATCTCATACTCTACTTACTTGCCCTTACTTGATCCGCCACCTGGAATACATATTTTTAAAACAAAATGAGGGTTAGACCTGTTGGTCTAAGTGAGAAACCCCTGTTAGTTTAAAAACCATTTATATAAACTTCATTCATATAAATCACGCCACATAATTACATATATCCAATTAAGCTCACACATCGTGTACCTTTCCTTCTCATTTCCTCCTGGCCATATTAGTGGTAGCAAGCCAACTAATAATATACAACGCTGTACAACATCTACAGCCAAACAACGCTATACAAGTTCTATAGCCAATCACACCGGTCTTAAACCCGGCCAACGTATTATAACACGTTTATAATACACATGTAAATACAATATCTCACTATATTGTAATTCGCATATACCATACATATAAACACATAATCACTAATTATCACATTCCCAAACCATACGTATGTATTCCAGTTGAAATTACTTTTAAAGTAAAACTCACCTGATTGCTTATTAACACGTTTCCAAGTCTTCTTAACCGGTTCAGCCTTTTACCCAGAATTCACAAGATCTGTAACACATAGATACAGACATCTCGTTACCACATAAAACACATAAGTCTTACTAAGGCTAACAACTCTAAAGAGCTCAAACCCTCAAATGTTGCCCCCAAACTCGTACTCAAGTCAAGACTACAGGATAGTCAGTCCTCATTCACTCCCTATCTAGTGGTTAACAAAATACAGGTTACTGGATACTTGACAGCATCTAAAACTCTCAAAAATGGCCAAACAGCAAAAGTATCCGGATACCACAAGTTACCCGGACAACATGACTTTTCCGGACAACATGACTTTTCCGGACAACTTGACTTTTCCGGACAACTTGACTTTTCCGGACAACTTGACTTTTCCGGACAACTATAGAAAAGAGAGATTTTCCCGGATAAAGGACTCGTCCGGACACCTTCAAACAGTACCCGGACAACATCAACAAAATTACCCGGACACCACCAACAGTGCTATCCGGACACCTTCAACGTATCCGGACACCACTGTCGGTTTACCCAAAATTCACCCAGAAATCGGCTGAGGTTTACACCAGTTCGATTATGTCGATTCTAGACCGATAGAAACAATCTACTAACCATTATAAACATAATTAGTAAAGGAAACATACCTGTAACTACTTCCAATTGCACCAAATTGAAACCCTAATTCTAAAACCTCTTTTCTTCTTTTTTCTTCCTTTCTCCACAAAACACACACACACCTTATGATAATATCTGATTTTCTGATTTTTATGAATTATTTGATTTACCAATAGATAATATCTAACCAATATTTATCCTCTAAACCCTAAACTATCCATTAATGACCCAAAACACCCTTAACTCCTAATTTAACCCAAACTTACCCTAAACTTCCAACTTTAAAGTTAATTAAATTTAACGGAATGGGGATTTAACTAACGGACTTACCCGGGGTATTACACAAACTTTCTATGCTACTACCTTAGAAAAGTTTGGTCTCTCTGAATGGTTAGAAACAAAATTAGCCATTCAGGGATCGCGCTCAAAGTGCAAAAGCCATGTCGAGAAGATCTTAAACAAACAGATCGACCTGCTTTCATCTGCTGTGGATATTCCTCCTACTCTTCCTCAACCAAGAAAAGTCCCTGATAAGAAAAAGAAAGCCTCTAGTTCAGGTCCTCATATTCGGAATGAAACGGGCATTGGTTTCTCTCGTGCTGAAATTGTTGGCCCTGATGCCGATCTCTCAATGCTTGACACCTCTCTACCACCTGGAGAAACATTCATTCCTGGCACAGTTGTAAGTGATCCCTATGGTATATTCTTTTTAGATTACTATGGAAATCATCACTTTCAACGTATCTCTGAGCTAGACATCGCTCCCATCGAACAACTCAGAGATCTCGTATACTGGTGTGAAGTCAGACGCAACATCAAAGCTAGACACCTGAAGCCCTTGATTTTTGAAGCAGCTCTGAAGAAAAAGAATCAAGGAGAAGATGTCAATGACTGGATGATCCCCACATCAAAGACCCTTGATGAACTTCTCATCAAGGAAGAACCTTTATAAGCTGATATGATCGCCCTTTTCTCTATTGTATCAGTTATTCTTCTGTACTTGTAATTTATTTCGCTCGTACTTGTAATCTTTCCATTTCTCTTTGTAACCTGATTCAAAGTTTTAAAGAGAGATTTCAGCAAATGTACTTTACTCCATCAGTACTGAAAAGATCCCAGAAAACAGTAAAAGGGACAAATATTTTATGAGTTCTTTTTATCCTTATGTTTTCATTTAATAGCAATTTTCTTTGTTGCTATGTCATAATCAAATAGGGGGAGATTGTTGATCCAAACCCTCAGTGATTTGATAATGACACTCTCTTATATACTTAGTGAAAATTGTAAGTAAACAATATGTATCAGAGTTTCACTATCGCTGATAAGTACTAAGATCTTACAGTACCGCTGATAGGAACTCTCGCTCTTTAAATTAAACATTCAGCGAAACTGTTCACCATTAATACTGAGTCTGTTCAGTCATTATGATGATCGCTGATAAGTTAGTTGTTTACTTATGATCCCTGAAGACAAGTTTCACGTCAACAAAGGTTCTACGCTGAAGTCGAAGATCAAGCTCAAGAACCAGCGACAAGTCTCCTAATGAATTGATGCGGATCAGCGAAGACTCAGATTTGTCCACTCAACGTGAAGTATCAAGTACAAGACCTCAGCTATCGCTGAACTTTATCATTCGTTGAATAGATAATGATAATGCTCTGAATCAACGAAAGCTGATCATGAAGTCCTCCGTACAAAGTACTTTTGTCTTAACCATCATTGCACGACTTCGTACGAAATGTCAGAAAAGAACCTCCGACTGTCTGAAATCGTACAACCACTCTGATACTACACTGTTCATCCATGCGGCTACTAAGGTTGTCAACCAAGGTCAATGACATGCAACCAACCAGCTGATGACACGTGTAAAGTATATACTGACTTGCATTAAATGCATGCAGCATATAAAGAGATGAACTCACTTCATTTTGAAGTAACTTGCTAACTCTGGACAAGTTCAATCTCTTATCTCAAGATAGGTTATTATTAGTAATTTCCTTATCTCTCTTAGTGCAAGAAACCTTAGTGTTCCAACTTGTTTAGATTTAGGTTTATCCTTAATCTTGTTTCCGCAACAAGCTGTAAATTGTTAATGATTTATCAATAAACAATTTAGGAAAGTAAAATCTGTGTGTTTGTATTCAACCCCCCCCCCTCTACAAACTTGTATAAGCCTTCGGGACCAACAGGTTCAAAACCGAGTTATCGCGTGGAGGGATGATGTGGTAGATGACTTGGTAGGTATGCACGTGGATTTTGAAAAGTTATGTCCATGAACAGTAGCGGCCTTTTCCAATTGCCAAAGTAATCGGGATAAAGGTTCCTATTTTAAAGACGATGAGTGCGGGATGGTATGAAAAAGGGTAACAGTATCAGAAATTGTACCCAAGGGGTTGTATCATGGGGTAAAGTTGGACGAGTCTAGGGATAATCTTTCTATTCTTCAGTATGCGGATGATGCTATCTTTATGGGCTAATGGTCTCGTAGTAATGCTCTTAATCATTACTGCATTTTGAGATGTTTTCATTTGTGCTCGGGACTAAAAGTTAATCTCGCCAAAAGCAAAGTTATAGGGGTGGGAGTTAGAAGCGAAGAGGTTAGTAGAATGGCAAGATAGTTGCAAGCTAAAGATGGGTCGACAACCTTCGATTACTTTGGGATGCCGGTGGGAGCTAATATGTCAAAGACGAGTAATTAGAGACCAATTATTGAAAAATTTCATGCTCGCCTTTCAATTTGGAAGGCTAGGAATCTTTCTATTGGCGCTAGGCTTTGCCTGTGCAAAGTCGTACTCAAGAGTCTTGCCTCATACTATTTCTCGCTCTACAAGGCCCCCAGCAAGGTAATTGTTACACTCGAAGGTATCCGGAACATGTTCTTCTAGGGGGGTAGCTCGGAGAATTACAAAATCAAATGGGTTGCTTGGAATATTGTCCTAAACAACAGGAGTAACAGTGGGCTCGGTATCGGCAACCTCAAGGCATTTAATCTCGCCATGATTGGTAATTGGTGGTAGCGCTCTCGAGTGGAAGATGGAGCATTCTCGAGAAACATCATAGTGGGGATATACAGTATTGATGCAAGGCTAAAGGACATATCACATAGAATGAAGATCGGGGGAGTTTAGGGGGGGGGGGATCGCCAATGCGGATAAATACCTCGACGCTATGGGGATTCCGTTTAGTAGTCTGATTTGTATGGTCGAAAATGCTAACCATTGGAGGTGGTTATTGGAAGATAGTAGGCAACTCTTGGTGGCTTCCTTGCGAGTGTTGATCAATGAAGTGACTCTTGACCTTGGGGTGAACGAGACTCGATGGAATCGTTGGGTGTCGGGTAAGGCGAACATTCTCTATTGGAGGGCCCGGTTGGAAAGACTTCCCAGGCATGATAACCTGGCCAAAAGAGGGTTGTTGTAGCCTCGGACATGTGTCTGATGTGTAACTCTAAAGAGGAACTGGTTCAATATATTTTGGTTGATTACTCTACCGCGTGGGAGGTCGCTGCAATTTTACATATTTGGTCGGACAAACGCGGGTACTAGGTAGATTCAATCGGGGAGCTGGTTGAAGTAGCGAACCTTTGGGGCTTCCCGAAAACCTAAGATCAGTGCTCGAAGTGGTGGTCATTGTGTTTTTCTAGGTTATTTAAAGGAATAGAAATAATATGGGTTTTAACAGCAAGGGGTAGTGATTGTCAACTTGGTGCAGTTTTGTGCGTTTAGTTGGATCAAGTATAGATCCAAGTCATTAACTCTTTGTATAGGTAATTCTAGCCTAAACTATCCTATTTTATATGGTAATATATGGTGGTTTTTCTTGCTGTAAAAAAGGTATCAAAAATTGTAAAGAGGAGGAACCGGTATTGACGGCCATTAAGGTGAAGGGTTTTGAAAATCTCTTATACCATAATAGACAATAATCCCATTCAGTCTCCTCTGCTCATCATGTAAGGTATATAACAATATACAAAGGCATAATCTTCTCCTATGATTAAGAAGATTACAATCAATTACATCACGCTCTATCTACTATACATGGCTATATATATATATATATATATATATATATATATATATATATATATATGGGTGGTATTTTTTACAAACCAGTGTATTTGTACAAACTCGTACAAACCATACCTAGCTTCATGATTTTGTAAATTTGGCTTCATGAATATTTATATATATATTTTGGCTTCATGAATATATAATTTGGCTTCATGAATATATCATTTGGCATTTTTAACTAATTTTTTTACAAAAATAAGGGTATTTTAGGGCTCCACCGAAAAAAATTAGTTAAAAATGCCAAATGATATATTCATGAAGCCAAATTATATATTCATGAAGCCAAAATATATATATATATATATATATATATATATTCATGAAGCCAAATTTACAAAATCATAAAGATATGTATGGTTTGTACGAGTTTGTACAAATACACTGGTTTGCAAAAGATACCCAGCCTATATATATATATATATAGAGAGAGAGAGAGGAAAGTTCAAATAAAAACTCATTTTCAATTGTAAACATGAGGACGGATCTTGGCCCTTCCATCTATATTGATCCAATGACTCATATTAAATAGAGTTTTTAATTGAAATTATTAATTAAGGTGATTAGGGGTAAAAAGGGAAGATAATTAAAACTCACGCCTACCATGTTTGACTTTTTATTTTCTTTTTTAATTAAATTTTTTTACCCCCTTAAAGTTTAAAATAAATTAACTTAAAAATTACTAACATTTTAATCAAACAAATTACATCAAAAAAACGAGAATTGCGTACTATTCGATATGACATCCATCTCGATATAGTTTTTTGTTGTTTTATCCGTTTTTACGTGGAATGTCATATACGTGTTATATTCGGTATGAATATTTATGTATGTTCAAGTGCGTACAACATCTCGACACCATAAGTCCGTAACTCGACATCACCTTCTACAACACTTTCTTCAGCGTCCTAAGGTATCGTGTTCTTCATTACCATAACCCAACACCTATCGAGATGAATCGGGAACCTATCGAGTTTCGGTTGTGAACCGATGAACAAAAGAGAGTGCGTCACGTCTCCACACCTTCACGAGTCACTCATGTATTATTCTTCATGAATAATGTATAATTCAGTATGAATAATACATCATTCAGGGTGAATAATACACGATTCATGAATTCATGTATTATTCATCCTGAATACTGTATTATTCATCCTGAATATTGTATTATTCATCATGAATAGTGAATGAACGTTCACCTTTGTTATTCATATTGAATGTGGACACCTGAAGAAGTGCATACATATTCATAAAGAATAAAACCAAGTTTCGATTGTGAATTGGAAAACAAAGAGAGTGTGTCATGTGTTCAACCTTCACGGGTCATTCATATATTATTCAACATGAATAATGTGTTATTCAGGGTGAATAATGTGTTATTCAGGGTGAATAATGTGTTATTCAGGATGAATAATACACGATTCATGTTTAATAATACATGAATCAGGAATTCGTGTATTATTCATCCTGAATGTTGTATTATTCATTTTGAATACTGTGTTGTTCGTCATGAATAGTGAATGAACGTTCCTCTTTGTTATTCATACTGAATATGCACACCAGGAAACGTGCATACATATTCATACCGAATATAACACATACATAGCATTTCACGTAAAAACGGTTAAAATGAAGAAAAAACTATATCGAGATGGATGTCATATCGAAGAGCACGAAATTCTCGTTTTTTTGATGTAATTTGTTTGATTAAAATATTAGTAATTTTTTAGATAAATTATTTTAAACTTTAAGGGGGTAAAAGTTTTTTAATTAAAAAAGAAAATAAAAAGTCAAACATGGTAGGCGTTGATTCAAATTTCCAGATTTGCCCCTAATCACTTCTCAATTGGTTTAATTTAGTTTTAACCATTGATTAGTTTTCCAAATCTTGATCAATGGTTGTGACTTGTCTTCATGTTCACAATTGAAAATGAGTTTTCATTTGAACCCACCCCTATATATATATATATATATATATATATATATATATATATATATATATATATATATATATATATATATATATATATATATATATATAGAGAGAGAGAGAGAGAGAGAGAGAGAGAGAGAGGAAAGTTTAAATAAAAACTCATTTTTAATTGTGCACATGAGGACGGATCTTGGCCCTTCCATCTCTATTGATCCAATGACTCATATTAAATAGAGTTTTTAAATGAAATTATTAATTAAGGTGATTAGGGGTAAAAAGGGAAGATAATTTAAACTCACGCGTACCATGTTTGACTTTGTCATTTTCTTTTTTAATTAAAAACTTTTACTCCACTTAAAGTTTAAAATAAATTATCTTAAAAATTACTAATATTTTAATCAAACAAATTACATCAAAAAAACGAGAATTTCGTGCTCTTCGATATGACATCCATCTCGATATACTTTTTGTTGTTGTTTTAACCGTTTTTACGTGAAATGTCATATATATGTTATATTCATTATGAATTGTTAGTCCCATTTGAATAAGACAACGATTCATATATTGATGTAGATAGTAACAAGAAGATAGATAATCAAAGTGGTGTATTATTCAAGATGAAAGCAACCTAGAGAGAGAATGGATCTCTCTCTAGAACACACACTACACCAAGGAGGCTACATTGCAATGACACACACACAAACCCTAATTACACACACTAAACATTATATACCCCTTGTTACATAGTTAAGCCCAAGCCCATTACACTATATCCAAGCCCATATTACTATTAATTACCCCTTTACAAAACTATCTTATAATTAGGAAATTTAGTGTCCTAACATGAATATTTATGTACGTTCAAGTGTGTACAACATATCGACACCGTAAGTCCGTAACTCGACATCACCTTCTACAACACTTTCTTCAACATCCTAAGTCATCGTGTTCTTCATTACCGTAACCCAACACCCATCGAGATGAATCGGGAACCGAGGAACAAAAGAGAGTGTGTCACGTCTCCACACCTTCACGGGTCACTCATGTATTATTCTTCATGAATAATGTATCATTCGGTATGAATAATACATCATTCAAGGTGAATAATACACGATTCATGAATTCGTGTATTATTCATCCTGAATGTTATATAATTCATCCTGAATATTGTATTATTCATCCTAAATATTGTATTATTCATCATAAATAGTGAATGAACGTTCACCTTTGTTATTCATACTGAATGGAGATGTGCATACATATTCATAAAGAATAAAACCAAGTTTCGGTTGTGAATCTAAAAACAAAAGAGAGTGCGTCGTGTGTTCACACCTTCATGGGTCATCATATATTATTCATCATGAATAATGTATCATTCAGGATGAATAATACAACATTCAAGGTGAATAATACACGATTCATGTTTAATAATACATGAATCAGGAATTCGTGTATTATTCATCCTAAATGTTGTATTATTCATTTTGAATACTGTGTTATTCGTCATGAATAGTGAATGAAAGTTCCCTTTTGTTATTCATACTGAATATGGACACCAGGAAATGTGCATACATATTCATACCGAATATAACACATACATAGCATTTCATGTAAAAACGATTAAAATGAAGAAAACACTATATCGAGATGGATGTCATATCGAAAAGAACGAAATTCTCGTTTTTTTGATGTAATTGTTTGATTAAAATATTAGTAATTTTTAAGATAATTTATTTTAAATTTTAAGGGGGTAAAAGTTTTTTGATTAAAAAGGAAAATAAAAAGTCAAAGATGGTAGGCGCTGATTCAAATTTCTAGATTTGTCCCTAATCACTTCTCAATTGGTTTCATTAAGTTTTAACCATTGATTAGTTTTCCAAATCTTGATCAATGGTTGTGACTTGTCCTCATGTGCACAATTTAAAATGAGTTTCATTTGAACCCACTCCTATATATATGCTATATTCAAGAGTCTATCGGTTAAAAGTTTTGTAAATGCATCTTTGAAGCCCTTGGGGAAGATCTACTTTCAAGCACACCTTGAATAGTTAATGTTAGGATCTTCTACCAAATGCTTCTCCCAATTTCTGACTTTGTTCAAGATCATCTCAATAAGATGAAAACGCTTGTTATCAATTTTTAAGTAAAGTATCATCCAAAAAAAGGTTAAAAAAGAGAACATAAAAATAGATCGCATCGAAAGATCCCTCTCAGTGGGTTGACAACTTTTGTCATTGAGCTCTCAGGATCCCTTCTTCAACCTCCCTCTGGCGTCTCTCCGGCCTAACGTTTAATCCACTTACCTCTCAGTATCATTCTCCCAAACTCTTCTTATTGATCCAAACCCTCAGTGATTTGATAATGACCCTCTCTTATATACTTGGTGAAAATTGTAAGTAAACAATATGAATCAGATTTCACTATCGCTGATAAGTACTAAGATCTTACAGTACCGCTGATAGGAACTCTCGCTCTTTAAATTAAACATTCAGCGAACACTGTTCACCATAATGCGCTGAGTCTGTTCAGTCCTTATGGTGATCGCTGATAAGTTAGTTGTTTACTTATGATCCCTGAAGACAAGTTTCACGTCAACACAGGTTCTACGCTGAATTCGAAGATCAAGCTCAAGAACCAGCGACAAGTCTACTAATGAACTGATGCGGATCAGCGAAGACTCATATTTGTCCACTCAACGTGAAGTATCAAGTACAAGACTTCAGCTATCGCTGAACTTTATCATTCGCTGAATAGTAAATGATAATCGCTGAATCAACGAAAGCTGATCATGAAGTCCTCCGTACAAAGTACTTTTGTCTTAACCTCCCTTGCACGCCACCGTACGAAATGTCAGAAAAGAACCTCCGAAAATCTGAGATCGTACAACCACTCTGATACTACACTGTTCATCTTTACGGCTACTAAGGTTGTCAACAAAGGTCAATGACATGCAACCAATCCGCTGATGACACGTGTAAAGTGTATACTGAATTGCATTAAATGCATGCAGTATATAAAGAGATGAACTCACTTCATTTGAAGTAACTTGCTAACTCTGGACAAGTTCAAATCTCTCTCAAGATAGGATTTTATTAGTAATCTCCATATCTTTCTTAGTGCAAGAAACCTTAGTGTTCCAACTTGTTTAGATTTAGGTTTATCCTTAATCTTGTTTCCGCAACAAGATGTAAATTGTTAATGATTTATCAATAAACAATTTAGAAAAGTAAAATAGTGTGTTTGTATTCAACCCCCCCCCCCCCCCCCTTCTACAAACTTGTATAGGCCTTTCGGGACCAACAAGTGGTATCAGAGCAGATTTGTTTAATCTCATAAACAAGATCTAATCTAAGATATTTCTCTTCCTTGCTATTATCTGAAAATGGCCTCCCACACAAACACAAATTATATAGACAATGGTTCTCTTGCAAAACCCCCTAGATTTTCCAGAGACAACTTCAACTTATGGAAAAATAGGATGATGCTCTTCCTAGAAGGTGTAGACCCTACTATGACCTACTATCTTGAAAACGGCCCACACATCCCTGTAACTATTGATCCTTTAGTTCTAGCCACTGCAACTCGAGCTGCTATTCCTGAAAGGCTGATTCCAAAGGAAATACACATGTGGACCGATGAAGATAAGAAGAAAGTGGCTATAGATACAAAAGCCAGATCCATACTATCCATGGCCCTTCCTGACGAAGTCTACCATTCCGTCATGAACCTGAAATCCTCAAAAGCCATGTGGGACACAATATGTGTTCAGTATGAAGGAACGTCTGAAGTCCAGGATTCAAGAAAGATCAACCTGGTAAGACAATATGAAAGCTTCATTTCTGGTAAGAATGAAACTCTCTCTGAAGTTCATCAACGTTTTAATTGCTTAATTATAGATCTTAAAACGGTTGGTAAGGAATATTCTAACTTTGAAGTGCTGACAAAGTTTTTAGAATGTTTACCTGAAAGCTGGGACAATTATTCCATGTGTCTCAAGCTGTCAAAAGATCTAAGATCAATGACACTTGCTACCTTATATGGCACATTGCTGAATCATGAGCAATCTAGCCATCTTAAGAAGAATCTTGTAAAAGATTCCAAAAGCACCCCTGTTGCTTTAATCTCAGAGGAACCTTCTACTCAGCGACCCGTGGTCACTATCACTGAGTTAGAAAGTAACTCTGAAAGGTCATCAGATTCTGATTCTTCAGATGATGAAGAATCCTTGGCTCTCCTAACTAAAAAGTTCAGGAGATTCGCCAAGAAGAAAATGTTTAGAAAGAACAAAACTCTTTCTATAGCTGACAAGCCTAAGTCATCAGCTTTTGTTGATAAGGCTACTGCTACTTGTTTCAACTGCGAAAAGACAGGTCATTTCGCTAACGAGTGCAGGTCAAAGAAAATCATGAGACCTTAAGCTTTTACAAAGAAATCCTTTGTTCCAAGGAATAAAGATGACAAATACTCAAAGCTGAAAGAAAAGTATGCAAAGCTGAAAAGCTTTAAGAAGAAAGGAAAAGGCCTGATGGCTGACTATGATTGGGCTGCTTCTGATGAAGAAGCCTCATCATCTGATTCTGAAGATGATGAAGCAAATCAATGTCTCATGGCCAAGATTGAAGAAGAGGAAGAAAGTTCAGACATTCCCTCCACTTCAACATCTGCCATTCAGGTATCACCTTCCTTCTTTACCAATATTGCAAATATTGATGAAGCTGATAGTCTCCGTAAAATCGAACTGCTGACTAGAAGTTTATACGAAGCCATGAACGACAAAGCTGTGGTTGAAAACCAAAATCTTGATCTCGCTGAAAAGCTTAAAAACTGCCACCTTCAAATAGAAAAGCTTTCTAAATTTGAAGAAGATTTTAAAGATCAAGTCTATTTAAATCAGCTAGTCAAAATCGAACGAGCAGAAGCTATTGCTGCATTAAAAGCTGAACAAGCTACTGTTGAAGGATGGTGTAATTCTTCAACAAAGATCACTGCGATAATTAAGGCTCAGATTCCTCTGAGTGATAAACGTGGTTTGGGTTATAAATATGATACTCCAAAACCAACCACTGAACGTTCAATGCTTAAATTTGGAACGTTCGTATCCTCAGTAGCTGACACTTCTTCATCTCAGTACTCCTCGTCGGTTACACCAATCCCTGAGGAAACTCCTACCTCCTCAAAAGGTAAGGAGAAAATGGTTTATTCAAAACCTACCTCTGTCTCTAAAGACAAAGGTAAAGGAATTGTTATTTATCAAAATCCTCAGAAGGGTACCTTAGTACCTAAGCTGAATGCTTCCAAATCCTTAGTGATTCATTCATCTGGTTCTAGAAATCAGACCTCTGGATCAGTTCAGCGACCTACTCCTAGACTCAGAGTAGATATCCTTGGTAAGAAATCTGAAGAACTGAATGTTCGTCCTATTTCAAAAACCAATAGTGTACTTGGTGCTGGCACTTCTAATTCCAAATTAAAAGCTCAGCACTCAAGTGGTCCTAGAACTAATTTTAGTTATAAGAAATGTTATCACTGTGGACTTACCGATCATATTGCAAGTAAGTGTCCCACAGCCACCAAAGCTGATAAGATAGCTAAGGTGAAGATAACACCCAAGAAGACCAAACCAGTTGCAATTCAGGTCAAGGTGACTCCTACCGCTGAGGTCAAGAAATTGACCAAAGTGAAGAAAGACAAAGCTGAATCTTCAAATGCTGCGAAGACTGCTGAACCCATTCCAACTACTTCCACTGACAAACGCGTATACATGGTGAAGTGGGTACCCAAGCAAAACTAATCTTCTTTTGTATTGCAGGTTAAAAAGGGTATCTGGTATCTCGATAGCGGATGCTCTAGACACATGACTGGAAAGAAAAACCTGCTCGCTGAATACAAGGAAGAGAAGGGTCCCTCTGTGACTTTCGGTGGAAATGGAAAAGGACATACCCGAGGGTATGGTGTACTTTCAAATGGTACAACATCCTTCAGAAGAGTCGCATATGTTGAAGGGCTGAAGCATAATCTTCTAAGCATCAGTCAGCTTTGCGACATGGATAACAAAGTGATTTTCACTAAGGAATCCTGCTTTGTCTCTGACAAAAAGGAGAAGATAGCTCTCAGCGGTTATCGTTTGGTAAATGTTTACGTTATAAACATGGACTCAACAACCACTGAGAACTCCTGTTTCTTCTCAAAAGCATCTTCTGATGTTAACTGGCTATGGTACAAAAGGCTCTCACATCTCAACTTCAAGACACTGAATACTCTTTCATCCAAAGAGTTAGTCACTGGTCTACCTCAACATTCATACGCCAAAGAGTCCTTATGTTCAGCGTGTGAAAAAGGGAAGCAGACCAAGGCAAGCTTTAAGTCAAAGCAAGTTTCCTCAGTGTCATCTCCTCTACAACTACTCCATATGGATTTGTTTGGCCCCGTTAACAAACAATCCATCGCTGGAAAGAAATATACGCTGGTCATAGTTGATGAATTCTCTCGTTACACATGGGTAATGTTTCTCCGTTCTAAGAGTGACACCCCTGAAGAACTCATCACTTTTGTTCGGAAGATGGAAACTCTGAACAATATGACTGTTCGCTCAATAAGGAGTGATCATGGAACTGAATTCAAAAACAGTTCTCTTGATTCCTTCCTTGAGAGCAAGGGTATTTCTCACAACTTTTCGTCAGTGAGAACACCACAACAAAACGGAGTCGCTGAAAGAAGAAATAGAACAATTATTGAAGCTGCACGTTCAATGCTCAGCGATTCTCACCTGCCTACTCAGTTTTGGGCAGAAGCTTTCAACACTGTTTGTTTTACGCAAAACAGGTCGCTGATAGTTAAAAGATTCAAAAAGACAGCCTATGAACTTTTTCATGGGAGAAAGCCTTCAATCAGCTTTCTTCACATCTTTGGATGTCAGTGTTTCATACTGAACAACAGAGATGCCCTTGGAAAGTTTGATCCTAATGTTGATGATGGAATCTTTCTTGGATACTCCTCAGTTTCCAAAGCCTTCAGAGTCTTCAACCGAAGAAGACAAACTGAAGAAGAAACTATTCACGTCACGTTTGACGAATCCCGTTCAGCGAACTCTAAACTGAACGCTGATACAGAAGAACTGAATCAATGGATGTTTTCTCATCTTGGTGATTCAGAAGATGTTCCCACTCCTCATGCTCACACCGTAGAAAATGATGGTCCTTCTATCATTCCAAATATGCAAAATAGTGAAGCTGAAACATCTTGGGTCTCAGCTGTTCCTATAAACACTATACCTGCAGTTGATCCAAATGTCTCAGAAATTCCATCTATTTCTCAGCAATCAGTGAATGAAGTGGCAAATGCAAACATTCCTCTCTTAGCTGATAATCCAGAAGTAGCTGAAGCCTCATCTTCAGTTTCTCCAGTTCAGACTGAGTCAGCGACGCATGCTCCGGCTCAGCGATGGACTGTAAATCACCCAATCGATCAAATTCTTGGTGATCCCAACGCTGGTATTTAGACTCGTAGAAGTGCAGGTAATATTTGTTAATTTGTTAACTTTATTTCTCTAACTGAACCAAAGAAAATAGATGATGCCCTCAGAGATCCAAACTGGGTCAGCGCTATGCAAGAAGAGCTGACTGAATTCGAAAGAAACAAAGTTTGGAAACTTGTTCGTAGACCAACTGACAAAACGGTAATAGGCACTAAATGGGTCTATCGAAACAAGTTGGACGAACATGGTACTGTAACTCGCAACAATGCTCGTCTTGTTGCTCAGGGATACAGACAAGAGGAAGGCATAGATTATGACGAAACTTTTGCTCCAGTAGCAAGACTTGAATCTATTCGTCTTTTCTTAGCATTTGTTGTACACAAAAACTTCACTGTACATCAGATGGATGTTAAGTTAGCATTTCTAAATGGAAAGTTGAATGAAGAAGTGTATGTGGAACAACCTCCCGGATTCTCAGATCCTAAGCGTCCAGGTTATGTGTATAAACTGGACAAGGAACTTTATGGCTTAAAGCAAGCTCCACGTGCATGGTATGATACTCTCTCTACTTATCTCCATATTGAAAAATTTGAGCGAGGTAAGATTGACAAAACTTTGTTTTTTAGAAAAGTAAAAGGTCATATCATTTTAGTTCAAATATATGTTGATGACATTATATTTGATTCTACTAACCCTGAGCTTTGTACTCGTTTCGCTGATAGAATGAAAGATGAGTATAAAATGAGTATGATGGGTGAACTAACATATTTCCTTGGTCTTCAGATTAAGCAAGTTGAAAAAGGAACGTTTATCAATCAGGGAAAGTATGTTAAAGATATGCTGAAGAAATTCGACTTAACTGAAAGTTCAGCTATGAAAACCCCTATGGCACCACCGCTGATACTTGATAAGGACACAAAGGGTGTTCCTGTCAATGTCACGCTGTACCGTGGGATGATCGGCTCACTACTGTATCTTACAGCTAGCCGACCCGATATTATGTTTGCAACATGTTTGTGCGCACGATATCAAGCTGAACCTAAGATATCCCATATGAAAGCTGTAAAGCGAATCTTTCGATATCTTAAGGGTACAACGAATCTAGGTCTGTGGTATCCCAAAGACTCAGGATTCGATCTAACCGCCTATTCAGACAGTGATTTTGCAGGTTGCAAAATGGATAGGAAAAGCACCACAGGAGGATGTCAGCTCCTGGGTGGAAAGCTGGTAAGTTGGACAAGTAAGAAGCAAAACTCAGTGTCCACTTCCACAGCTGAAGCTGAGTATGTAGCCGCTGGAAGCTGCTGTTCTCAAGTCTTATGGATGAGAAATCAACTACTAGACTATGATCTTCAGCTCTCCAAAATTCCAATCTATTGCGACAGCACAAGTGCCATCGCTATAGCAAACAATCCAATGCTACACTCAAAGACAAAACACATAGAAATCAGATATCATTTTATCAGAGATCATGTGATGAATGGTGATATAGAACTTCATTTTATCCCAACTGATTATCAGTTAGCTGATTTGTTTACCAAACCTCTTGATGAGACAAGATTCAACTTTCTCATCAGCGAGCTTGGAATGCTGAACTTTGAAGGATAAAATCTTCAGCGGTTCACATTTAATCAGCGATACGTTTATACATTCTTATATAGGCTTCGGGATAAAATCAACTTATATAATCCATTTCATCATCTTCTCTCTGAATAAACTTGGTTAAACTGATATCCATGTATGTTTTCTCTCTCTGACAATCGCATGAAAATGCAAGATTTCAAAATAATTTGCATCGCTGAATATCTCTTCCTTAACAGCGATATTTTGAAAATTCCTTAAACCTTCACTGATATTTCTATTCAGTACTTCATGTTTTTCAAAAGAGTCCCTGAGTTTTTCAAAACCTCAGAGACATCCTAAAAGAATGTGAAAGGACAGTTGTGACGTCATTGCAACGGATAACACTCGGCACGATTTCTTTCTGACACACGTTTGCACGTTTTGTTCAAACTTCCAATCAAATGCAAACACGTGTCCGTGTCATGATGAAAACCTTTTCCCGCTCAAGGTTTTCTCTCTCTAAAAATCCCTATATAAACAACTCTTGGTTTATATTTGTCTTTTACGCGAACAATCTTTCTCCGCAAGAAAAGAATTCTCTGTTGCATTTGTGCTCTCAAAAACCTCAAGAATTGTTCATCATCTTCTTCATCAAAACTTCAAGGTTAATATGTTCTTATCTTTTATCAAATGCGTATAACTTGTTTTTGATCTTCTCTTTGTTTTAACAAGATCAAACAAAAGAACTTTTTAAAATAAAATCATTTCTTTCATGGTTTTATGAACACAACCATTTCATGGTTGTTCTTCAAGTTTTAAATCTAAATCTTAAACTTGTTCTTCATTCGTATCCATTTTTCTTTTAGAAACTGGAATACAAGATTTTATGGGTTTTACTTTTCTTTTAAAATCAAGAAAAACCCTAATCTTCATTAAGACATTTTTTTTGTCTGAATGAAATGGACAAGATTTGAAAAATCTTAACGGAAATTTCTTTCCACATTAAGATAATTCTTATCTGTTAACATCTTTGGTTGAACTGATAATACAGTGATATGGCATCTTCAAAGCTAAATGTTACCGCTGAATCCATCTCCACTGACTCTGAGGAATTGGAAATCTTCAAAGCCCCCCAGGTGAAGTTCGAGCTGGATCAACTCGATTGGACTAAAGCCAACAACCTCTCAGCTCTTCTCGAGTTTCCTCCTCGGAAGCAAGTATCACATCTGGACGATGCTGTAAATTTTCTGAAGAACAGCCCCATCTACACAGCCCTGACCATAACACCTCCTGCCAGTCAGCGGCTCTTATCCCAGTTCTGGTACTCTGCCAGACACACTGAGCTACCCTCTGCCAAAGATCCATCCAAAACCATAGACTGCATACTCAGCGATACTGAGTATGGCACCATCAAGATCACACCCGCAATTATCCGCAAAGCCCTAAACTTCCTAAATGCCTCCAAAGAAAAACCCTTCATTCCATTCCCTGACCACAAAAAGCATGCTGACAGAGAAGCAATCATTGCTTTCCTTGACGCAATGGGTTATATCTGGGATATTGGAAGGGACAAGAAGCCTGAGAAGAAACTGGCGCTGATAAAGAAATCCAAGATGCCCAGCGAGATGAATTTCATCTTCGCTCACCTGATCAGCTGCATGACAGCGAAATCCGGATCTTCTGATCAAGCCGCCCAACCTCAGCAGTCCATGGGATACGCACTGCTGAAAGGTCTAAATATTGACTGGGCCTCCATTATTTATGAAGACCTGATTCAACGTGTCGATTCTGCCGCTGACAGACCAGCATGGGTTCCTTACCCACGATTCATCAGCGCCATCTTTCAATATGGCCTGAAGGACAGCTATCCTGAAGAGGGTGATCTGAAACTTTCTCAGATTGGCCCTAAGGTTCTCGACTTCAAGCCTGTCGCCAATGAGGTACGTCTCTCTACTCTTCTCTCTCTTCTAAATTCTCCGCTTTCTGTGGCTCCTTCAGCGACTATACCAATCGCTGATACCCCAGCCACAACATCCTCTCCTTATAAGAAAAGGAAACCCTCTCACACCCAACTTGATTCCAAAAGGATCAAGAAAACCAAGGAGCAACCCCAGTAATTCCATGCTGAAGACTCCTCAGCTCGTTCTGAAGAGCTGAAGGAAAGTTCCGTGGTACGCTCTGCCACACCCGTGCAAGCCATCCCTCCAATCCAGACTTCAGCGTCTCCAAACGCTGAGGTTAGAAACTTGGAAACTACCCAACCTCCATCAATCTCTCAAAAGACTGATGAAGTGATTGTCAGCGATTCCAACGCTGAACTCAGAACCCGAACCCCAATCTTAACCTTCGCTTCTCCCTCCAGTCAATTGGACACTCCTCCAGCGAACACTGGAGATGCCATCATTCCAGAAGCCGCCGCTGATGCTTCTCATCAAATGATGAAGAAAGGACCTGCAGAGTTCACCATACCTCACCGTACTTTCGAAGAGGATATGGAACACTACTCAGGAACCTGCAACTTCGACGAGTTCATCAATCCTCCTGCAGGTACTAATCCCACCTTAAACACTGTAACTAAACCTGAAACTTCTGAGCTTTCCTTTGTTCACAAGTACTTATATGTTACAGGTCCTAATTTGGGAGACATCAACGCCTCGCTGAAGTCCGTGGAAACAAAGTTGTCCAGTCTCACCACCACACTCTCCAACAACTCAACAGCTGTAACAAACGCTGGAGAGAACTTGACAAAGCTGACAACGGTGGTGGAGAAGAAAGCTTCCACTGAAGACATCAAGAGTCTTGATAAGACACTCAGCGATTTTGCCAAGGTGATCTGTGACATCTACACTGACTACACAAGACTCAAAACATCAGTTTCGACCATGTCCAGCGAAGTAACAACGCTGAAGACATCGGTTGAAAAACTCGAGGGTGACATGTCAGAGGTCAAGACTGACTTAGGCTCTGTAAAGACCGACGTTAGCTCTATGAAGACGATGATCGAGATGCTGGTAAACAAGGCAAATAGTCCAGCTCCTGCTCCTGCCCCTGTCCCTATTCTGGAATCTTTCACAGAGGAGGATCGCACAGAGCTGAGGAAAATCACGCCTGCTATTTCTGGCCTAGAAGACAGAATAGCAAAGCTTGAAGGTTGTGTGAAAATCTCTGGCCCAGAAGACAGAGATAACACCAATGCTGAGTCTGCCCATTCCTCCCCCAGTCATCATGAAAAAGAGGGGGAGAAGAGCGCTGAACATTCCAAGGAGAAAAGCGCTGAAGATCTTGAGAAAAGCGCTGACGATCTGAACAACAAAAGCGCTGAAGACCTTTCCCATGATGAATCTATCAGGGGATAGAGGAATGAAGATCTGACCACTGGACCTCAGGGAGATGAAAACCCTGAGGGAACCGAGAAGCTTGCCTCTGTATCTGAGGGGGAGCAACTCGAAGAAGATGCTGAGAATTCCGAAGCAGAAGAAGATGAAGACATCGACATCCCTGACGACAAACCATCTTTCTCTCCAAGAAAGGATGATGATGATGATGAAGATGACGATGATTTCTTTATCGTCAAACCTGCCCCAAGGATCAAAGCTCTTAAAGGAATCTCAATAAAAGAACCATCAGGGGAGAAGACAAAGACAAAGCCCTCAGCCTCTGGCGCTGAGAAAAGCAAAGACAAAGGCCTCGCTGAAGATGAAAATCTAGCGATTCTCTTTGAAAAGCCGGTTTGTCAAGTAAACTAAAACTTTACATTTTCCTTCCCTGAACTTCTCCAAACCTATATACACATCCACATTATTTTTCTATCTTTTCTACCCAAGTTCTTCTACCCAATTCTTATCTGTAAGATCGCTGCTTTTCAGCTAGTCCTCTCCCCTGTTTGAGGATGTCGCTGAAGGTTCTACTGTTGCGACTTCACAAATAAAGCCAGCTGCTGCTGATGAAATAATCCCAGTCTTGGACTTGATCTCTGAGACTGATGAACCAGAAGAACAACCTCTCTCGCACAATAAGAGACCTTCCTCAGTTCCTCAAAAGCTGAGTGAAGAGGATCAAAAGAGAAGAGAAGAAATAATAAAGCGATTCGAGGATCAGCGAATCATTCTAAGGCCTGATCAACTGCCTTCAGTTCCTCCTAAGTTCAGAATTTCAAAAGCTGAATATCAGGACCACCTTAGAGCTGAACGCCTCATTGCTGAAAGAAAGGAAGCTGAAGAGAAAGACAGAGAATACGCCATCAAGCTCACTCAAGAATCTGTCAAAGACCCCAAGCTGAAGCGTGTTCCCATTCAAATCCAACGAAAGCTGTGGGAAGAAGCCCAGAAGATCGTGGAAAAGAAAACTGAAGTTTCTCAGACCACCTTGATCTGGTGTAAAGAGAAAATTCACTTCAGATATCGTCCAGCGAAGATCAACAAGGTATTCATCTCTGGAAGAACATCTATCGGAGTACCTATTGTTGACATCAAACTGTTCAGAGAAGATGGCACATCTGAAACCTTTCGCGCTGACACTGTAAAAAGGTATGGTCTCTCTGAATGGCTGGAGATGAGGTTAGCTATCCAACCATCACAATCTAAGTACAAGAATCATTTCGAAAAGCTGATAAACAGACAGATCGACTTGATATCTTCTTGTGTGGATATTCCTCCTGTTCCTGATCTAAAGCCGAAAAGAAAAAGTGGTTCTCCAAGGAAGAAACGTCAAGATTCAAATTCAGGACCTGTCATACGAAATGAAACTGGAATTGGTTTCTCTCGCGCTGAAGTACTTGGTCCTGATCCTGATCTATCTGCCCTTGACATCTCTTTGCCACCATGTGAACTTTTCGTCCCTGGTAAAGTCATCAGTAATCCTTATGGAATATTCTTTCTTGACTACGACGGACGTAAATGCTTTCAACGGATCGCTGAGGTCCCAATCACTCCAATCGAACAGCTCAGAGATCTTATCTACTGGTGTGACTTCAGAAAGGACATTCAGGCACGACACCTAAAACCCTTGATCTTTCAAGAAGCGCTGAAGAAAAGAAAACAAGGTGTAACGGTTCCTGACTGGATGATTCCCACTGAAAAGACGACCCTTGATGAACTTCTCATTAAGGAAGAACCTTTTGAAAACTGATATAATCTCCTTTTTCTCTATTGTATCAGTTATCCTTCTGTACTTGTAATTTATTTCGCTTGTACTTATAATCTTTCTGTTCTTCATTGTAACCTGATTCAAAGATTTAAAGAAAGATTTCAGCGAATGTACTTTACTCCATCAGTACTGAAAAGATCCCAGAAAACAGTAAAAGGGACAAATATTTTATGAGTTCTTTTTATCCTTATGTTTTCATTTAATAGCAATTTTCTTTGTTGCTATGTCATAATCAAATAGGGGGAGATTGTTGATCCAAACCCTCAGTGATTTGATAATGACCCTCTCTTATATACTTGGTGAAAATTGTAAGTAAACAATATGAATCAGAGTTTCACTATCGCTGATAAGTACTAAGATCTTACAGTACCGCTGATAGGAACTCTCGCTCTTTAAATTAAACATTCAGCGAACACTGTTCACCATAATGCGCTGAGTCTGTTCAGTCCTTATGGTGATCGCTGATAAGTTAGTTGTTTGCTTATGATCCCTGAAGACAAGTTTCACGTCAACACAGGTTCTACGCTGAAGTCGAAGATCAAGCTCAAGAACCAGCGACAAGTCTACTAATGAACTGATGCGGATCAGCGAAGACTCAGATTTGTCCACTCAACGTGAAGTATCAAGTACAAGACTTCAGCTATCGCTGAACTTTATCATTCGCTGAATAGTAAATGATAATCGCTGAATCAACGAAAGCTGATCATGAAGTCCTCCGTACAAAGTACTTTTGTCTTAACCTCCCTTGCACGCCACCGTACGAAATGTCAGAAAAGAACCTCCGAAAATCTGAGATCGTACAACCACTCTGATACTACACTGTTCATCTTTACGGCTACTAAGGTTGTCAACAAAGGTCAATGACATGCAACCAATCCGCTGATGACACGTGTAAAGTGTATACTAAATTGCATTAAATGCATGCAATATATAAAGAGATGAACTCACTTCATTTGAAGTAACTTGCTAACTCTGGACAAGTTCAAATCTCTCTCAAGATAGGATTTTATTAGTAATCTCCATATCTTTCTTAGTGCAAGAAACCTTAGTGTTCCAACTTGTTTAGATTTAGGTTTATCCTTAATCTTGTTTCCGCAACAAGCTGTAAATTGTTAATGATTTATCAATAAACAATTTAGAAAAGTAAAATAGTGTGTTTGTATTCAACCCCCCCCCCCCCCCCCCCCCCCTTCTACAAACTTGTATAGGCCTTTCGGGACCAACACTTCTCCTACTTCGTTATGTCTTCTTCTACGAGCTCTCCACCTGATGGAGTGGTCAACCTCACCCTGTTAACCACAAAGCTACAAGTCTCCTCCAACGAACCCCTCCTTACGACGGTCGAAGATGCCACCGAGAACTTGCTCGCCCAGTCGGTCGAGGAGCTCAAACTCGACTCCTTTACTGAAACCTCGATGGTTGCAAGAGTTTTTTTCAAGAAAACGTTGCTCCATATCTTTCTTGAAAAACATTTTCCACCGGGTGTGGAAGTTTAAAGAGAGTTGGCAGGTAAAACATCTTGGGGACGATTCAAAAAGTTCCTTTTTCGGTTTCTCTTTCGCCTCTCCAAAGGACCAAGAATGGGTCATCCAACGCACCCCCTGGATTTTCTCAGGAGGTTTCGTCCTAGGGTCACCTTGGCCGGAGTCAGGAAACTGGGAGGAGGCTAATCTCACTACCATACCGCTCTCGCTTTCCATAAACAACATTCCTCTGAAGCTTTACACTCGAAACAACCTCACTTCGTGGATAAAAGCAGCGGATCCTAACGCCGAACTCAAATGGAAAGAAAGTAATCTAGATATGATATGTGCCTATACGGTTACGAATGTAATTGTCCCTGTGGACTCACGACCTTGTGTTGGAATCTTTATCGATCATGAAGGGCGAAAAAAGTGGCTTCAGTTCAAATATGAGAGGCTACCTCTAATTTGCTACCGGTGTGGGATATGGGGACACGAAAATGTGGGATGTACAAACAAGCCGATGATAATTCGCGACCCGGATGATCCAGATAGGAAACTTTGGCAACTCTATGGACCGTGGCTCTCGGGAAACAACGTGGGGGATTGTTTTACCCCGTTTTTTGCAAATAAGGAAGGGAATATACAGGATTTGGAAGGTCTCAGCACCGGGAAAAATCTGGAGGTCAACCCAGCAGAAAACGGCAACGGAAATACTTCCGATGACACTCTCCGATCTGCTACCTCTTCGCCGGCTAAAGGAAACGGTAACCCAAGTAAGGCAAAGGACAAGATTACTTTTTACTTTGGGAAAAAGTCCCATCCAAAGGAGGTAAGTCATTCCAACTCTACCTACTTAGTACACCCTACCACCCAAAAGTCCTCTCAGGAAGTTTCCAAAAAGACCCAAACCCCCCTTTACCCAACACGTAATTGACACCAAAGCGTCGACTGACTTGACCCCCATCCCTTGTACTTTGGTTGACCAAACTCCAAGTACCAAATAGAATGAAAAGATAAATGCTGAAATACCTTACCTTTTGCTACCCCAAGCCAAAACAAACATCAACATCACTGACACTTCCTCCCATATCCCTGATACTACCCCTAAGTCCCATACCCCTACACCAAATTACCTAGAGAACCCACCACCTACTCTCTCTACCCCCTCTCCCTCTCGTCGCCACCCCACGACCTGCATGGATTCCAACATGCATGGCCCCCCATGCAAACCACAACACCTCCACCATACCACCGTAAACTCCCTTGGCAATATTACTACCCACCCCCAACCCACTATAAACCCATTCGCGATAAACCCTGTGTATGACAATCACGTATCCCCCTTTAAACACGCTGAAGATCCAGTGAACCGCAGGCGCATCTCCATCAAAGATAAAGCGAGAAGGTCCGGAGGAAAGAAGTCCAAGATTGAAATGCTCCCCCATAACGAACCACTGGAAGCTGAGGTTACTCTCTCCATGGCTCCACCATCACTTCCCAATGAACCAGAGGCGGGTCCGTTTCAACGGGCCTGCCTAGACAAATGAAGATCATGGCTTGGAACTGTCGGAGCTTGGGCAACCCGCGTGCAGTTCCGGTCCTGAAGGACCTCATTCGATGCTACCGACCGGACATATTTTTCGTATTTGAAACTCTTGTTGCTCAATCTAGAATCGATGCTATCAAGCTTTATTTGGGTTTTGAAAACTGTTTCGTCGTCGATTGTAATGGCCGCAGTGGCGGTATTTGTGTTTTATGCAATGAAATATCTATTGGTTCGCTTTCGTCGTTTTCGCAGAATTATATTGATTTGCACATCACCGAACCCAACCATAATACTTGGAGGATTACGGGATTCTATGGCTTTCCCGAGCGGGGAAGACGTAGGGACTCGTGGAATCTCCTACGCTCCTTGGCCACCCACTCTAACAAACCGTGGGTGGTTATCGAAGACTTTAATGATCTCACTTCGCAACAAGAAAAAAAGGGCCTCCTTACACATCCGGTTTGGTGCATAAAAGGGTTTCGGGATGCCCTCTTAGATTGCAACCTCACAAATATTCCCATGCGTGGCTTTCCTTTTACGTGGTGTAGACACAAAGGCAAAACTAACGAAGTTTGGGAACGCCTTGATCGTGCGGTGGGCTCCTCGTCTTGGTCAAATCTTTTTCCAAATGCTTGGGTTGAGAACTTGGTGAGTCCCATCTCTGATCACTCCCCTGTTCTCCTCCACACTCATGAAGACCATACGTCGAGACGTGCAAATTTCAGTTTCTTCCGCTTTGAAAACAAATGGTTTCACGAGGCGAATCTCGACCCCCTTATTTCTAGCACTTGGGATCGTGAGTCCTTTAGGGTCCTCCCCAACCGACTTTCTTCGATTGTCGGGAAGCTTCGCAAATGGGGACGGGGCTTACATGCTTCTCACACAAGTGAGATCAACAATTGCCGCCAAAAGCTTGCTTTTATTCGTAACCATGCATCCCCCGCAAATGCTCTCGAATATGACGATACTAACAGGAAACTAATTTCTCTCCTCGTCAAGGACGAGGAACATTGGAAACAAAGAGCAAAACGTTTTTGGCTTAAAGAAGGGGATATTAATATGAAATTTTTTCACATCCATGCAAATGGGAGGAGAAAAAGGAACTACATCCGAAGGCTAAAAAACGAGGACGGGGTTTGGGTGACGGGTCCCTAGGATCTTTGTTCCCTAGCCACCGAGTATTTTAAAAACCTCTTCTCAGCGAGCAATGGGTCGGCTAACCTTATCACCGACAAAGTGAGAGCTTGTATTTCGGCAAACGACAATGCTTGTCTCGATGCTCCGTTCAATAAATAAGAATTTAAGGAAACCCTATTCCAAATGCACCCCGACAAAGCGCCGGGTCCCGACGGTTTTAATCCGCGTTTTTCCAACACTATTGGGACTTGGTTGGAGACACTATAGTCTCGACGGGCATCTCTTGGCTGCGAAATAATGCTTTCCCGGAAGGAATTAACGATGCCATCATTACTCTTATTCCCAAATGCGACTCCCCGACCTCAATGAAAGACCTTCGCCCCATATCCCTTTGCAACGTCACTCTTAAAATCATAACCAAAGTTCTTGCAAATCGGCTCAAAAAACTCCTTCCAAAAGTGGTTTCGGAAAATCAATCGGCCTTCATCAAAGGTAGACTCATAACGGATAACATTCTTATTGCTTTCGAACTCCTCCATAGCATGAAGAGAAACACTCGAAAAAAAGCGGGGACGTCGCTCTCAAGATTGATATTAGTAAAGCCTATGATAGGGTTGATTTGAACTACATCCGGCTCATTCTCACCAAAATGGGTTTTTCCATAACGTGGGTGAACATGGTCATGTTGTGTATCACCTCGGTCCGCTACTTTCTTCGTATCAACAACGACATCACGGGACCGATCTATCCCAAGAGAGGCCTCCGCCAAGGTGACCCGCTCTCCCCGTATATATTTATCCTTTGTATGGAGGGTCTCTCTACCCTCTTGAAGGAAGCTACCTCTAGAAACCTCATTCATAGGTGTCAAGTTTCAAGACGGGCCCCGGCCATATCTCACCTCCTCTTTGCGGATGACGCCATCCTCTTTTGCCATGCGTCCTTGGGAGAGTGTACGACCCTCAAATCGATTCTTCATAACTTCGAGAAAGAGGCGGGCCTAGCGGTCAACTTGGACAAGTCGGGTATTATGTTTAGTAATAACGTTGACCCTACCTCCAAAGATATCATTTCCAATATTTTCAGGGTTTCGAAACCTCTAAATACCGGGAAATATTTGGGCCTCCCCTCCGTTATTGGCCGAAACAAGAAAGCTATCTTCCGTCAAAATTTGGCAACGCCTTTCCAAATGGCGCCTTAAGCCGATCTCGAACGCGGGAAGACTCACACTTATCAAGGCGGCGGCCCAAGCCATCCTGATCTTTTTCATGAGCGTGTTTTTGCTCCCTAACTCTCTTTTGAAGGACATTCAACGCCTTCTTAACTCTTTTTGGTGGAGCTAAAAAAAGGACGGATCCCGCGCGATAAATTGGTTAACTTGGGAAAAACTTTGTACGCCTCAACATTTGGGGGGGCTTCGCTTCCATGATTTTTCGTCCTTCAACCTCGCCTTGTTAGGCAAGCAAGGATGGAAACTCCTCTCGCAACCGAATACCTTGGTTAGTCGGGTCTTCAAGGCTAAGTATTACCCCAAGGGGGACTTTTTCGATGCAAACTTGGGACACAATCCAAGTTTCATGTGGAGAAGTATTTGGAGTGCTCATAAATCGTTATACAAAGGTTATAGATGGAAGGTCGACAACGGGGAGACTATCTCTGTTTGGAGGGACCCGTGGCTTCGAGATGACCAAAATTTTTGGGTGGATAGCTCTCCTCCACCCGGCGGTGGTGACTTTAGAGTGTGTCACTTTTTCTCACGTAACACCATCGGTTGGGATCATGATTTGATAGCTCGATTTTTTTCTTCCCGAGACAGTAGCGATATCCTCAAGATTTCGTGCATTCACGGCGGGAATGACCAGTTGATTTGGCACTTTAACCATAGCGACATTTATTCGGTTAAAAGCGGTTATACTTTTTTGATGAAGCTTTCCCAAAACCACTCCAATCCTCCTATCAATCCTATTTGGAATCGTATCTGGAAGGCAAGGATTCCTCACAAAGTTAGATGCTTCTCTTGGAGGCTTAGCAAAGTTGTCCTTCCTCACCTGGTCAACCTTCAAAAACGCGGAATAAATGTCCCGTATCTTTGTGCCCTCTGCGGGTCCAACCCGGAAAACAACTGGCACATTTTCATTGGTTGCCCGGTCTCCGTGAGGGTTTGGAAGAAGGAAAACCTTTGGGACTACATCGACGCGATCGCGACCGATTCGGAGGACTTCTCATCCTTTCTAACAGCCTGCTTGAATGACAGCAAGGAAACGAATCGCGACAATATCCTCATGATTTGCTGGAGCATATGGAAACTCAGAAATTCTGCTTGGTTAAACGGTGCAGTAAAAAATCCGAGGTGGGCGGCTCGCCTTGCCAAAAACTCTCGTTACGAGTGGCTGTCGATTAATAATATCGGCACTAGTCACCTTGATCTTGCACCCTTCGCTGATTGTAAACTTTGGCATCCCCCCCCCCTTCGAATTTTCTTAAGTGTAATGTCGATGCGACAACTTTCACTTCATCCAATCAATGGGGATCCGGAGCGGTCCTTCGGGATCACAACGGTGTTGTTTTAGCCTGCCGTTCCACACTCGACGTTGACATACCGTCGATTAAGGAGTGTGAGACCATGGCCCTTTTGCATGCGATCGAATGGGTTATGGACTTGGGTCATCAACGAGTGATCTTTGAATCTGATGCGAAGCTAGTCGTCGGCGCCCTCAATACGGATTCGAAGAATCTCTCAGAGTTCGGGTCTCTCATCGAACGGGGCAGATCCCTCCTTTCCCACTCGACTGACTACCTTGTTAGTTTCGTCCGAAGACATGCGAACGATACGGCTCACACCATTGCTAGGAATGCTCAAAGATTATCTAGTCGTGTTACCATGTTAAATATCCCTATTTTCTTGGCTGATCATGTTCAGCCTCCTTGTAATTTGGCTCATTAATGAAAGTTATCCTTTTATTTCAAAAAAAAAGGTAAAGTATCATCCGACGGACAAAAAAACGTACATAGCATATGTACCTAAAAACCGAAAACGGAAGATAGGAAGTACCATAGAAAGAAATTAAACATTATTCTATTAATTAACTTGTTTTCTAGTTTAATTACAAAACTAAATAGCTCTAATTGTCCAAACAACCTATGCATGTTTCACTCAATCCTAGCAGCAAAAACCTAAGTTTCTGATGATAGCTTAGGGTGGACCCAGAAACGTTTTCATACGGTACTACCATATAATATAGACAAAAAATAATTATAAAAAGTACGGTTTTTATCGACGTGTTTTCATCTTTTTACCGACGTTCAACTTTGTCTGGTGTGTTTTTAGCCTAATTCCACCGTTTCGAGAAATTTTTAAATCTTTTTGCTGGATTTCGAGAGAGTTTTTAAGTTTCTTTATCGATTTCGAGGAATTTTATCGGTTTTTTTGGTTGATTTCAAGAGTTCTTTTTGGTTTTTTTGTTGATTACGAAGTACGGTTGCTCCTTGAAGTTTCTTAAATAATACGATTGCACCTTTCACGAACCTAACATTTTTTACCCTTTGTCGGACGAATAATACGGTGGCACGTGCTACCGTAACCACCCTTATGGGTCCGCCCATCAGAATTAATGTTCATAGGAACCTGTTGATAATAAGATATCGCAAATGGTTTAAAGTAATTTGCATTATATTTCATGGATCTGGTCGCTATTAGTTTGTTATACCAAACAGTTTGTTTAGGTTTTTGTAAGCACATAGAATTTCAACAACTTTATCAATTTGCTAAGCAAAGTAAGTGTTTCCCAACAACAAGTGAGTTCATGTTTAGGCAAATTAGGGTTTTTCTTAAACTCCATCTACTTCATAACTAGAGTTCATATCTGACTTCTAGGTGTTAAACTAACCTCAATGACAACATTCTTTGTGCCAAATCTACATAATATTGCATGTCATTAAATTTCAAGAACTTGGTTTCAAAGATAAGAATCAATTTTTGTTATCTTCTTGGGATGGGGATCAAAATTCGAACAATTTGATCTTGTGTTTGATCTTTTAAATTTATATGTGCTTTGAGTAGGTGAGATTTAAGTTGGCATATTACAAATTAAAATAGAAATCCCAATTTTCTCAACTCTATAATAGTATGATTAAACTCAGTGGCCACAATTGTTGTGTATGCCTGGATTCGAATCCTGTTCAGATGGGATATTCTACCACATCCCTCAGGACCTTAACTACTATGCCACAACCGTTGTGGTTCCAAAGTTAAGTTGGTTCTTGCGGCATGTATTATAAGCGAAAAATAAGTTGCTTCCAATTGCTTATATAGAAAAGCTTATACGAAAAGGAAATGGGATTCTTACGTTTAGATGGCGCCTAAGAAAAGCTACGAAGGAAGGATTTGGGAGAAAGTTTAGTTAGGAGGTTTGGAAAGAATATGAGATCTTGTACAATCAATCAAAAGTAGTAAATGTTAGGACTAAACGACGACAATTAAGTCCGTAGAGGAAGTCTGTTTATTATAGTGTATGTCCGTTTTATCTTGTAATCTTTCAGAACAATGATAATTGGTTGATTTACGAACAATTTCACACATGTAGGTGAATTCACTAAACAGTCTAGACTATTCACAGTATAACAAAATTGACTTTATACAACGCCTAAAATAACCAAGTGTTCTAATTGAGTGTTTTATAAGACCTAATTAAGTTTATAGAACCAAACAAAAAAGTGTCATAATAAGTTTATAGGACGCTTTTGGGCGTTCTAACAAGTTTTTTAGGACGTTTTTCAAATAAAGTGTCAGATTCACTATTTTATAGGATACTATTTGAAAAAGTGTCTCATAAAAAGATTGGTTTATAGAACACTTTTCAAAAACGTCAGATAAAATAGTTAATACGGCACTTTATTTCGAAAATGTCTTAAAAACTTGTTAGGACAAGCAAAATCATCTTATAAAATTACTAGTATTCGGCACCGCGCATAAAAATTTTAGTAAATATTTGGGCCAAAAGTTGATTACCGACAACTCTAACCGTGCCTACGCGAAACCTGCCTCCAAGGACACAACTGTGAGAGGACATTTTTTTTAAATTAAATGAACCGATGATCACATATCATATATTACACTAATTAGAATCCATATTGCACTTGATATGAAACTGTCTCATCGTCCTTAGTTGTTTTTTATGATATATAATTAAATAATAACTAATAATTTTTATGTAATCAGACTTTGTAATGCACTCAAAATGGTAAAAGAAATGTGTGAGATTATTGATTATAATAATGAGGTGTATAATGAGTATTATTTTGCCATACCTCATAATATATCGATTTATCCCCAACATATATTCCCATTAAATATTTATATTCACTATGCAACCACAGTATTGCTACCTGGTTCTATATAATTGCGGTACATTTTGGTAAATTGCTTATGTTTGTTGTAATGTACTCGTATGTAATTTTGGCTAAAAACCCTCATAATTTTGGCTACAAAGTGGGGGAGATTGTTGGGTCATCAAAGATTTGAAGACGACCTGATCTCCTTACATACTTTGAAAAGCAACTTTTATACTTAGAGAAATTTTAGATGTTCTTTGTAATAGCTTAGTCATACTGTCAAAGTTCGGTGAATTCGAAGATCAGCCGAAATCAAGAAGAAAGTAAATCTACCAATGCGGATTGAAGATGGACTTCTCAACCCAAACTAAGCTGTCTCACCGATTGTCACCATGAAAATCGGTGAGATCATCAAACAAGATAATCCTCCCTTATCTCCTTGCCAAGAAGATCTTCATCATAAGAGGTATGTTTGGTCATCCCACCGATTTTCCCTATGAAAATCGGTGGGATCCTCAAAATTGGAGGATTCTCTCACAACATCCTTCCTAAGAAGACTTCCACCTACTTTGTCCATGACAAGTCGGTGGGATCCTCAAATAGGAGGATCCTCTCTTGTGTCTTTGCTAAAAGGTTTTATCATCAAAGAAGGAATGTCTGGGTATGGAAGAAAAATATTCATTTGTCATTTTTCCCATTCTTAGATATTGTCTCCATCAAACCTTTATAGCATTATAGGAAAAGACACATCAACTTTTGAGAGTCAAACCTGACCTTCAAATAACAAAGTGACAAGTGTCTCATGCATCACATACTCTTGGCACTATATAAAGATGAAGACTTCTCCATGCAGAACTACACTTTAAACTCTTGAAGATTACTTTGTGCTCAAGACACTCTGCTCTTTTCTCTCCTTAAACTTTATAGCTTTCAATCATTGTGTTTTAGAAGTTGTTTAGTTTTCAGTATTACTTTGTGAAGATTGTTAGAATAGATTTTATCTGTTCTTTTCACAACAATCTAATTGTTCTATGTGTTCTATGTGTAATTCTTGATTTTAATATTTTCAATAAAAGAATTAATTAAAGTGAAAAAATTGTGTATTGTATTCAACCCCCCCCCCCCCCCTTTCTACAATACCTGTTCTTGTTCTTATTAGCCATCTGGGACTAACAAGTGGTATCAGAGCAGAAAGTTTAATTTCAATAAACTTGATCTGCAATGGCTGCTTCTTCCAACAATGAAGCTTTCTCTCAAAACAACTTTTCTGAAAATGGCTCTATAGCCAAACCTCCCAAGTTTAACCCCGACAACTTTTCTTTGTGGAAAAGTCGGATGATGTTTTTCATGGAAGGAGTGGATAGTAGATATCCAACCATTCTCAGTAAGGGACCCATAGTCCCTAGAGTCTGGTCTCCCTATGAAACCAAAAAATTCGGTAAGGAAGTTGTTGGCAAAGATGATTCTGATGATTCCTCTGATGAAGAAAAATCTGCTGCTACTGGTCGTTACATTCTTAAGAATCCCAAGAAATATACTGATGAAGAAAAACGTCTTGTGTCTCTTGATTCTAAAGTCAGAACTATCATTGCTCTCTTTCACCCTGATGAAGTGTACCACTCTCTGGTAAATCTCTCTACTGCCAAGGAGATGTGGTCCACTCTGTGTGTTTTGTACGAAGGTACAAATGAAGTTAAAAAGAGCAGAAAGAATGCTCTTGTTAGAAAATATGAACTATTTTCTTATGAGAAAGGAGAATCTCTCTCCAACTACTATAACTGCTTTAACAGTCTTCTTAATGACTTAAAGCTGTTAGGTAGAGTGTATGACAATGAGGAAATCTTGTGCAAGTTTATGGATTGTCTTCCTGATTTTTGGGAAAACATTTGTACTTGTATAAAGACAACCAAGGATCTTGATCATATGCCTCTCACTTCTCTTTATGGAACTCTTTTCAACTATGAGCAGACTAAGCTGCAAAGGAAGTCTGTCATCACAGATATAAAGAGCTCTCCTCTAGCTCTCCTAAGTGACTCTTCCAAAAGAACTAAGTGTATTCCAAAAATCTCCTCCCCATCTGACTCTGACCATGATAGTCAAGAAGATCCAAATGAGCATTCAGAAACATATCTTAGTGATGCTGAGGATGAATGTGAGAAAACTTCAGTTGACAAATTATCTGATGAAATGGCCATGTTGGATGGGTATTCTAAATCCAAATCTCTTTCTTCTCAACTTCTTTTATGTCACACTCAACTGGAAAACTTTGACAAAGTTAAGGCTAAGCTTGAAGATCTAAAATCCATCAACTTTATTCTTGCCAAGGAGAAAAACAAATTATTTAAACGTATTCAAAAGGAGCAAGAAATCATGAGAAAATGGACCAGTTCTTCCAAAAATCAGGAAAAGATTTTTCAAGATCAGATTTCTTGTGATGACAAAACTGGTTTAGGCTTCGGAAAAATGGAAACTGATCAATCTTCAAAATCTCATGCTCCCACCTCATGTGCTTCACCTACTTTTTGTGAAACCTCCAATTCTAATTATATTGGGTCTGTGTCCATGAATTCTGCAGATTCATCTGAAGCTTTAAAATTTGGAATGTTTTTAAAGGCAACAGATCCCATTTCCTTTCCAAAGGAAAAGACTCAAGATTCCAATGACTCTCCCGAACCTGTCCATGACTTTAAAAAATTCTTGACTTTAGATGATGCATCCTCCTCTTCCAAATCAAACAAAAATTTCTCTATCTCTGAAAAAGGCAAGTCTTTAGGTGCTGATTCTTTCTTAAAAATAAATTCATCAAATCTTTCCAAAAATAATTTTGTGGCCTCTTCCACCGATATTATTCCTCGATCGGTGAACCTCAAAATGTCCATTTCAAAAGAGAAGATTCATTTCTTCCCAAATTCTGAAAAAGGAATTTTAGGCCCTGCACCCCAACTCTTTGTCACCTCATCAAAGTATTTGAAGACAAACAAAAAGGGCAAAAGTAAGGAAAAATGTCAAGTTTCAAAAAAGACTTTTCCTCATAGAAAATGCTATATGTGTGGTGATACTTCTCATTTTGCAAAAGACTGTCTAAAAGAAAGCATTGACTTGATGGACACCAATTCTTCCTCTTCTTCTCATTCTTCTAACCCAAAAGGACCCACCACCAAATGGGTACCTAGGAAATAAATTCTTTGTGATTGCAGGTTCTGAGCTAAATAGATGGATCTATGTGGACCAGTATAAAGGTGATACAATTGAAGAAATCATCAGGTTCATCAAGAAATCTGAAGTGTCAAATGGTGAACTTTTGGATCTCCTCTTATATTGAAATCCTTCGAATTGGCACACTTACAAGTGCCAACCTCCTCTCTACCGACATCACTGTCTTTTATTACCAACACTCTATTTCCTACCATATCTCTCACCCCATATTTTCTCATCCATTCCACCATACCTCTCACCCCACCTTTTCTCATCCATCCCACCACATATATTACCCCAACCTCATTTCTTTATCATCTTACCATCCATCTTACTACCCAACTCTCCCTCCCCTCCCTCCCCTCTCTTACAACATCTATCACCAACTTCATCAATTTCCTTCACTTATGTTCCTCCATCACAAAAGAGTTATGATCAGCATGATTCTCCACGTACCGATCTGCTGATCCAACCCCTCAGTGATTTGATAATGACCCTCTCTTAAACACTTAGTGAAAATTGTAAGTAAACAATATGTATTAGAGTTTCACTATCGCTGATAAGTACTAAGACTTTATAGTACCGCTGATAGGAACTCTCACTCTTTCGATTAGATATTCAGTGAACACTGTTCATCATCTTATAGCTCTGAGCCTGTTCAGTCTATGAGATGATCGCTGATAAGTTAGTTGTTTACTTATGATCCCTGAAGACAAGTTTCACGTCAACCAAAGTTCTACGCTGAAGTCGAAGATCAAGCTCAAGAACCAGCGACAAGTCTACTCATGAACTGATGCGGATATCAGCGAAGCAAGACCTGTCCATTCAACGTGAAGTACCAAGTAGAAGACTTCAGCAATCGCTGAACTTTATCATTCGTTGATAAAGATCTGACTCAACGAAAGTTGATCATGAAGTCTCCTTGCATGTTACTATTGTCTTACCTCCCTTGCACGTCTCCGTACGAACTGTCAGAACGGACATCCCTTTTGTCTGTAATTGTACAACAACTCTAATTCTACACTGTGCACCATGCGGCTACTAAGGTTGTCTACAAAGGTCAATGACATGCAACCACTCAGCTGCTGCCACGTGTAAAGCCATACTGCCATGCATTAAATGCATGCAGTATATAAGAAGATCCTTACTTCAGTTTTGAAGTGTGCTCGGACCATCTTCTTATTTCTTATTGTTAAGTTATTATTCGTAATTTCTTTAACTCTTTCTAGTGCAAGAAACTTAGTGTTTCTCAAGACTTGTTAAGATTAGGTTTATCCTTAATCTTGTTCCGCAACAAGTTGTAAATTGTCTTGATTTATCAATAAACAATTTAGAAAAGTAAAAACGTGTGTTTGTATTCAACCCCCCCCCCTTCTACAAACTTGTATAGCCCTTCGGGACCAACAAGTGGTATCAGAGCGGATTTGTTTGATCTCATAAACAATATCTGATCTATACTAAGATTTCTCTTCCTAGCTATTTCTTAAAATGGCTACCAACACAAACACAAACTATATTGACAACGGTTCTCTTGCAAAACCCCCTAGATTCTCCAGAGATAATTTTAATCTATGGAAAAATAGGATGATTCTCTTCTTAGAAGGTGTAGACCCTACTATGCCTTACTATCTTGAAAACGGCCCATATATTCCTGTAAGAATTGATGCTGCAGTTCTAGCTGCTGAGAATAGACATGCTATTCCAGAAAGGTTGATTCCTAAGAAAATTCATATGTGGACTGATGAAGATAAGAAGAAAGTGGCTATCGACACCAAAGCCAGATCCATACTCTCCATGGCTCTTCCTGACGAAGTCTACCATTCCGTCATGAACCTGAAAACCTCAAAATCTACGTGGGACACAATCTGTGTTCAGTATGAAGGTACTTCTGAAGTCCAGGACTCTCGAAAGATCAATCTGGTAAGACAGTATGAAAGCTTCATTTGTGGTAAGAATGAAACTCTCTCTGAAGTACACCAACGTTTTAACTGCTTAATAATAGATCTAAAAACTGTTGGTAAGGAATATTCTAACTTTGAAGTACTGACAAAGTTCTTAGAATGTTTACCTGAAAGCTGGGACAATTATTCTATGTGTCTCAAGTTGTCAAAGGATCTAAAATCAATGACCCTTTCTACCTTATATGGCACGATGCTGAATCATGAGCAATCAAGTCATCTTAAGAAGAATCTTGTAAAAGATTCCAAAAGCACCCCTGTTGCTTTAATCTCAGAGTCACCTTCCACTCAGCGATCGACTATCACTGAGTTGGAAACTAACTCTGAAAGATCATCAGACTCTGACGTTTCAGATAATGATGAAACTCTGGCATTCCTGGCTAATAAGTTCAGGAGATTTGCTAGAAAGAGTAATTTCAAGAAGAATAAACCTCTTGCTATTACTGACAAGCCAAGATCATCAACCCCTGTTGATAAGGCTACTGCTACTTGCTATAACTGTGAAAAGATAGGACATTTTGCAAGCGAGTGCAGGTCAAAGAAAATCTCTAGACCCTCAGCTTTTCCCAAGAAAAAATTTACTCACGGGACTAGAGATGAAAAATACAAAAAGCTGAAAGAAAGGTATTCAAAGCTGAAAACCTTTAAGAAGAAAGGCAAAGGTCTAATGGCTGACTATGATTGGGCTGCATCTGACGAAGAAGAATCATCTGACTCTGAAGATGATGAAGCAAATCTATGTCTCATGGCCAAAATTGAAGATGAGGAAGACAACTCTGACATTCCCTTTACTTCAACCTCTGCAACTCAGGTATCACCTTCCTTCTTTACTAATATTGCAAATATTGATGAAGCTGATAGTCTTCGAAAGATCGATCTCTTGACTAGAAGTTTATATGAAGCCATGAATGGCAAAACTGTAGTTGAAAATCAAAACCTTGATCTCGCTGAACAGCTTAAAAACTGTCACCTTCAAATAGAAAATCTTTCTAAAATTGAAGAAGATTTTAAAGATCAATTTCACCTAAATCAGCTAGTCAAAATCGAGCGCGAAGAAGCTATCGCTGCATTAAAAGCTGAAAAAGCTACTTTTGATGGATGGTATAATTCCTCAACAAAGATCACTGAGATAATTAAGTCTCAGATTCCCCTGAGTGATAAACGTGGTCTTGGTTACAAAGCTGATACTCTAGAACCAACCATTGATCGTTCCATGCTCTTATTTGGAACTTTCGTATCCTCACTCGCTGATACTTCATCCTCTCAGTGTTCCTCTTCTAAACCGCCTATCCCTGAGGAAATATCTACCTTAACCTCTAAAGGTAAAGAAAAAGTTATTTATCCAAAACCTACCTCAGTCTTTAAAAACAAAGGTAAAGGAATTGCTTTTAACCAAAATCCTCAGTAGGGTACCTCTATACCAAAGCTGAACGCTTCTAAAGCTTCAGTGACTTATCCATCTGGTTCAAAGAATAAGATCCCTGGATTTATTCAGCGTAGATCTATTCAGCGATCTATTCCTAGAATCAAAGTGGAAATTCTTGGTAAGAAATTCGAAGAACTGAATGTTCCTCCTATTTCAAAGGCCAATAGCTTACTTGGTGCTGGTCCTTCTAATTCAAAATCAAAAGCTCAACATGCAAATGGTCCTAGAACTATTTTTAGTTATAAGAAATGTTATCACTGTGGACTTACTGATCATATCGCTAGTAAGTGCCCCACAGCCACCAAAGCTGAAAAGATAGCTAAGGTGAAGATCATTGCCCCCAAGGCAAAGAAGACCACTGAGGTTAAGAAATTAACCAAAGTGAAGACTGACAAAGCTGAATCTTCAAATGCTGTGAAGACTGCTGAACCTTCCACCTCTTCTTCTAACCCCACTGACAAGTGTGTATACATGGTTAAGTGGGTACCCAAGAAAAACTAATCTTCCTTTGTAATGCAGGTTAAGAAGGGTATCTGGTATCTCGATAGCGGATGCTCTAGACACATGACTGGTATGAAGAACCTGCTCACTGAGTACAAAGAAGAGAAGGGTCCCTCTGTAACTTTCGGTGGAAATGGAAAAGGACATACCCGAGGGTTTGGTGTACTCTCTAATGGTACAACAACCTTCAGAAGAGTCGCATTTGTTGAAGGGCTGAAGCATAATCTTCTAAGCATCAGTCAGCTTTGCGACAAGGATAACAAAGTAATCTTTACTAAGGAATCCTGCTTTGTCGCTGACAAAAAGGAGAAGATAGCTCTCAGCGGTTATCGTTTGGAAAATGTTTATGTAATAAACATGGACTCAACAACCACTGAGAACTCCTGTTTCTTCTCAAAAGCCTCATCTGATGTCAACTGACTATGGCATAAGAGGCTCTCTCATCTAAACTTCAAGACACTGAACACTCTTTCTTCAAAAGAGTTAGTCACCGGTCTACCTCAGCACTCATACGCCAAAGATTCCTTATGTTCAGCGTGTGAGAAAGGCAAGCAGACCAAAGCAAGCTTTAAGTCAAAGCAAGTTTCCTCAGTATCATCTCCTCTACAACTTCTCTATATGGATTTGTTTGGCCCTGTTAACAAACAATCCATCGCTGGAAAGAAATATACGCTGGTCATAGTTGATGAATTCTCTCGCTATACATGGGTTATGTTTCTCCGTTCTAAGAGTGACACCCCTGAAGAACTCATCACCTTTGTTCGGAAGATGGAAACCCTGAACAACTTGACCGTTCGCTCAATAAGGAGTGATCATGGGACTGAATTCAAAAACAGTTCTCTTGATTCCTTCTTTGAGATTAAGGGTATTTCTCACAACTTTTCTTCAGTGAGAACACTGCAACAAAACGAAGTCGCTGAAAGAAGAAATAGAATTATTATTGAAGCTGCACGTTCAATGCTCAGCGATTCTCACCTGCCTACTCAGTTTTGGGCAGAAGCTGTCAACACTGCTTGTTTTACGCAAAACAGGTCGCTGATAATCAAAAGATTTAATAAAACAGCCTATGAACTTTTTCATGGGAGAAAGCCTTCAATTAGCTTTCTTCACATCTTTGGATGTCAGTGTTTCATACTGAACAACAGAGATGCCCTTGGAAAGTTTGATCCTAAGGCTGATGATGGAATCTTTCTTAGATATTCTTCAATCTCCAAAGCCTTCAGAGTCTTCAATCGAAGAAGACAAACTGTTGAAGAAACTATTCACATCACTTTTGACGAATCCCGTTCAGCGAATTCTCGACCTTCTGCTGATACTGAAGAACTGAATCAATGGATGTTTTCTTATCTTGGTGATTCAGAAAATATTCCCACTCCTCATACTCATACAGTTGAAGATGATAGTCCTACTATCATCCCAAACATGCAGAATAGTGAAGTTGAAACATCATGGGTCTCGGCAGTTCCTTTAAACACTATACCTGCTTCTGAACCAAATGTCTCAGACATTCCATCCACTTCTCAGCAATCAGTAAATGAGATGACATCTGCACCTACTCCTCTCTTGGCTGATATTCTAGAAGTTGCTGAAGCTTCATCTTCAGCTCCTCCAGTTCAATTTGAGTCAGCGACTTATGCTCCTGCTCAGCGATGGACTGTAAATCACCCAATTGATCAAATTCTTGGTGATCCAAACGCTGGTGTTCAGACTCGACGTAGTGCAGGTAATATTTGTTTATTTGTTAACTTTATTTCTCTGATTGAACCAAAGAAAATAGATGATGCCCTCAAAGATCCAAACTGGGTCAGCGCCATGCAAGAAGAGCTGACTGAATTCGAAAGAAAAAAAGATTGGAAACTTGTTCGAAGACCAACTGACAAAACAGTGATAGGCACTAAATGGGTCTATCGAAACAAGTTGGACGAACATGGAACTGTAACCCGCAACAAGGCTCGTCTTGTTGCTCAGGGATACAGACAAGAGGAAGACATAGATTACGACGAAACATTTGCTCCAGTAGCAAGACTAGAATCTATTCGTCTATTCTTAGCATACGCTGTACACAAAGACTTCAAAGTATATCAGATGGATGTTAAGTCATCGTTTCTAAATGGAAAGCTGAATGAAGAAGTCTATGTGGAACAACCTCCGGGATTCTCAGATCCTAAGCGTCCAGGTCATGTTTATAAACTGGATAAGGCACTTTATGGCTTAAAGCAAGCTCCACGTGCATGGTATGACACTCTATCCTCTTATCTCCTAATTGAACAATTTGAGCGAGGTAAAATCGATAAGACTCTATTCTTCAGGAAAGTAAAAGGTCATATTATTCTTGTTCAGATATATGTTGATGACATTATATTTGGTTCTACTAACCCTGACCTTTGTACTCATTTCGCTGATAGAATGAAAGATGAGTATAAAATGAGTATGATGGGTGAGCTAACATATTTCCTTGGTCTTCAGATAAAGCAAAATGAAAAAGTAACTTTCATTAATCAGGGAAAGTATGTTAAAGATATGCTGAAGAAATTCGATTTAACTCAGAGTTCAGCTATGAAAACCCCTATGGCACCACCGTTGATACTAGACAAGGATTCAAATGGAATACCTGTTAATGGCACGCTGTACCGTGGGATGATCGGCTCTTTCTTGTATCTTATAGCTAGCCGACCCGAAATTATGTACGCAACCTGTTAATGTCACGCTGTACCTAAGGAATCTCATATGATCGCTGTAAAGCGAACCTTTCGTTACCTTAAGGGTACTATGAACCTAGGTCTTTGGTATCCCAAAGGCTCAGGGTTTGATCTAATCGCCTATTCAGATAGTGATTTTGCAGGTTGCAAATTGGATAGGAAAAGCACCATAGGAGGCTGTCAGCTCCAGGGTGGAAAGCTGGTGAGTTGGACAAGTAAAAAGCAAAACTCAGTGTCCACCTCAACTGCTGAAGCTGAGTATGTAGCCGTTGGAAGCTGTTGTTCTCATGTCTTGTAGATGAGAAATCAACTACTAGACTATGACCTTCAGCTCTCGAAAATTCCAATCTATTGCGACAGCACAAGTGCCATCGCTATAGCCAACAATCCAGTGCTACACTCAAAGACAAAACACATCGAAATCAGGTATCATTTTATCAGAGATCATGTGATGAATGGTGATATAGAACTTCATTTTATCCCAACTGACTATCAGTTAGCTGATCTGTTCACCAAACCTCTTGATGAGACAAGATTTAACTTTCTCACCAGCGAGCTTGGAATGCTGAACTTTGAAGAGTAAAATCTTCAGCGGTTCACATTTGATCAGCGATAGGATAAAATCAACTTGTATAACCCATTCTATCATTCTCTCTCTGAACATAATTGATTCGCTGATATCAAGGTATGTTTTCTCTCTTACTCGCTCACGTTCGCCTAGAACTCAAAGATTTCAAAACATCTTGCATCGCTAAAATATCACTTCCTTAACAGCGATACTTTGAAATTTCTTAAACCAACACTGATATTTCTATTTTGTTCTTCATATTTTCAAAAGTGTCCCTGAGCTTTCAAAACCTCAGAGACATCCTAAAATATAAAAGGACAGTTGTGACGTCATCGCAACAGATAAGCCCTGGCACGTTCTTTTTCTGACACACGATTGCACGTTTCGTTTACCTTCCAATCAAATGCAAACACGTGTCCGTGTCATGATAAAAATCTTTTCCCGCTCAAGATTTTCTCTCTCTCTACTCTCTCTATATAAACCACTTTGGGTTTATATTTTTCTCTTTACGCGAAAAACTTCTCCTCCAAGCAAGAAAAAGATTTACTGTTGCATTTTGAGCTCTCAAAATTTCCAGAAACTATTCATCTTCTTCCTTGACGAACCAGGTTAATACTCTTATTATTTACCTACATTACTTGTTTATGATCTTATTCTTTGCTTTTAACAGATCAAACAAAAGAACTTTTTTAAAAATGAAATCATTTTCTGTTCATGATTTTATGAATACAACCTTCATGGTTGTTCTTCAAGTTTATATCAAAACTCGTAAACTTGTTCTTCATATGTTTCTCCAGAATTCCTTCTTCAAATGAAAACTGGAAAACACATAATCTCTACGTTTTGTAACTCTTTCTCAAAACAAGAAAAAACCCTAATCTTTCTCAAAGGGATTTTTGGCTGAATGAAATGGACAAAATTCAAACACATCTTATTGGAAAATCTTTCCACATTAAGACTGTGTTCTTTATCTATGTTCGTATTTAACAGAAATGGCATCTTCTACTGATATTCCTACTGCTGAGAACACTCCTGCTGTTGAGGAACTTGAAATCAACAAGGCTCCTCAGGTCAAGTTCAAACTTGAGGATATCTCTTTTACAAAATCAAACAACCTCCATGCGCTGTTCAATTTTCCCTCCGAAGAAACAAGTCAAACATCTAGACGACGCTGTGAATTTTCTGAAAACCTGTTGCATCTCTACAGCCTTGACCATAACACCCCCTGCTCATCAGTTACTATTATCTCAATTTTGGTATACCGCCAGACACACTCAGCTACCATCATCCAAAGACCCTACCAAGCTACTTGATGTCATCCTCTGTGACACTGATTTTGGCACCATCAAAATCAACCCTGCTATCATTCGGAAAGCACTGAATCTCCCTATTGCCACCAAAGACAAACCATTTGTTCCTTTCCCTGACCCCAAGAGACATGCTGATAGAGAAACACTCATTGCATTCTTTGATGCAATGAAGTACGTATGGGATCAAGGGAGAGATGAAAAAGCCGAGAAGAAACTGACTGCAATCAAGAAGTCAAAGATGCCCAGCGAGATGAACTTCATCTTCGCACACCTGATAAGCTGCATGACAGCGAAGAGTAGCTCCTCTGATCAAGCTGCTCAACCTCAGCAAGCCATGGGCTATGCATTGCTGAAAGGTCTCCATGTTGACTGGGCCTCGATAATCTACGACGATCTTGCGCTCAGAGTAGATTTTGCTGATCGACCATCATGGGTTCCATACCCAAGATTCCTCAGCGCCATCTTCCAAACCGGCCTTAAGGATAACTACCTAAAAGTAGGAGACCTGAAACTCTCTCAGGTTGGCCCTAGGGTGCTCGACTTCAAGCCCCTGCCAAACGAGGTACGTCTCTCTACTCTCTTATCTATTCTCAAGCCTCCTTCTTCTACTTCTGCGGCTCATTCAGTGGAAATCCCCACCGCTGATACCCCAGCTGCAACCTCCACTCCTTCTAGAAAAATGAAACAATCTACTACCCAACTTGGTTCCAAAAGAATCAAGAAAACCAAGGAGCAACCCCCCAGCATTTACATCCTGAAGACTCCTCAGCTCATCTTGAAAAGCTGATGGAAAGTTCAGTGGTACGCTCTGCCACAGCTGAAAAAGCCACCCCTTCCATCCCAACTTCAGCGTCTCTAAACGCTGAAGTTATAAACATGGAAATGAACCCACCTCCTTCAGCCTCTCTACAGACTGAAGTGATTCTCAGCGGATCCAACGCTGAACCCCGCACCCAACCATCATTCTCATCCTCCATTCCTCTCACCTCTTATTTGGTCACTCAATCTATTCCCCTATTCTCCTCAACAACCGTCATCCTCAGCGACACTACTGTTGAACATTTTTAGAGGATGATAGGACACACCACAGGACCTGCAGGTACTTCCAGTCGTCTAGGAAATATTGAAGACGACTACGAAACCTTTTCAGGACATCGAGGTTTCGACAACTTCGCCAACCCGCCTGCAGGTCCTAATTTGGGAGATGTCAACACCTCCCTGACGGCCCTGGAAACAAAGATGGAGTCTTTCAACAAAATTCTAACTGCCAACTCTTCAGCGGTTACAAACGCTGGAGAGAACTTGTAGACTTTGACCACTGAGGTCGAAAAGAAAGCCTCCAAAGCTGATCTGGAGAAGGTGGATGGTAGCATTGCTAAATTTGCTACCACCCTCGCTGAAAACTCAACCGCCACAGCCACTCTCTCAACAAACTTCACCTCTCTGTCCAATGAAGTCACATCATTGAAGACAGAGGTTGGTTCTCTTAAGAGTGAAGTTTCCACGATCAAGACTGAAGTCTCTGCGGTCAAAGAGATTGTTCAAAAAGTGCTCGATCGCCTGAACACCCCAACTTCTCATTTCACTCAGGCCGATCGATATGATCTCAAAAAGATCATTCCTGCTATTACTGGCCTAGAAGACAGAGTAGCAGCGATTGAAAACTGCATAAGAATTACTGGCCAAAAAGACAGTAATCCTATTGTTGCTGCTGCTGAAAAGTCTGTTACCTCCCCCAACCATGATGTGGAAGAGGGGGAGAAGCCTAAAGAAGACCTTCCCCATAATGATGAGGGGGAGAAGAAAAATAAAGAAGACCTTCCCCATGCTGAGTGGGAGGGTATTGAGACTGAAGCTGATGCTACTTCTTCAAAACCTCAGGGAGTTGAAAACCCTGAGAGAACCGAGAAACCTTCCTCTGTATCTGAGGGGGAGCAACTCGAAGAGCAGAACATTGAAGCTGCTGCTGATGTAACCTCACCCTACGCTGACGAGGTTGAATCTGATGAAGACGAAGCTGAAGACGATGAAGTTGTCGACATCTCTGATGATGAACCATCTTCTTCTCCAAAGAATGATGATGATGACGATGATGATGATGATGATGATGATGACTCCTTTATCGTCAAGCCTGTTTAGAAGACTACAACTCTCAAAGGGATTTCGATAAACGAACCTTCAGGGGAGCGGACCAAGACAAAGCTTGCAGCGTCTGAAGCTGACAAAGGCAAAAACAAAGGCCTTGCTGCAGAAGACAATATGATGATCTTGCTTCAAAAGCCAGTTTGTCAGGTACACTACCTCCTATTCCCTTACACTGCATCCCTCATCTATCCCTTCTCAATCTCAATCCTTCAATCCATAAAACCTCTATATACTTAACCACATTCTTTTTTCTATCTCTTTCTTCCCCAACTCTTCTTACTTAAACGATCGCTGTGTTTCAGCTAAACCTCTCCCCTGTTTGAGGATCCCGTTGAAGCTCCATCGACTACACCAGGAATAATCCCAGCCACAAGAGCTGAAGAAATAATCCCATTCTTGGATTTAACCACTGAGACTGATGAACCTGAAGAACAGCTGCTCTCTCACCAAAACAGACCTTCCTTGGCTCCTCAAAAGCTGAGTGAAGAGGATCAAGAAAAGAGAGATGCAATGATCAAGAGATTCGAAGATCAGCGAATCATCCTGAAGCGTTATCAACTTCCTTCTATTCCTCCAAAGTTCAGACTTTCACAAAAGGAATACCAGGATCACCTCAGAGCTGAAAGGTTAATCGCTGAAAGAAGGGAAGTTGAAGAAAAAGACAGAGAACTCGCCATCCAGCTTGTCCAACAATCGGTGAAAGACCCCGCGCTGAAAAGAACTCCCATTGATGTCCAACGTCAGCTATGGGATGATGCCCAAAGGATCGTTGAAGAAAAGACGAAAGTATCTGATACAACTTTGAAATGGTGTAAAGAAATGCTGAATTATCGATCTCGGCCATCCAAAATCATCAAAGTAAACATCAGAGGAAGACTGTTCGTTGACGTTCCTGTTGTAGAAATTGATGTATTCAGAGAAGACAAAACCAAGCAAACCTTCTATGCTACTACTTTAGAGAAGTTTGGTTTCTCTGAATGGTTGGAAGTGAAATTAGCCATTCAGGGATTGCGCTCAAAGTTCAAGAACCATGTCGAGAAAATTTTAAATACTCAGATTGACTTGGTTTCTTCTGCTGTGGATATTCCTCCTTCCACTCTTCTTCCTCCTCAACAAAGAAGAGTCTCTGCAAAGGAAAAGAAAGTCTCAGACTCAGGTCCTCCTATACGGAATGAAACAAGTATTGGTTTCTCTTGTGCTGAAGTTCTTGGCCCTGATGCTGATCTCTCAGCGCTTGACACCTCCCTACCACCTGGAGAAACATTCATTCCTGGCACAATTGTAAGTGATCCTTATGGTATATTCTTTCTAGACTACCAAGGAATCATCACTTTCAACGCATCTCTGAGCTTCCAATCACTCCCATCGAACAACTCAGAGATCTCATATACTGGTGTGAAGTCAGACGCGACATTAAAGCTAGACACCTTAAGCCCTTGATTTTTGAAGAAGCTCTGAACAAAAAGAATCAAGAAGTAGATGTCCCTGACTGGATGATTCCCACATCAAAGACCCTCGATGAACTTCTCATCAAGGAAGAACCTTTTGACGGATAGGATCGCCTTGTAATTCTTTCTATCCTTATCTGTCTACATCTTTTGTACTTGTAATTTTATTTGTTGTACTTGTAATTTTTCTACTTCCCTCTGTAATCTTTACGAGGTTTAAAGAAAAATTTCAGCGAATGTACTTTACTCCATAAGTACTGAAAAGATCTCAGAAAACAGTAAAAGGGACAAATATTTTATGAGTTCTTTTTATCCTTATGTTTTCATTAAATATCAATTTTCTCTGTTGCTATGTCATAATCAAATAGGGGGAGATTGTTGATCCAAACCCTCAGTGATTTGATAATAACCCTCTCTTAAACACTTAGTGAAAATTGTAAGTAAACAATATGTATTAGAGTTTCACTATCGCTGATAAGTACTAAGACTTTATAGTACCGCTGATAGGAACTCTCACTCTTTAGATTAGATATTCAGTGAACACTGTTCATCATCTTATAGCTCTGAGCCTGTTCAGTCTATGAGATGATCGCTGATAAGTTAGTTGTTTACTTATGATCCCTGAAGACAAGTTTCACGTCAACCAAAGTTCTACGCTGAAGTCGAAGATCAAGCTCAAGAACCAGCGACAATTCTACTCATGAACTGATGCGTATATCAGCGAAGGAAGACCTGTCCATTCAACGTGAAGTATCAGGTAGAAGACTTCAGCAATCGCTGAACTTTATCATTCACTGATAAAGATCTGACTCAACGAAAGCTGATCATGAAGTCTCCCTGCATGTTACTATTGTCTTACCTCCCTTGCACGTCTCCGTACGAACTGTCAGAATGGATATCCCTTTTGTCTGTAATCGTACAACAACTCTGATTCTACACGGTGCACCATGCGGCTACTAAGGTTGTCTACAAAGGTCAATGATATGCAACCACTCAGCTGCTGCCACGTGTAAAGCCATACTGCCATGCATTAAATGCATGCAGTATATAAGAAGATCCTTACTTCAGTTTTGAAGTGTGCTCAGACCATCTTCTTATTTCTTATTGTTAAGTTATTATTCGTAATTTTTTTAACTCTTTCTAGTGCAAGAAACTTAGTGTTTCTCAAGACTTGATAAGATTAGGTTTATCCTTAATCTTGTTCCACAACAAGTTGTAAATTGTCTTGATTTATCAATAAACAATTTAGAAAAGTAAAAACGTATGTTTGTATTCAACCCCCCCTCCTCTTCTACAAACTTGTATAGCCCTTCGGGACCAACACGATCTTTCTTATAAAAAAATTAAATGACCATCGGTTAGACTCCCACCGATCCATTGGCACACTCACTAGTGCTCCATCGGTGAGATGCTCCATCCCACCGAAACCCTTCCTCCACCGATCCAACTCTCTCTCAAAAAAAATCCTACCGATTTTTAGCTAACACCACCGAAATTTCGGTGGGTTCCTCAAAAATCGGTGACCCTCTAAAAAAATAGATGACTTTCTTCTTGTGTTGGTGAAAGAACTCAACTTACTTCACCACAACCAACTTCCTATGTGACATTTTCTCAAGATTTTCTCTCTCATAATGGTGATCCTCCTATCTCACCAAATTCCACTTTTGGTCAGCAACCCAACTCTCCTTTTCCACAAAACTATCCTACTACAAACTCTTCTAAAGATGTCATCCCAAATCCTTCTCCTCAAAATATTCCTCCTCTCTTAAAATCTTCCGAACTTAATCTTTCTTGGGTCATCAAAAATTGGATGATGCAACTCCAATCTTCTGTTCACCTTGAAGTTCTTCTTTTCAGTGGATTTCAAAAAAAAATATCTAAAGAAATTCTACCGAAAATTCCACCGATTGTCTTCCAAAATCGGTGGATACACAATTTTTAGTGAGTTCTTAAAAAAAATCATTTTTTGTGGCATCGGTGAGTAACCAAAAAAAAATCAAATGTTTTTTGTTGTTTTTGTTGCATCGGTGAGTAAACCAAAACAAAAAAAACAATTTTTTTTGTTGCATCGGTGAGTAAACCAAAAAAAACTATATTAATAGTAAATTCCCCCCCCCCCCCCTTTATATTTCTTGCCGAAATTCCCCCCTCCCCCCTCTTTTCTTTCTCCTACCGAAATCCCCCCCCCCCCCCCCCCGCCTCCCTTTTCTTTTGGCTGCCGATTCCCCCCCCCCCCTTCCTCTTTTATTTTGCTCCCGAAAATTACCCCCCCCCATTTTTTTACCGATTTTTTTTACCTACACCCTAACCCCAATTTTTTTTCGGTTACCATTTTTTAATAAATCATGTCTCTCCTACTTTTCCCTCTTCCCCATAAATCTCTCTCTTTCCTAAACACTCAACCTCTCTCCCATCACTCTCACCTTACCTTCCTACTATTACCCACCATACTCCCATTCCTTTTACCCTTCCTAACCCCACTATAAATACTCCTCCAACCCCCCATTTTATTTTTCATCTCATCCTCCCATCAAACCAAAAATATGTTGTCGACCACCATCTTGCCATAAAAAAAAACTTCTATCGAAATTCCAACCGAAAATCCTCAATCTTCATCTTCAATTTCGGTGGGATGGCTCCCAATTTCGGTGGGAAGTCAAAAAAAACTGTGTTGCCGTTGTTTCCAATTATTCGTGGTGTTTCTTCTCCGTCGGACGCTGAGGGGGAGAAACCATTTGAGGGGGAGCAACTATCTGAAGAGAAGAAACCATCTGAGGGGGAGCAGTATCAGCGTCCAACTCGATCAACACCAACCCTCAGTACACATGTTCAACTCCAACTCAAATTTTGGTCAAAGATATGGGAACCAGCGAACCAACCAAGGGGGAGCAGATTTGTCTAACCAATGTAACTAAGGAGGAGGCAAACCAAGACAAAGGAAGAAGGGTGATGATTGTCGAATAGGAAGCTGAAGATGCTATGAGAAAGAACGAAGATGCAAGATATGGGCAGAGGCATCCTGAGGCTAATTCACTCAAACTCAAACCTCCCTCAAAGATTATCACCGATTTGGATATGGGCAGATCTGTCTCTTCTATGATGGAAGTACATACTATATCATTCATATTGTTTATTCTTTATTATTTCATTCATTTCATTCATATGTAAATATCATATACACACAAAAAACAGACTGTGTGAAAAAGAACCCAAAAGAGTAAAACAGGGTCAACATGTATTATTCATTGTTTTACTCATGTTTTTCTAAGTATGGATGTCATCATCAAATAGGGGGAGATTGTTGGGTCATCAAAGATTTGAAGATGACATGATCTCCTTACATACTTTGAAAAACATCTTTTATACTTAAAGAAATTTTAGATGGTTCTTTGTAATAGCTTACTCATAATGTCAAAGTTCGGTGAAGTCGAAGATCAACCAAAATCAAGAAGAAGTAAATCTACCAATGCGGATTGAAGATGGACTTCTCAACCCAAACTAAGTTGTCTCACCGATTGTCACCATGAAAATCGGTGAGATCATCAAACAGGAGAATCCTCCCTTATCTCCTTGCCAAGAAGATCTTCATCATAAGAGGTATGTTTGTTCATCAAATAGGAGGATCATCAAATAGGAGGATCATCCCTTGTGTCTTTGCTAAAAGGTTTTATCATCAAAGAAGGAATGTCTGGGTATGGAAGAAAAAGATTCATTTGTCCTTTTTCCCATTCTTAGATATTGTCTCCATCAAACCTTTATAGCATTATAGGAAAAGACACAACAACTTTTGAGAGTCAAACCTGACATTCAAATGACAGAGTGACAAGTGTCTCATACATCACATACTCTTGGCACTATATAAAGATGAAGACTTCTCCATGCAGAACTACACTTGAAACTCTTGAAGATTACTTTGTGCTCAAGACACTCTGCTCCTTTCTCTCCTTAAACTTTATAGCTTTCAATCTTTGTGTTTTAGAAGTTGTTTAGTTTTCAGTATTTCTAAATTAAACAAGCTTGTTTTGGATGGTGAGATCCCAAGGTAAAGATCCCGTTCGGGTTGAACTTGGTGGTTTTTGGCTAGAGATCTGGTTTAGTTGATGCCTCAATAGACTAAAGATCCGGTTTGGGTTGATGTCTCCGTGGACTAAAGATCCGGTTTGGGTTGATGTCTCACTTGGCTAGAGATCCGGTTTGGGTTGATGTCTCACTAGACTAAAGATCTGGTTTGGATTAATGTGACAATAGACTAAAGATCCGGTTTGGGTTGACGTCTCCTTAGAGTAGAGACTCGGTTTGAGTTGATGTCTTCATGGACTAAAGATCCGGTTTGAGTTGATGTCCGAGATTGACTAAAGACCTGGATAAGGTTGATGTCATATGTTTTTCCATCCATGAAACATGCTTATAAGTCATAGTTGTGGTTTAACTTGTGTATTCCCCACATTCGATGAAATCGGGTCTCCCCCATCACCGAAAGGTGTTGTTTCGGGTATTTATTTTATCCATGTTTTCGATGGCGTATTATATTTATAAGGATTGTTTTCCATGATTTTTGGGTGGTATATTATCTCTCGTCCTTGTTTGGATGTTTCGATTATTGGAGTTTTATTCGCGTTGATATTATTTGGAAACTTGATATTTATCCACATCTTGAGTGAGTTTTGGAATTGAGTTCATTATTGAGAAATGATTTTCATTGGAGCTTTCGTCACATAATTTGTGTGCGTGTGGAAAATGGGTTGTTGGTATATATAGTACAAATCCCTTTTTTGGAAATCATGATTTAAGTTGCATCCTTTTTGTCTAACGAGTTATTTGATGATGACGTAAACTCTTGAACTCACTAGGCGTTAGCCTAACCTTTTTATTTGTCGGCATGTGCAACAGGTTCAGGTTGGGAATAGTTCTTGTGACACTGTGAAGAGATGAGTGCTAGTAGTGTGCTCAATAAGTGAATTGCTTAGTGAAGTCTTCCACAAATATCTTGGGAATAGCAACTTGTATTCGGGTTAAGTAACACCCGACTTTATTTGGTTATGATGTATGCCTTAAGTTAGTAAATGTTGAAGTTTGTTACATTTTAAACTTTGAGGTATTTCTAAGGATGGTTTGTAAAAGGGATTTTTATCCCTATTTGGTTATCTTATCGAAGTTTTTAGTAGTTGCTCTTTCCAAATTTCGAGGGTGTTACAAGTTGGTGTCAGAGCATAAGTTTGAGAGATTTAGGTGTTGATTTTTGGATACCTAGACTCAAGCTAGCATTCTTTTAAGTGAATACGAGTGAAATTGCACCATTAGGCACTTTAAGATAGGACATTTTGAGGTTAATGGAGTCACTAGAAACGGGAATCACGTCGAGGGTAGCAAGGATGATCATATACGGTACGTTCATAATTGCACTTGGCCAGTGTTGTGGTGAACCTACAAGTTACATGTGTATACTTGGACTACTTTGATGTGACAACCGTTGGGGTAGTAAAGAGGTTTCTAAGCGGTCAACCATTAAAAGAGATTGGTGATTTTAACATCCGTCACTTGAAGTGACAGTAAGCATGATGATTGCATTAAGTGAACCATTTCGGGTCGGAATTGTTGGTTGGATTAGAACCATAGGCTTATGGAATCAACGTTATTCGAGAAGATATTATAAGGTGAACCGACGAAATTTCCAAGTGTTACCTTAAGATGTTTGAGCATCCGAGTGACGATAGTGTGACTGGAGGAATTCGAGGAGTGTGGTTTTGAGAGGTTGAGTGCCGACTAAATTCATACACGGAATTTATTTTTAAATAAATTGCATCAACTGTTTCTTGTGTTTTAAATGGTCGTGCGGATTGCATTACGAAATCTTGGAAAAACGTTTAGTACACACAAGATTTTAAATTGTGATTCTAAACATGCATGAAATTATTTTAGTGCAGATGATTGCAAACTTTGTCGGGACTTTCTTTATTTTTGTTGTTGTCCAACGCTACTTTCGGATACGGTAATATCCATGTGTTAATGTTGTTTAAGGTTTGGATAAGTAACTGCGACTAGGGACTTTAACATTGGATCTCCTCCACATATGTTAATATTGTTTTGGATGGTGAGATCCCAAGGTAAAGATCCCGTTTGGGTTGAACGTTTAGATATATATATTAGTGGTTTTTTCTTTAATATATATATTGATTGTAACACTTTTAGATATGATGTTTTTTCTTTGGTCCTATAAATTAACTTAGGTCCTACAAAACATTTTATTAAGACACTTAGTTATTTTAGGCGTCCAATAAACTCAATTTTATTTGTAGTGCTCATGTGGTTGCGCGTCATTTGTGCCGAGTACAAATCGTTTTAAATTAAAATTGCAACTCGAATACATCATTAGCATAAAATGATATTTCCTTATGTATTGTTACGTATGGTATTGTAGTATATATTAAAAATAAGTTGCCCTTTCTCGAACAAGTTTCACTATTTTTTAGTTTCTCAGCAAGTACATGCATTAATCTTGATTCAAAATTATAAATAAATAGGCAAGCATCGGGTGAGAAGTTAATGTTAACGTGAGAAATGTGAGAAATGGATTTGAAACGTTGATCACTTTTAATCAAATACCCTCCAATGATATGCTGCTTAAAAGGGAATTGATACGATGCATCTCATCATAATGTGTATCCATTTCTCATCCAACAATTGAAGACCACTTCTCATGTTTCTCACGTTAACCTCAGCTTATCACCAGTCACCAGACCTAACCCAGTAAAAGGTTGCAACTCGTGCAACCTTCATCTAAACCGTCCATTGCATTTGGATTCTCTAAATGAATTTGCATGATTTCGTCGAATTTCTGCAAAACATGTCGATGCACATAACGGTTCATGCGATGTATTGGAAGAAGGTGGTACTTTCATGAAACAATATGCATTCCATGGCATTAAACGAAATACTATGCATTGCAGGTAAGATTATGGCATGAAACCAGTAACCATTGATGCAATTCAATAATCAATCCGATATCTAGCTACATGATGAATGAGCTAAATGAATGGTTTAAATGGGGTTGTACGAGATTATAACCTTTTACTGAGTTGCAAAATAAACCATATGTATATAAATAAAAGCTACTAATAACAAAAGTTTTATAGAAGTTGAATTTAGTGATACACCTCTCATCACAGCATCCAGGCCTTTTGGCCGCCACTAGGAGAAGGTTGGACTCTAGGAAGCTTGTGGCTCAATCCATATATAAGTCTTTTAGGATCCTCAACTCGCCTAAAGCCATTTTTGTTTAATATGTGAAAACATGGATAGTGAGGATGATAATGACTAAACAGTTCATTGCATTATTACAATGTCTAACGTAACCATACGAAAAGGGATTGACGACGATACATCGTGTACTACAATTGCCAATTTAATGGAAAATTAACTCGATCAATTCAACTTAATTCACAAATATTCATTTCACATCACCTTCTTTACACTCATCCTATTCATCTTCATCTTCATATTCATGAATAAAACTACAAACAAAATGAATATACTTACACAAGTTTAAGGCTAGTCTAGCTTAGGGGCGGACCTATTAAGACCCAAGCAAGGTCCCGTTCATCCGCTCAACTTCTTTTTTTTTGCGATATGAAAGATGTATCTGCTAAACTTTGAAGGTGCCTCGGGATATTAGAAAATACATAGAACATCAACAGGTAGACATTTTTTCGTTTCTAACTTTCTAGATTGATGTATTTCTAGTAATCTATGTAATTCACTGTAAACTAGAAGCGAGTCATTTAATTTCAACAGCACCGAGTTATCATCGAGTTAATAGGATGAGTTGCGATGAGTTAACATATGCTGATGAGTTAATATATATGCATGCGCAATAATGTAGTGGATCTAGAAATCTGATTAAAAGCTCTTATTTACATTTGAGACTAGAATTAGTTTGATAGAAAATGATATGTAATCAATGTACTCTTGTTGATTATAAGATTTATATCTATAATATCTACAGTACTTGAGGCGACGGCCTATGAAGGCCTAGCAGGGCCGGTGAAAATTTTTCACCGGTTTTTGCAAGTAACTTTTTTTCTCAGGTATAGAAGGTGTACATGCTAAACTTTGAGAGGTGTTTCGGTATATTAGAAAAATAAAAGCAATATCAACCAAAATAACCAAAAAAGAGCCCTTTATTATCAACCAAAAGACCGAAAAAGTCATTTACAATCAACAAGGAAAACTGAAAAAGTCCATTGAAATAAAAAGAAAAAGTTAAAAACATCATGAAATCAACTAAAAATATGAAATTCACTCAAAACGATGGAATTCAACCAAAAAACATTTGGTGTTTATGGGGCTTTAACTCACCTTAAAGGTGCTAATTCGGCAAAAATCCTAGGTCCTCCGTTGCCGTAGCTTCTTCACCCGATAAACTCGTATGCTATATATGTTATAATTAATTAACGTTGATATATTATATATGCATGTATATATATACTAGTGATGTACCCGTGCGTTGCAACGACTTATCATGATGTTGAAAACCGAGAACTCGAACCTTTAATTATGTTTGTTCTATTCTTTATCCTCCTCGATTTTACTTTAATGTTTTTCTTAAATTTTGAATTGCAAATAGACTAATATATAAATTCAAGATTAACATGTTTGAACGACTGAACATTTGGTAAGCGAAGCGTCTTGGGGATGTCATCAAACCTAACTCGGAGGTTCTTGGGGGTTGGAATAGTTAGCGAGCTTCCCCGCCTTGTTCTCTGCGGTCATTCTCGCTGCCCTTGCTTTTCTCACTATCAAATCTACACCTATTGCTCTTTCTCGATGGGGCGCTAGACCTCATTCTCTTTGTGACGCTTATTCGATTGATAATATGGTGGTCTAGGTAAGTACTGGCTGAAAATTTATTGTTTACTAAGTATTTTCTAGTAAATACTTACGAATACCATTGCAACTATGTGTATAATTGGATGTTAATCAAAATGTGATTGTTTATCTGATTAATTGTTGATAAAAAAACAATTTTCATACTTCAAAAAACTAAAGCATAAAAATTATCACACATCAAACATTAATTATTACTTATTGGTATCATACATCAAAAATTAATTATTGATAGCGATAAAAATTAACCTTTAATTATCAAACATCAATAGAAATTAACGTTTATGTCATACAAATTGTCTTGTCAACCTTTTTTTTGGAAGGGGGTCCTAGACTATGCCTAGACTAATCCATTGGCAAATTATGACTGTAAGACATCAGCCCTGATTAAAACTCAGCGGCCACAATTGTTGTGTACGCCCGGATTAGAACCCAGAGCAGATGGGATACTCCACCACATCCTCCAGGGCCTTAACCAGTACGCCACAACCCTTGTGGTTTTGCCTTGTCAACCTTGACAAACAGAAACCTAAAATAATTAAGACAAATTGTACTCACAAGAACTCGAGGTCATTCGAAAACGATTACAACTATTCGGACTAAATTAGGGAGTTTAAGACCAATTTCAATGTTAACACCAATTTCGAATCAAAGAATTGCTAAATACAAGAGCACCTTCTGTAACTCTTTAGCAGTGTTGGTCCCAAAATGGCTCAACAAGTATTGTAGAAGGGGGGGTTGAATACAATACTCAGATTTTTCACAAGTTTTAATTCAATATATTGAAAATCTTTCAATAAGAATTACACATAGAAAACAAAAGATTGTTGCGGAAAAGAACAGTTAAACTATTCTAACAATCTAACACAAAGTAAACTGAAAAACACTTAGAACAAATTGGACACTTAGACACAAGATGCAGTTTCAGTAAGAAAGGAGCTTGCACTTAGTAATCTTCAGAAGCGTGATTTGCATGGAGAGTCTTCACCTCTATTTATAGTCCATGCATCATTTAATGCATGGGACACTTGTCACTCTTCCATTCATTGTAGAGGTTGACTTCTGAAAAGCTGATATCTCCTTTTTAACTTATCCAAGGAACCAGGAGGACAGTCGTACCACAAAAAGACCTTATCTGAGAATAGATAAAATGACAAAATGCCACTTTTATCTGACAATAGGATATTGTCTCATAATAAATGATCTTCTCTTTTGTCTATAGAGAATAAGGCTACCGACCTCCTGCATTGAAAACTGCACCAATTCGAAATCTCACTTCTTAAAAAGGAGAGAGTTTCACCGAAGTGTTTAATATTTTGGTGCAGTCTTCTTGAACTCCCACCGATTTCTGAACACATATCGGTGGAAGTCTTCTTGGACTCCTCACCGAATTTCTTCAATTCGGTGATGCGTGTCCACCAATAGCACAAGCATATCGGTGGTGATGTAACTTGTAGAAACTTGCTGCCGATTTTCTCACTTCCGCAATGAGATAGTCTTCGCACTTGGTTTCGGTTGATCTTCGACTTCACCGAACAATTGGTATAAGAGTACAAGTTACACAAAAGAATCCAAAAACATTCTAAGTATCTAAGAGGGTTTAATTGAGTCAACTTCAAATCTGTGATGACCCAACAATCTCCCCCTATTTGAATTTGATCTCTATCCTTAGAATGTTAAAGAGCAAATGAAAATAAGTGCATTTTGACCCTTTTTACTCTTTTGGGTTCTTTTCACATAGACCTTTTTTTGTTTTTTTTTGAACTATGTTTCTTTGAGTATATCTATACAGTATATATAAAGCAAGGAAATAAAGGTATGTACAGCTACATATAAACAAGAGAAGCACTTGAATTTTATAAGTCATTCTCATACATCGGTGAAGTAAGGAAGCAAAAGATTATCAAAAACTATCGAAAGGTAAATGAAAAACCTACTTCTTTGATGATTGTCGGCGCTTGATCTCATCCATTAGGATTCGGTAGTAGGGTTGAGCGTCGGGGATGTGAGGGAACAAGTTGTGGAGGCCTTCAAGAAACATGGTGTCGGCAACTGGGATTTGAGAGAATCTGAAGAAGGCTCGTTTGCCGAAACCATCGTTGAAATACAGTCCTGGAATCGGTGACAGGCCCAGAGTTGTCGTGGGATATGATGCCGAAGTGGGAAGGGAAAGATTTAAGTTACTTACATTCGGTATCTTTCCTTCCTTTGCCATATCCTTGAAGACAGTGTCGGGAGGATTCTGAACTCTGGGAAGGCGCACTTCTTCCTTCAAGGATTGCAGTTTCGATCTTTCATCGATGGTCAGCACGATGCTATACTTCTTTTTGATCTCCTTCATCTTTGCCATTAGACCATCAATGTATTTGACAAAGATGTCCTTCTTTGGGTTTGGATTTTTGGCCAAGTGTCGAGAGATCTCGTACCATTCGGGGAGACCGTAAGTTTTGAGTTGGTAGTCTCTCACACTTTTCAAAGAGCCATCTTCCCGATCAATGATAAGGCAGATGTCTTTTGGGTTGGCTCTGGAGGTTGCGATCTTGACACCTGAGATCGGGGTTCTGTCAGATCGGTGGTGCATCTTCTTCTTGTACCATCTAACTTCTTCATTCCTCTCTTGTTCAAATTCACTCAGCACCGATTTCTGTGCCGACACGGCATCGGTGTACTTGGCTTTCTTGGCTTCTTCCTCTGACTCTTTTAAAGAGAGGACCTTGGTATCATCAAGGGCTTTTTGGGCTAATCTGGCTTCCTCAATTTCTTGAGGAGTCAGTCCGAGATTGGGTTCCTGCAGATGTGATGAAGGAGGTTTAAGTTTGAGTTTGTCTGCATCGGTGGGACGAGTCCCATACTTCATCCTTTCTTTCTCTATTCTTTCCTGTTCGGCCAATTGTTCGGCAGTAAGACGTTTCTTTCCCTTGTCTGGTTCGGCCGCAGAAAGTTGCTCCCCCTCAGTTGTTGCTTTGTCTTCCAAGTCCAACTCTTTTTCTTTGGAGAGTTGCTCCCCCTCAATGTCGGCGGTTTCAGCGTGAGTTTCGGTGGTTTCAGGAATGCCATCATTGGAAGATGGAAGTTTGGGGATGACTGAATGTTTAAGAGATGGCAACTTGGGTTGGGTTGTCTTTTTCTCCCCCTCAGCACCAGCCAGAATCTTCATACCCAGCTGTCTGAAAACGTAGTCGAATTTCTTATGAAGGAAAGAGAGTTGTTTCGGTACCTCTTCAGAAACCATGGTGAAGTCACCGAGATCCATCTCCAGTTGGCCGAATTCTTGAAGTGTGGCATGAATGTCACGAAGAGAGTCGGCAGTGGTCTGGCTGAAGTCTTGATGAGACTTAGCGTCTTGAAGCATCCTCTGAAGTTCAGAATCTTTGACGTTGGACGCTGCCTTGAAAGCACCAAAGGAGAAGGCAAGATCCCCATGAGATCGTGACAAAGAATCCACCTTGGAAACCAAAGAGTTGATGTCGGTGGTAAAGGGCCGTAAAGCATCGGCAATAGCATCTGACAGAATCTGCGGCAGACGAGATTCGATAGTGGACATTCGGGAACTCGTCATGGCAATCATTGCAAGAGTGGCCCGTTTGAAAGATTCAAATTGGGTGCCGACAAGCCGACATTGTCGAGCACTTTCTTGTAAGTCTTCAATCAAAGAGGGTGCTTGAACAGTGGTGTCACCCCCGACATCCCCAGTAACTATGTAGCGGATGCGATGGGGATCCTCTGTCGAAATGGGAATGTTGCCGGGATATAGCATTTCATCGGGGAATAGTGGTCTCGGTGGCGGAGTGGGAGCTCGTCGGGGTGAAGTCTGACCCGAGGAGGGTGATCGGTGCGGCGTAGGCGATCTTTGGGGAGTTTGAACCAGGAGAGAACTTCGGGGAGAAGTCTAGTTCAAAGGTGATTCTGCGGTGAGGGGGATGAGGACTCAATGGGGATTGCTCCGACCGACGGGGAGGTTCGGGGAGAACCAGTGTCGTCAAAGAGACCTGCAAAGAAATCATGGGGGGGATCTAATGGGGGGAACCCTGATCGGGTTGTGCATCATCATCGATCAAGAAGTGACCGGTTGAAAGGCCGTGAAGTGCGTGGTCCAGACTTTCGGAGGGAGAGTCTAGACTTTCGATGGGAGAGTCTGCGTGTTCACTCAAAGAACGAGTTGGAGGAGGTAAATTTAGGGATGCCTTAGGGATAATCAAATGGTCGGTGGTGAACAAAAATGATTTGGTAGGGGATGGCTCACGGACATTTCCTCGAGATCTCTTTAGATGAATCTTCGGGGGGGACGAAGAGTGCCTCCGCTTAGAAGGTTTTTGGACCGGGGAAGCCACCGATGGGTTAATCGGTGTCATGGTCATGGAAGCAGCGGCGGAGGTGTCGGTGGCCGATTTCTTCTTCGCGCCGACCGACTTTACTCTAGGACGAGGGGAGGAGGTCACAACAGCAGGAAGGACCTCGGGGATATCGGGGTGTTGAAACCCTGGAATTTCAGAATCACCCCATTGAAGTTCTGGAGAGATGGCTAAAGTGATCATACCTCGGCGTAAAGGACGATCGGTGTCGAGAACACCGACGTTGAGAGTCTTGTTGCCGACGATCGGGGGAAACCAGTCATAAGTGAATCGGGGAGTGTGAGACTTGCGGTCTTTGCCAAGTTTGTGATGGATGATCATAGAGATAAATCGGGGGTAGGAAACATGGCACTTCTTTGGATGGGAGATCACTTCCACTAATTCGGTGAAGAAGTATTGGGCGAAATCCACTCGGCGTTGAAAGATTAAGGCATGGGCAAGTTTGGTGATGTATGAAGGGGATTGATCGTGGCCGCTCGTCTTTCGGGAGAGGCAGTGGATCACATGGGCAAAGAAGAAGTTCCATACACCACCCATGTGACTCCGAAGAAGAGTTCCAGGACCTTTGGAGCTTTTGGAGTTGTCATCGACCACGTAACCTGTTGTACTGAGGACATCTTCGAGAACGGTATCAGAATGCCATTCGTCATAGGGATCTAAAGCATCGATTTTAAGTGCAGTGCGAACATCATCGACCCCAAAGGTGAGGTCATGATCACCCTCGTCTTCAGAAAGGATGGATGCGTGGATCGCATCATTTGAGGAGTCATACACACAGGTAAGCCAGAATTTCCCAATGAGCATTTTGCTCATTTTGGGATTACAGGAGAAGGCATGAAGAAGGGGAGAGCGAGTGAAGAACTTGATTACATGGTTAAACTCTGGGTGAGAGGGGTCGGGCTCAAATCTGGCAACGTGATTGCATGGGTTGAACTTGAGATCAGCAAAACACGTAGGGGAGGTGTTCTTTGAGGACGCCATTGATGATCGAGCTCGAAGAAGGATTAGGGTGCATGTTATAGAGAGAGAACGGATAAGAAGATGAAGGAGACGTAAAGGAAAAATGAAAGAGAAGGGTTGAGTATATATAGGGTTTTCGAAAAATGGGGGGAACGGTTTAAAGAAAATAAAATAAAATAAAAAAGAATTAAATAGAATAAAAAGGCAATCATGACCACTTTGGGATTCGTGGTCAGGAAGCCGTTTCACGAAACGGGGAGATGAAGGGTCTGACAGGCTAGGGTTATAGGGGTGACGTGTGGATAGGATTGAATTTCGGTGGACATCGGTGAGGAAATGAAGAGATCATCGGTGGTGAAAGATATACCGAGATGGAATCGATGAGGATTTGCTTACCGAAGAGATCCACCGAGGCGTTGAGACACCGAAGAGGATATATATGCGCACCGAGGAGATCCACCGAGAGATGAGTCACCGAAAAGATCACTTGGGGTATTTATGCCGAAAGTGGATCTTGGTTCCACCGAGAATTATCAGATCATCGAGTGTTGTCAATTGTACCTCTAGTATAGCCCTGCTTGAGTAGAAAGATGGCAAGAGTGTCATACCAGGCTCGAGGGGCCTGCTTGAGCCCATACAGAGCTTTTTCAAGTCGGTACACATAGTCTGGATGTGTGGAATCTTCAAAGTCTGGAGGTTGCTTCACATAGAATTCCTCAGCTAGTTCTCCATTCAGAAAAGCACTTTTCACATCCATTTGAAATACCCTGAAGTTCTTGTGAGTAGCATGAGCAAGAAAGATTCTGATAGCTTCAAGTCTGGCAACAGGAGCAAATGTTTCATCATAGTCAATGCCATCTTCCTGTCGGTAGCCTTGAGCTACGAGTCTGGCTTTGTTTCTGATGACAGTACCATTTTCATCCATTTTGTTTCTGAAGACCCATTTTGTGCCGATGATTGTTTTCCTTGAAGGTCTAGGCACAAGTCTCCAGACTTTGTTTCTTTGAAATTGGGAGAGTTCTTCTTGCATGGCCGAAACCCAACATGGGTCACTTAGAGCTTCTTCAATCTTTTTAGGTTCAACAAGAGATAGGAAATTCACATAGAGACAGATGTTGCTGGTACCTCTCCTTGTTTGAACACCAGTTTGCTGATCATCGATGATTTGATCAATGGGATGATCTTTGGTCCATTTAAGAGCAGGGGGCATCGGTGAAGGAATTATTGAAGTGGAAGGGAAGTTCGGGGCTGGAGTGTTGGCAGGGTGTGATGAAGGTGGGTCGTCAGAGGGATTATAGGCAGGAGGAGGTTCGGTGATGGGGTTAATTTCGGTGGATGATGGATAAGGTTCGGTGGGGGCAATTTCGGCAGAGAGGGTTTCAGTGATAAAGAAGATGACCCAACTTGATTGTTTGGAATAGAGGAAATATTTGGAGTACAAGGTGGATCGGTGGAGGTTGAAATGGGAGAATCCCCAATGCATGATGATATCCATCTATGTAGTTCTGAATGGAGAACTAGCTGAGGAAGTCTATGTGAAGCATATCGGTGGTGATGTAACTTGTAGAAACTTGCTGCCGATTTTCTCACTTCCGCAATGAGATAGTCTTCGCACTTGGTTTCGGTTGATCTTCGACTTCACAGAACAATTGGTATAAGAGTACAAGTTACACAAAAGAATCCAAAAACATTCTAAGTATCTAAGAGGGTTTAATTGAGTCAACTTCAAATCTGTGATGACCCAACAAGCAGAGATGAGTCCATTCTTGGGTGCATCAAACACCTCAAAAGCACTACGAGGATCATTGTCATTATCATGTTCTTGAGCTTGAGCTTCATATTTTTAATGGTTTTTAAAAGGTGATATATTTTCCAACTGATAAAACAAAAATCTTACTATTAATATTATATCATTATTTTTCATGTCACTTCCTCTTTCTCGAAAACATTGAATCATCCACATCTAGACAGCAAAGGAAATATAGTTATAACACATTGAGCTCTAACATCCAACATATTTTTTGTGTTCAAAAAACATCATTTGGCAACAAGTCAAGTAGGTAAATTTCAAAAGAAATAAACAGTTCAAGTAAGGTGAAAGAGTACTCAATCTCCCTCCAGCCAACACAAAATCAAACCTAGCTTGTAACTTAAAGTTAAAGAAGGGAAAAAAACATTTTCTCCCAATATGTGAGATTTAACAGGGATTTTAAGATTAAAATACAAGAAGCAATCAAGATGCAAACTTTATAGGTTCCAACTTCTTACAATAAGTAAAACTAAAACTTAAACTAAAACTAAAACTAAAACTTATAATAAGTAAAACTAAAACTTATGATAAGTTTGTGAGTATAAATAAAAAATATGGGGAAAATCATACCTTAAATGTGGGATTTGTGTCAATCTGTATATCAGTGAATGCAATTAGCTTCATATATTATTTTTTCCCACTTGTTTCTCCTAAACTGATCTTGCTACTTGTTTGCTACTCTCACCCTCTCTCATATGTTGTAGGAGGGTATACGACTTCTTGCATAAGACTTTTTACCATAGGGTATCTTGATCATACCTTCATCAATAAGCTTTCGTTCTTCTTCAGTGTTTCCAAGTTCTCTCTCGACAATGGCTGATTTCATCCAGACTCTCTCGGTTCCTCCACGTTCACGGGCTTTATCAAGAAGCATTCAGGCTCTTTCCGGCTCGTTGTTTTCAAATTCGAGCTTAAAAGCAGCAAGCCAGATCTCTTCGGAATTAGGAATAGCGGCATACACCTCCTGAAGAATCGCTTGAGCCGCAGGAACGTCTCCAGTCAGCTCTTTCTTTTTAGCACCGATTAGCCATAAGACCTCAACTTGTGGTCTGTATGTAACGGCTTTACGAAGTAAAGCATCAAGAGACTCTCGAGTGCTATGAGAGCTACCGTCCTTGATAACACAAATGCCTTGGTACGAGCCTTTTGTTGTTTGTCACCGCTTATGGAAACAACCTTCCAACCCATATAAAAAACACATAAGATCAGTATTAAGACCCAAGATATCCATGTTTCTATAAGAACGAAATAATGAATGTATCTCATTCACTGTTAGTTCCATTCCAGTACAATCCTTAAATGTTAAAGAACGTATGTAAGCAGGAGGCGGTAAAAAAGGCACATTCTTTGCAACATACTCTCAACTCGGGATGCTTCCTTCTTGTACAAAACGAAGACCAGGAGTCTGCACCTGAAAGATTCAAGCCACAGATAAAGTTCAAATTGTTTGTGTGAGAACAAGATGGAAATACGTTTGCACCACAAAACAGAAAAAAAGGAAAGAAATTGCAAGGAAGTAATAAAAGCCAAAGTAAGAAAGAAAAACCTTCTTGATTTGTGGTATTTCTCGAACTAAAAAAGACACAACTTAGACAAGTATGATGACGTGAAGTAGAAACCAGTCGAATTCTAACCTGTAGAGTTAAACCCCTTTGAAATTAGCCTGGAATCACAAACCATGTAATCGAAACCACCAGTAGTAAAATTTGGGGTCATCTCAAACGTACCATTCTCCAGATTATTAGAAACTTGGGACAAAGAGGGTTGGGAGATTTAGTTTTCATGCCTTCATCTAATGTGTTAAACGTTGTTGTTGTTGTTGTTGTTGTGCCTTTTCCATGGATAATTATGCTCTGAAAACCATCAACATCTTGTACCCTCTAGAGAGTTCTGTAGACGTGGTGAGAGAAGAGACTAAACGCTACACCTTTAAATTATACGCAACAATCAAGTCTCAATCCCAAAATTCAACCATTAACATATCATCAGACACCCATTAATCGACAAAAGCTAAAAATCAAGGTAAATTACAAATAAAATAAGGGAATTGAAATTTACAGGAAAATCAAGAAACCTTGAAGAGAAATCAAGAGAGTACCATTTTGAAGCAACAACAAGAAGAACTTTCCCTTTGTAGATGCTCAGATCCACGTCGTTACCCTTGCTATCATGCGTCGTTTACACATTAAAGCACAAAATCCATGAACAAAATTGTGAAATTAGTGTGTGTTTCTTGTCTGTGTGAAATGAAATAAGACCTTGATGGTCAATTCATGAATCGATTTCTCAGCGATTGATGAAGAAGCACCCATCATTATTGGGGATAAAGACAACAAAAACACAAATCTGAAGAAAAATTTAAATATAAAGGGACCAAAACGTACGTGAATGGAAGAAATCCAGGGTATTCTTGTGGGAGCAGATTTCCTAGCAGTCTGGTTTGGCAAAAATCTACTTGATTGATATAAAAACCTAACGAAATTGGAATAGTTTACACTGTAGGAAGACGAGAAGAAGCGACAGTAATCGAACCTAAGATAGCAAACCTACGTAGCCAGTTACTTTCTTGGAACTTTTTCACCGCCATCGCTTGGTTTGGGATTCTTTGGGGGGAAAGATCAATTGAAGGAGATGTCGAAAGGAAATAAGGGGGGTGACTGGACTATATAGTCCAGAGAATTGAGGGGACGTGCGTTGAGGGAGTGATTGCACTGGTCGAAGGAACTGAGGGGAGTGGGGGGTTAATAGCTTTGCCAGTTGTTAAAAACGTGGCCGGAGAAGAAGAACGGTTTTCAATCTTATGCTTCAAATGTTTGTATACTATGTTAAAAGGATCAGAAAAACTGTATGTTGAAAAAAAACTGTTTTATTCTTTTAATAAAGTAGTATAGATAATAGATAAATATAGATAAGAGCGTAAAATGTACAAATTTAAAAAAAAATCTCAGTACGTCATTTTTGAAAAATCTTGATACGTATTTATGATACTTCACAATATTAATAAGTTAAAAAAATATTCAATAATAAGTTTATTTTGAAATTATTGACGAGAATATTGTAATATTATAATTTATAAAAAAATGCATTTATTAATATGTTTTAGTTAAACTATGATTATGTATTTTTAATATTATAAGGGTGTAAAATGAAAATGAATAATGTAAGGGATATAAAACAAATTAATTCGTACATGTTCATGATATTTAATATTATGATTAAATCGAAAATATTCAATATTGGGCTCATTTCGAAGGTATTGACGAGACGATTACAATGGTATAATTTGTAAAAAAAGAAATGTATTTTTTAATGCATTCTTGTTCATGTACGATTATTTATGTTAATATGATAAAGGTGTAAAATAAAAAATAAAAAAGTAAGGGATTAAAAGTAAATTGGATAACTAATTTCAAGGGTATAAAGTGTAACTTAATATTATAAAGGTGTAAAATGAAAATGAATAATGTAAGAGATATAAAACAAATTAATTTGTGTTCATGATATTTAATAATATGATTAAATCCAAACATATTCAATATTGAGTTCATTTCGAAAGTATTGACGAGACGATTACAACGGTGTAATTTATAAAAAAAATGTATTTTTAATGCATTATTGTTCATATACGATTATTTATGTTAATATGATAAGGGTGTAAAATAAAAAATAAAAAAGTATGGGATTAAAAGTAAATTGGATAACTAATTCTAAGGGTATAAAGTGTAACTTAATACTATAAGGGTGTAAAATGAAAATGAGTAATGTAAGAGATATAAAACAAATTAATTTGTACATGTTCATGATATGTAATAATATGATTAAATCTAAAAATATTCAATATTAGGCTAATTTCGAAGGTATTGACGAGACGATTACAATGATGTAATTTGTAAAAAAAAGAAATGTATTTTTTGAATGCATTCTTGTTCATATACGATTATTTATGATAATATGATAAGGGTGTAAAATAAAAAATGAAAAAGTAAGAGATTAAAAGTAAATTGGATAACTAATTCTAAGGGTATAAAGTGTAACTTAAAAATTGAAAATTTTGATTTTTAAAAGGAACAAAGGAGAGAGGGGATTTATTAGTAGCTTTGAGAGTTGTACATAGATCTTAAAAAATGATACTACTTAAAATTCAACTTTAACCGCTTGATCACGCTTGTATATATAGTATAGATATACAGGTTCCATAAAATGCAAACTTTGCATTTGTTGCACACCATACAAACCACATTGTGCATATGTGAACATCCACTGTGCATATGCATACATGCAAAAATATACATATAATGGACATACATTCATATTGGATAATGCATATATGCATATCAGATTATGCATATATACACATTGGTTTGTAAGAGGTGCGACAAATACAAGGTTTGTATTTGATTTGCATAAATACGTGTTTGGTGTTCAAGTCTCATGCCAACAAGTTCTTCATGACCCTTCGGAATTCCCATATATTATTACGAGAATAATATTTAAAATATTTGTGACCAGTATTAAGATAATATCCAATGTGTAATAAAACTGTTATGCTATAGTATCTACGCATGCAAATTTAGTGGATGATGAGTTTTGATGTATGTAGCACAACTATAGATTATGATATGATTCATTAATGAAATCATGTGAGAGTGTTGTCCAATACGTCACTCTAGACGAGACACTTGAAGGTGTCCATGGTCCTTTTGTATTAGAGCATCCACAACAATAAAATTTCAAGACAATTTTAAATGTGTTACATCAGCATCACATCAGCTTTGCAATTATCTTGAAATTATCATCTACAACAATGAAATTTCAACCACTTTTCAAAGTGACAGCTCATCATAAAAAACTATATTTTAATCAAATAACAACAAAACTACAATTAAATATTTTTTACTATACTTTAATACGAAATACTTTATTAATTAGATAATTATAATAAAATAAAATAAATAAAATATTTTAATTTATAAAACATTAAATTAAAATACAAAGTAAAAATATTACATTAATCGTCATTTTCTTCTTCTCTAAATCTTTGCCAAATCTCTTCAATCAAGTCTGATTGTAAACAATGATTCGTTGACCGATTACGTACTTGTATGTGATTTTGGAGATAGTTTTCGTACTCAAGAATTATGCTATGAGAGATTTGAGGCGTAGTATAGTAAAATTAACATCATCGTTTATATCATCAAATTGACGAATGTAAATATGGCGTTCATCTTCGACGATTATGTTGTGCATGATTATACATGCTCTCATTATTTCTCTAATTATTTCTTTGCACCACATACGAGATGACCCACATATAATAGCGAAACGTGATTTGAGTACCTCAAACGCTATCTCTACATATTTCAATGCATCGGGAAAGCGGGTTGAACGAAAAAGATAAAAAAGAAAAAATTCACGTGATGAGAGAATTCCATACATCATTTGTGGAAACAGAAAAACTTGAAAATAAACGGGAAAATCGGAAAATAATCATGAAGTTGATGGAAATGGATCCCATAACAATGAGCGAACCACAACGGAGATTGTACGAAAATCAACTTGAAGAATTTCTAAACGAACAATGATGTATTTTTATGTGTTAAGTTTGTATTTTTTTAATATGAAATTTATTTTATTGCATTTTAATATAAATTATATTTTGCTTTTTTTAATATTTATTAACAAAAAAACTATTTATACATTTTTTCATAAACATACTCAACAAAACATCACAAAACATAATTTGACATAAAACAATTTCTAATTTAGAAATTATCCCCTACAATTTCTTATATTATTCACTGTCACATCAGCAAAAAGTACTGATTTGACATTTGCAAATTACCAAAACCAATTTCTAATTTACCAATCATACTCACAACCACCATAATTTCTAAAATAGAAATCATACGTGCACATTTGCAATCCATATGAAATCTATATTAAATCCTTGTTGTGGATGCTCTTATACCAAATACCATTATGAAAATGTGGAATTAAAATGATTAAATGCACTGAAAACTAAAATAATACTTGTATAAATTTTTTGACAAGAAACTAAGAACGAATACTAAAACCATAGAAGGGCATAACAATCTTAGATCGGGCTTCCAGTACTTGATTAATTTGCATGATGTTCATTTGAAAAAATCAACGATTGTGTGACGATCGATCTTGTACCCTTCACGTGCACTTCTGCATCATTCTGCATCCTGGTTCGTTGAGACTTGCCTTTGTTGCTTGTCTTTGTAATCCATTGTTTCTTTTTGACAGGCCCGTTCCTAAGGATTTTGATGCCCCGTGCGAAGATGCTATAAAAATGCCCCTAAACGGTTTTAAGTAAATGAAACAGCAAAATATACGATTTTTAAAGGGTTTGAAACCTAGTCAAACTAGGCGGTTCATCTCCACAAATATTGTTTTGTGAGTCGTTAGATGATACCTTCCTATCCAAATTGTAAATAAACCTACAAATCAAGGAATCATGGTTAAGTTAGGTGAGGTGAGAGAGAAGAGAGAAAAGTGGTTTAGTATTTTTGAGAAAAATGTAAAAAAAAAGTCAGAAATGTGAACCACCAAATTGGCCATCGTTTAGTTGAAGTTAAGAAAAAAAAGAGTAACCGACCTCGTGGAAATGACAAAATCCGATGGTTTTTGCAAACGTGGGGAAAATTATAGTAAATGAAGTTCAGGTATGATATCCGTTGAAAAGTGCAAACATCAAGGTCCAAGACCCCAAAATTTACTCTAAATTCGATAAAAACACCAAGATTCCCATTGTTTGTATAGTAATTCAAATAAATATATATATATAGGGGTTAAATCATGTGCGAACCAAAAAAAGATTGAAAACCATGAGAACCGATCTAAGCCATAATTTGGTTTTGATCACATGGTTATAATTAAACTTTTGATCACATGGTTATAATTAAAAGATTGAGAATCATGAGAACCCATCTAAGCCGTAATAGATTAAATCAATCAATGGTTTAGATCGGTTTTCATTGTTCTTAACCTTTTTACGGTTCTCATTTGATTACCGTCCTATATATATATATATATATATGTGTGTGTGTGTGTGTGTGTGTGTGTGTGTGTGTGTGTGTGTGTGTGTGTGTGTGTGTGTGTGTGTGTGTGTGTGTGTGTGTGTGTGTGTGTGTGTGTGTGTGTGTGTGTGTGTGTGTGTGTGTGTGTGTGTGTGTGTGTGTGTGTGTGTGTGTGTGTGTGTGTGTGTGTGTGTGTGTGTGTGTGTGTGTGTGTGTGTGTGTGTGTGTGTGTGTGTGTGTGTGTGTGTGTGTGTGTGTGTGTGTGTGTGTGTGTGTGTGTGTGTGTGTGTGTGTGTGTGTGTGAGAATCATGAGAACCCATCTAAGCCGTAATAGATTAAATCAATCAATGGTTTAGATCGGTTTTCATTGTTCTTAACCTTTTTACGGTTCTCATTTGATTACCGTCCTATATATATATATATATATATGTGTGTGTGTGTGTGTGTGTGTGTGTGTGTGTGTGTGTGTGTGTGTGTGTGTGTGTGTGTGTGTGTGTGTGTGTGTGTGTGTGTGTGTGTGTGTGTGTGTGTGTGTGTGTGTGTGTGTGTGTGTGTGTGTGTGTGTGTGTGTGTGTGTGTGTGTGTGTGTGTGTGTGTGTGTGTGTGTGTGTGTGTGTGTGTGTGTGTGTGTGTGTGCAAATTAGTTAATTAATATGCAAGATTGGGATATATGTGTATGTACTATCCTTGTTGTGTTTTTTTATCCGTTAACACCTTATGTTAATTACTTAAGGATATGTTAAGTGTGTCTAATAACCTACAAAACATAAACTAAAAACATTAGTATGCATCACATGAAGATTATTATATTAGCCTAAGGGGCTGTTTGTTTACTTCTTAATAGTTCCATTAAGAGGCAACAGTTGAATCACTAAGAGGAGAATATTGTTTGGTAGAAAAAAATGTCTGTCTCTTAATGGTTCTAAAACCCTCTGAATGATTTTGTATCTTGGATCTCCCTTAACCATTCAATGCTCTAAATTTAATTATGAACAATTAGCAAACAACCATATTTCATTTTGCACTATATTATAAGATCCTCTTAATCATTCTGACGACTTAATCATCCTGCACCAAACCATTCAGCAACTACCAAATAGCTCCCAAGTGACGGCAAAAGATGATACCACATATTAAGATTATAAAGTAATCAAAACCTAGATTGTATATAAAATTTAGCTTAATAATAAAGATGTGATGGCCATATGCACAAACTTCAATCATGAAATTGATACATCTTAGAACAAACTAAAAGTATATTGACGAAAATTATTAAAAACTAATGATATTACTTTATTACAATACAAATTATTAACATCTACTTATGTTATTCTTATGGATGAATTTAGAATCATAAGTTTGATGCCCTTTTAGTCTAAACGAATTTTAGGCAAATGTGTGCGACAACTACTCATCAACATTAAAAAACAAAAAAGAGAAGTTGGCAACAATCTTAAAACCATATACTAAATTTGGTTTCCTAACTATGCTCGTCAAGTTACTCTACAAATGTTAGTAATTTGTTTTTTTTAGAATTCACGATTTTAATTCAGCACTTATTTAAGATTGTAAAGGGACGATTTTAATTTTGTAACAAATTTAATTGAAATCTCATTTATATCTATGAAAAAGAAGAAACATTTTACTACTCCATATTTCAAGTGAAAATTAGAAGGGTGCACCAATTGTGTTGGTAGTGTAAACTCAAGACACACAATTAAGAACCACATTACCATGCTAGGATAATAAACATTCCCACATAGAAAATAAAATTAATATCAAGTGGGGTCGATGACTCACATATCAAATATTAAACAGATAAAAACGAATACGCTTGAGCTTAACAAAAATGTTGAGATTCAAGAAAATGTATGTTTATCCCATTGTTGGCTCTTTATTTGTGTACTCATCTCCCTCTTGCAACTTTTATTTTATCGTCCGATATGGGATCCAAAGAATAATTTGAGAAAACAAATGACATTTTCTTTTTGTATCCACATTCCTCATGCCTTTTTCATTATCTTATTCAATGTGGGATGCAAATAATAATGTGAGAGAATAGACGGTATGAAGATATTTTTAAAAATGTTGGGGGGGGGGGGGTAGCCAAATGACCCTTTTAGTTTTCAAATGTTTCTCCTCATCCTTTATATACCCAACTTTCTATTGATATAACACCTTTCTTAGCAATGTGGGATACTCAAAATTTAACTACAATCCACCATTTGAGAATACTCAATTCTCATGGTGCCACCTCAACTCTTCTTGGTTTTCTCTTTTATATATTTAAAGATTGATTTTTTTTTTGGCAACAAAATGTTACTCATTTGAGACAACAACATGACTTGCTAGAAAAGAATGACTCCTCCCTTTCATATACACATTTTCATCTTTCAATTCTTTTTTATCTCACCAATGTGGGATAAGTTAACTTAACCACATTTTCAAGATTTAAAGAAAGTATTTTGTAAGAAAAGAGTGTTTACTCATTTGAGCCAACAACATGATTTGCTACAAAACAATGTATTCCTCCTTTTATAAACACACTTTCAACATTCACTTTTCCTTCTTCAAACCAATGTGGGATAAGCAAACATAACCACATTTCGATGTTTGAGGAATACTAAAAATCTTATGAAGCCAGGTCATTTTTCATGGTTTTTCTTTTAATATAAAATATTGATATTTTTTCTTTATAGATTAACTTTTTTTCAAAAAGAGGGTTGGCAAAAATAAACCAACCCCATGATTTGGAGAGTTAGCCAACATGAACCAACAACATAAGTTTTAGAGGATTAGCCAAGAGGTCCTAACCCAAGAGTTGAAACATAGACATCTCAACCTCCTTTCATATACCTAACATCATATGTCAATTTTCCATCTCTCCATAAATGTGGGATAGACAAAAACCATTCTCCATCCAAGAAATATAGAATACTCAAATCTTAGAGTGCCACATCATTATCATTGGATCTTACTTTTATATATATAAAGATGTGCAATGATCTTGTTGTCCTTCATTAAACTCGAATTTTTTTCTTTCTAACAGAGTGACTCCAACTTTAATGTTGATTTCGACCCCCATGACATTTCAAAAACTTAAAACCTGGAAGTTGTAACTCCTTTTGTCATATTTCCACAAAATCTTGCACTTCATTCGTTTTTGCTTAGATAAGTGAGATATGATCAAACTACTGCTTCATAGCAAAGCTAGCAACTTCCTTTTGGTTTGCTTTGTTTGTTTCATCAAATGTGGTTAATGCTTCACCAAGTACTTGTAATAAGTTTTTTTTGTGTCAATGATCTAATAATTTGCACCTGCATCAAAATGAAATAAGAACCCATAACCCATCATATCACCAATATTTTATAAACATATGTATAGTAACTATTGAAAAATTAGTGTTTCATATATAATGCAACAATGCGACATTATGAAAGGAAAATTAGATGTTTTGGTGCAACACGAAGTGCGATTTCCGTGGTATTTTATATATTGGTTAACACCTTATTGTAACACTGTAACATCCTCCATCCTTAACGCCCTCCTTAGATTATGATGTAGATGATGAAAATTCCAAGTTCCACCTCATTTCAAATCAGCCACTTGAATGTTGATTGATGTTTGGCTCTAGTGTTATCTAGAGAAGACACGTGTATTTTTATTGGTGGTAGTGGACTTTAAGCAACCTAAGGGTCCTGTGGTTTCCAGGCTAAAATCTATGTGTTATATGTGTGTTATTTCTTGTTGCCTATTTTTGAGCTAGAGGTTGATTATCATTGCATTTAGTATACCCTACTTGTTTGCATTCTCAAATGTTCATATAAGTTGGGAATGTTTTGTCCAACGAAGGTTTATTCCGCATTTGTTGTTACCCTTGTGACACATTTTTTCCCGTCATAGTGGTATTAGAGCTTTTGGCTATTGTTTTAGGTTTGAATTATTTGAACGGCGGAAGCTAATAATACTAGGATGATAAGTATAGATGGTTCTAATTCTTGAAATTGATATCGATATATTTCTCTCTTATTACAACACATACAAAAAACAAATCTAAACTAGTTACAAGATATGAAAGATTAACTAGCTAAGATTGAAAACCCTAAAACTAATGAGAGAATATGTAGCTTCCTTTTGAGAGAGAATGAGAAAAATGAATCTGATGGGGTCACAGAGGAATGACCCCTCCTTTAAATATATCAGCAATATTTTCACATTCAGCCCATGAAGTTCCATGAATTGCTCTGCTACCCTCCTATAATGCTTCCAAGTGAGGCGTCGTCCAGTAGAAGTAATATTGTCCCCTTTTGGTCCTTCAACTTCAGTTTCACCCCTTTAGGCTCTTATCTACTAAAATTGAAACTTTACAATTTAAACCCAAAGTTAAGATTGGTCAAATAAACATATTCCAACATCTACCCTCAATCTTGACCTTTGAATAAATCAAGCATTCTCAACTTAGAATATAAAAAGTTGTGTTGATTAATTTCAAGAGATTTTGTAAAGATATCAGCAGTATTTTTAGCAGATGGAATTTTGGAAACTTTTAACACACCCACACTAATCAGTTGTCGAACTTGATGAACAACAATTTCGATATGTTAAGTGCGCTCGTGAAAAACAGGATTATAGGCTATTTGAATTGTTGATTTATCATCGCAAAGTAGATTTACAGGCAGTAAACCTTTTATATGTATATCATCTAAATTTTTCAAAACCCTAACAATTTCACGACCAGTTGCAGCCATTGCACGATATTCAGATTCAGCAGAGGAACAAGAAACAATATTTTGTTTCTTACTTCTCCACGAAATCATACAATTTCCCAGAAATAGACAATAAACAGTAACAGATCTTCGAGTAGAAAGACACTTACCCCAATCAGCATCTACAAAACCTTTTGTAATAACCCAAAAATTTAGTAATGTGACATAAATGAAAGTAGGGGTTATATTTGTTTATTTCGTAAAAGCATGAGGGTAAAGAATGGAAAAAATTGGGAAATTAATTCCCAATCCCCTTGAGGCGCCGCTCTTACTGTTAGAATAGGGAAACAATTGGATTTTAGGGTTCTAGGTGTGTGTGTGAGAAACCTACAGCTAGAGAGAGAGAGACATCGAGAGAGGAAAGGAAGAGAGTTAAATGAGAGTTGTGTGTGTGTCATGCTAATATTGAGAGAGAATGGAAGAAAGAAACATATGGGGGTGTGTGTGTCCTGCTATGGCGTCGAGAAAGGAGAAATAGAAGAATTAGAGTGAAGGTTCAGTGTGGTGTGTTTGGTGTGTGCCGAGTTATCAGCGAGAGAAAGAGACAGCAGGGAGAAGGAGATGGTGGCTGGGGAGCGCCGGCAGCCGGCTGTCGGTGGTGGTCGCCGGCGGTGGCTGTCGGTGGTGGTCGCCGGCGGTGGTGAGGTTTGGCAGCAGTTCTCCGTTTCGTGAAGTCGTAATCTGGTAAGAAATCATTCCCTTGTGTGTTCTTTTCCATATCAGTAATGGTTGAGTGTTAGATTTCAAGTGGTTCTCAATTACGTAAGCAAAGGAATCAATTAAGAGTATTAGTAGAGTTTTGACTGTAAACCTTATTGTCAAAGTTTAATCAAATGTTTATAAGGGTTCTTGGTTGGGTTGAATTATTTTATCTGTTGATATGAGGCTAAGAAAATAACTAGGAATGGTTTTAAGATGAGGTATTATTAATTATCAGAATCTAGTCATGTTTTGGGAGAATTCCGCAATTTGTGTTTCAATAAAATAGGAACCGAGATGTTGTATTTAAGGATCCGGTATGATAAATTAGGAAACCTGGCTATTTCATTCTATAATGGAATTTAAAGAGAGAGCCATGTGAGATATATATTTTGGTAACCAAAGTAGAATTTATTTGTGGTACTTGGGCACACGATCATCACATTGTGGGAAATGTTAATAAATTAAAGAGTGGGCAATGTTAATTGGATCGTTATTAATTTCAAAAGAAATTTAATGGGCGTTGTGGGCTTAATTAAACCATTGGAATTAAAATCCAAAGTTGGACCTTGTATCGTTGGGTTAAGTCTCGCGGCTCGGTATCGTTATTAATAAAGTACACCAAAAGGTGTATTTGAGTCGTGAGATTCGTAGTCGATCCGACATCCATGTGGGCTAGTCAATGGACCGGAAGATCGACTATTTGTGGGCCGAGATGTCTTAGAGAATGTTTCATGGACCGAACTCCATTTTATTATGGGCCGACACCTATAATTTTAATTAGAGTTTAAATGTTTTAGTGATCCATATTTCTTTATATATTGAAGCAAAGTTTGATATTTAACGTAGTACGAGACCCGATACTTATTTAAGATCCAGAAGTTTATGTCTTGGGTCGGTAAGTAGAGTCCAATAAGTATGATTTGGACTAAGAGAGTAAACTATCAATTTAAATAATTTGAGGGAACGTTCGGAAGTAAGCTCAAGTATCGATTGTTAGATTTATAATACATGTTTTCTAATATAATAGGTGTTCCACCTAGTAATCGGAAGTGTAAGTGAGAAGCTTTGGAGCGAGCAAGCCAGGTGAGTTTTCTAAACTAAAATGTGTGGCTTTTAAAGTGTTTTCTAACGTGATTACATGATGAGAAATGTCATGTTATTATTATGCTTTTAATTGCATGAAAGATGTTCAAAGTTTTATATGTGAAAGCTATTGTAAAGTTATGTGACAGTTTTATGAAAGGTTTTCGTGAAAGTGTTTATATGTGAACGATTATGGGGCGGACCTATTCCGTGAATGTATGCATACATAGTTTGTGATGTAAATTGGCTAAGTCGGGGGGTGTGGCCCGCCAGATCATGCCGGGGGGTGTGTCCCGTTTATGCCAGGGCGATGACCCTATACGGCAGCATGAGACTGACTCGTTGTCATCTACGGGTGACTTCAGGGTGCCAATTTATGAGGGACGGACCTTTCTCCGTGAATGATTTACGGGGCGGACCTATTTCGTGAATGATTTTATATGAACCGATTTATGAATGAATCATACTGAAAATTTGTAAAACTGTTTTGAATGATTTTGAGAACTGTCAGGAGGGACTCACTAGACCTCATGGTCTAACCCTCGCATTTTCCAAACTAAACCTTTTCAGGTAAGCAGATAATAGATGGCTTCGGTAAGCGAGCAAAGCAGAGTAGAGTACATATGCAGTTAGTGACAGTGTCACTCATGCTTTTAGTGGTAGATATTCTCAGTTATGTATAGGTTGTTTCCGCCAACCTAAGTTATGTAGACATATGTAATGAAATTTTATGGACCCCAGTTTGTAATTGTTAAATATTAATGTTATGTATGCCTTATCTAGTCTGGGTTGTTACAGTTGGTATCAGAGCCATAGTTTAAGGGATTTAGGTGACCGGACGGGCCTAAACTTAAACTTTGGGAGTAGAAATCACAACTGAGAATCAGGAAATGCGTTAGGAGGACACTATAGCGGTTATAGGACTAATAGGGTACTGAGGACTGTCATGTAAGGTAAGTTTGAAATTACACCTGGCCAGTGTAATTGCGAACTTACAGGTACATATATGTGCTTAGCCTGCCTTATTAGTCCGAATCGGAAGTCAGAAGCTAGTGTTTATGTCGTGTTCCAGTACTTTAGAATGCCAGTAAGATCCCTGAGAAGTAGATTGAGACCCATAGTCGGGGAGATATCGTAAAGGACCAGTTATGATGTGATGTATGTATACATCGTAGAGAAGAAAGTTGTTTGGAATGTGTTGAGTCATCTAAAGACAGATCTTCGTGGATTCGAAAAGGACGAGCCATTGCTTGTGGGTAAGACTCCTGGTTCAGGAGAGTCCCGATTCTAGAAATCGTGGGATAGGTTAGTCGGGACGATAAGAAAGGACGGTGTTGAAATCTTGAAAACGTCAATGGAGCTCTGACTTCTTAATCGAGCTTTTCAATGACTGTGTAAATGAAATAAGACACCCATAGTGAAATGGAAGCATGTAGAAGTAGAAAATGAGATAGATGATCAGAACGAAGGTGGTAGGAAATGGTTGAGTAAGTGAGATGTGGAACGTATGTATTACAAGTTGTTACAGGACCGGGAGGACGACCATTGGTCGATGTTAGAGTGCAAGTGTTAGGGTGCGCGAGTAAAATGGTTGACCGAGTTTGAGTAAGTAGCCTTCAATTGCAAGTAGAGTTTCATGCATTGAGTTGTACATGTGTACATGAAATTTTTCATAAGTAAAGTGAATGTGTAAATTTCAAATCTGAACTAATAAGAGTCGACGTGTGCAAGCATATGTTTAAAGCAAAATGCAAATCCATTTACATCGTCCAGTAAAGTTTGAGGTTTACGGTTTGCAAAATATTCCACTCTTTTCATGATAAGTTAAATTATTGCAAAAGTCAAGAAAACGATTGAATGCAAAACTTTTATAACCAAAATGAGTATTGACATGTTGAAGTTATTTATGAGTACGAAAACCGACTGGTTCACTTTGTGTCGGTAATTTCTTTCAGGATGTGATCGTATGAAAAGATTTTCACTTAATATATATCCGTCGTAACGACATATTTTGGTGGCGTAAGATTAAGTTTATGGAAAGTTGCATGCGAACGATTCTCGAGATCGTTGTGCAGGACGTTAAATTTTTAAGAGTGATGGGGGCATGTGTACCCAATATGCTTCCAAGCGATGTTCCTTAAAAATGATAAAAGTGTAAAATGACTTATTTATCGCGTTGTCATGCATGAAGGCTATGAACTCACTAGATCGTAGAATATTACGTTTTAAGATAAGGAAGGACTCCGAGGATGGAGAGGTGTTGGACAATCAGAGGAGAATGTTGTAATTTTAGTTTTTGCGTTCAAGAAGAGAGGCGAGTGGTGGAAAAAAAAATCGGAAGTGGACTTTGATGTCGGTTCTATGAGGGCCTATACCCTTGGTCGGTGACTGGAACTACAGTTGCTAAAGGACGATCGTGTCCGGAGGAAAGACTGGAGGTTATTAAGGTGTTAGTATTGCGACTCGTTATGAGTAGTGTTGAGAGGTAGAAGCGAAATGTCCATGGTAGTGGGTATGAGTTTTGAGGTGAGCTTGTAATATTGATATTGTAGGAGTAAGTTCAGAAAAGAGGGAGACGTATTACGAAGTGATTATGATATGTTGGAAGGGTTATGTTCCGTAAGGAACCCTTGTTAAAGAATAGGTTAAGAAAGTAGTTACAGGTTGTCTGTCATTGTAAAAGTCGATAGCTACGTAAGATGGCCGAGGCCGAAGCCGTGAACCAGAGAGTTGAACGTTGATAGAACACCTTGTAGGGGTGTTAATAGGATGAGAAGTTTCATTTTGAATAAGCATTTTAGTTACGAGGTATGGAGGGATACGTAGAGTGATGATGTATGTAGCACAAACGAAGCGAGTGTGTAGATTTTTCAGTCAGTAAGAAAGGTGTCGTGTTTATGTAAGGGCTCGGATCATAAAGAGCTCGCTAGAATGGTGTGTTGAATTAATTGAGAACTCGTGAGTTATAGTTCAACAAATTGGGAAAGGACTATGTAGCAAGATAGACTTGTTGTGGTTACGAGAGAATGTGAAGGGAAGTGTGAATTATGTACGAATGACCATGAGAGATTTGGTCGGCAGTGGGATGTTATGAGTGAGGAATGTACAGTTATGTAATGGCATTAGTTGCCAAGTTAAATGTGCCAGCTAGTACCGTAGTGAGGTGATGTTAGAGAGAAAGAAAGCATCGGATAGAAGCTTTTGGGGTGTGCGGATGAGATGTGCAATTGATTGTTGGAGTACATAGGGTGTAATTTGACTTGTGGTGTGATTATGTCCAGGATAGAAGGACGGAGTAGTGGTGGGAGATTACCCAAAGGAGAAACCAAGTGTTTTGGTTGTAAGAGTCGCTAAGTAGGTATATGTTGGGACCATTGGAAGTTTAATGAGGATGAAGAGTGTGCTAGTCAAATTGTGTTATAGTAAATGCTAAATATCTAAAGAGCATGAATTATTTCTTATATGTGAGGGAAGAATCCTAGAAGGAAACAGTTGGAAATTTGGTTATGTGTAAGGAATGACATGATGATGATTAGGAGTCGGAGTGGTAGTAAGATCATTAGTTGATTTGCAACGTCATGATAGATGTATAAGCCTTTGATTGGTTGATTAACTTTTTGGATTTGTTAAGTAATGACATTTATTTGTTATTACCGGATGGGTTACAATTCTACCGAGATTCTTACTAAGAGTTGATAAGGGAGAATCGATAGGTTAAAGTGAGAAGTTGATGATAGTATGACGGAATATGTAAATTTTTTTTTTGAAAATTGTGAATTGTTGGGTTACTCAGTGAAGTTGTTAGTTGAGAAATCAGTTTTGACGGATCAATTTTGTGAATACCAGCCTAATGAGATGTTGATGCTAAGTTATTACATATGATAAGTTATGGTGGATAGAAAGTGATGAGTTACATCTCAATTGGAGATCATCTCTTGAAATAAGTTGATAATTATAATTGAAATGAGTTGGTCAAGTTAAAGTTGCTAGTGATAAAGAGAAGGAATTGTTTTGTTTTGTGCGGTAAGGATCAGCGGTTATATTGCACTAGCCGAGAAAGGCAATTGAGTTCATAAACTGTTATTGTGGTCGTGAATCAGATTAGGATAATTAGGGAGTGGTAAGTATTGAGATGCTCACAACCTGTGCTCTCATGTTATGATTTATAAGATGGACTACGAAAGAGTTTGTGGGAAAGTGTTATTGAGATTAACACACTGATCGTTAAGGGATTATTTAAAGTAACCTAAGTAAGAAAGCCGGGATGATTTTATTTATAGCTATCTGATTTTTATGGCCGTTGTGGTTAATCGAAAGAATCATAGAACCCGAGTTTCGTGGCGTTCCTGAAGTAACATATCTGACTGGAAGATGAAATTAAGAGGATTGCGTATTTCGAGTATAAACAGATACTGGGAGTTTAATCAGAGTTGCGCAGCATGAGCGTGAAAGTATGTTGTCATTGTTTTGTTATTAGAAAAATTTATTCCGAGAATTGAGATTTGAGCGTTGATAATCAGTTTCGCCGGTTATCCTTAGAGCGAATTCCGGGACGGAATTCTTTTAAGGAGGGGAGATTGTAATAACCCAAAAATTTAGTAATGTGACATAAATGAAAGTAGGGGTTATATTTGTTTATTTCGTAAAAGCATGAGGGTAAAGAATGGAAAAAATTGGGAAATTAACTCCCAATCCCCTTGAGGCGCCGCTCTTACTGTTAGAATAGGGAAACAATTGGATTTTAGGGTTCTAGGTGTGTGTGTGAGAAACCTACAGCTAGAGAGAGAGAGAGACATCGAGAGAGGAAAGGAAGAGAGTTAAATGAGAGTTGTGTGTGTGTCATGCTAATATTGAGAGAGAATGGAAGAAAGAAACATATGGGGGTGTGTGTGTCCTGCTATGGCATCGAGAAAGGAGAAATAGAAGAATTAGAGTGAAGGTTCAGTGTGGTGTGTTTGGTGGGTGCCGAGTTATCAGCGAGAGAAAGAGACAGCAGGGAGAAGGAGATGGTGGTTGAGGAGAGCCGGCAGCCGGCTGTCGGTGGTGGTCGCCGGCGGTGGTGAGGTTTGGTAGCAGTTCTCCGTCTCGTGAAGTCGTAATCTGGTAAGAAATCATTCCCTTGTGTGTTCTTTTCCATATCAGTAATGGTTGAGTGTTAGATTTCAAGTGGTTCTCAATTACGTAAGCAAAGGAATCAATTAAGAGTATTAGTAGAGTTTTGACTCTAAACCTTATTGTCAAAGTTTAATCAAATGTTTATAAGGGTTCTTGGTTGGGTTGAATTATTTTATCTGTTGATATGAGGCTAAGAAAATAACTAGGAATGGTTTTAAGATGAGGTATTATTAATTATCAGAATCTCGTCATGTTTTGGGAGAATTCCGCAATTTGTGTTTCAATAAAATAGGAACCGAGATGTTGTATTTAAGGATCCGGTATGATAAATTAGGAAACCTGGCTATTTCATTCTATAATGGAATTTAAAGAGAGAGCCATGTGAGAACTATATTTTGGTAACCAAAGTAGAATTTATTTGTGGTACTTGGGCACACGATCATCACATTGTGGGAAATGTTAATAAATTAAAGAGTGGGCAATGTTAATTGGATCGTTATTAATTTCAAAAGAAATTTAATGGGCGTTGTGGGCTTAATTAAACCATTGGAATTAAAATCCAAAGTTGGACCTTGTATCGTTGGGTTAAGTCTCGCGGCTCGGTATCGTTATTAATAAAGTAAACCAAAAGGTGTATTTGAGTCGTGAGATTCGTAGTCGATCCGACATCCATGTGGGCTAGTCAATGGACCGGAAGATCGACTATTTGTGGGCCGAGATGTCTTAGAGAATGTTTCATGGACCGAACTCCATTTTATTATGGGCCGACACCTATAATTTTAATTAGAGTTTAAATGTTTTAGTGATCCATATTTCTTTATATATTGGAGAAAAGTTTGATATTTAACGTAGTACGAGACCCGATACTTATTTAAGATCCAGAAGTTTATGTCTTGGGTCGGTAAGTAGAGTCCAATAAGTATGATTTGGACTAAGAGAGTAAACTATCAATTTAAATAATTTGAGGGAACGTTCGGAAGTAAGCTCAAGTATCGATTGTTAGATTTATAATACATGTTTTCTAATATAATAGGTGTTCCACCTAGTAATCGGAAGTGTAAGTGAGAAGCTTTGGAGCGAGCAAGCCAGGTGAGTTTTCTAAACTAAAATGTGTGGCTTTTAAAGTGTTTTCTAACGTGATTACATGATGAGAAATGCCATGTTATTATTATGCTTTTAATTGCATGAAAGATGTTCAAAGTTTTATATGTGAAAGCTATTGTAAAGTTATGTGACAGTTTTATGAAAGGTTTTCGTGAAAGTGTTTATATGTGAACGATTATGGGGCGGACCTATTCCGTGAATGTATGCATACATAGTTTGTGATGTAAATTGGCTAAGTCGGGGGTGTGGCCCGCCAGATCATGCCGGGGGGTGTGTCCCGTTTATGCCAGGGCGATGACCCTATACGGCAACATGAGACTGACTCGTTGTCATCTACGGGTGACTTCAGGGTGCCAATTTATGAGGGACGGACCTTTCTCCGTGAATGATTTACGGGACGGACCTATTCCGTGAATGATTTTATATGAACCGATTTATGAATGAATCATACTGAAAATTTGTAAAACTGTTTTGAATGATTTTGAGAACTGTCAGGAGGGACTCACTAGACCTCATGGTCTAACCCTCGCATTTTCCAAACTAAACCTTTTCAGGTGAGCAGATAATAGAAGGCTTCGGTAAGCGAGCAAAGCAGAGTAGAGTACATATGCAGTTAGTGACAGTGTCACTCATGCTTTTAGTGGTAGATATTCTCAGTTGTGTATAGGTTGTTTCCGCCAACCTAAGTTATGTAGACATATGTAATGAAATTTTATGGACCCCAGTTTGTAATTGTTAAATATTAATGTTTTGTATGCCTTATCTAGTCTGGGTTGTTACACCTTTTATGCAAAAATTATCTCTCGGAGAAAGCTTCAAGTATCTAAGAACTCTAAGTGCCAGTTTTAAATGAGATTGTCTTGGAGCGTGCATAAATTAGCTAATGCAGTGAACTGCAACCGGCAATGTCAGGACGAGTAGCTAAAAGATAAACTAGCCTACCAATTAATCTTTGATAACCCGAAAAGTCATACAAAGGAGGATCTTTAGAGTTGCTAGAATCAGTTACCACCATATTCATATCCATAGGTGTACTACAAAGTTTACACCCAAGATATCCAAAGTCATTAGGTAATTCTAGACAATATTTCCTTTGTGACATACAGATACCATCAATACTAGGGCTGAGCATAACCGGGTACCCGGCTAAAATTCATGGAACCGGAACCGGAACCAGAACCGGAACCGGAACCAGAACCGGCGGTTCCTAGAATGAAGGAACCGGAACCGCTTACATCGGTTCTTTATATTTTGGAACCGGAAGCAGAACCGACGGTTCCGGGTACCCAATGTCAACTTTTTTAAATTTTTTTAACAATTCATACAATAAAATTGTAATTTTAAGTCTATTGTAAATTATAAATTATAAAGTAATAAATACAACAAATGATGAAAAATAATCCGATAAAAACTAATTATTACATATATAAATTAGAAACTCTCGAATATTGAGTCTTGACATCAATAAAATAACTTCCATAACAATTCACGTCTTTACGTCAAGTCGTCAACACCTCAAATAAAACACTTGGATGAAAACGAATAAAACACCTAATAAAGATACAAAACTAATACCACATCATTAAATGTTTAAATTTAATAAATATATAAATAGTTTTTATTAAAAAATAGCGGGACCGGGTACCCAGCGGGTAACGGTTCCAAAAAAATGAGAACCAGAACCGGATCCAGTCTTAATCGGTTCCGTATTTTAGGAACCGGAACCAGAACCAATCACACTGGTTCCGATTCTGGAACCGGCAGTTCCAGAGCGGTTCCGGTTTCAAAGGTGGGTACCCAGTTCCGATGCTCACCCCTAATCAATACAGTCTAAACTTTCAATTCCAAAAAAAAACCTTTAATTTTCCTAAGTCTTTTATAAGAAATTTACTTTTCAACTGAAGTTTAACTTTATTTATTTCATCTAAATTGTTACCAGTCAGGACAATATCATCCACATAAACTGATAACGCAAGAAAAACAGACCAAAATATTTTAGTAAAAAGAGAGTAATCACTTTCACTTTGAATAAAACCATAGTCAAGAAGACAAGTAGACAATTTTGCGTACCATTGACGAGGAGTTTGTTTCAATCCATAAAGGGATTTAACAAGTTTACACACTCTATGATCATCAGAATTATAATAACCTTCAGGTAAAGTCATGTAAACATCTTCAGACAAATCCCCATATAAAAAAGCATTATTAACATCTAATTGACACAAAATCTATTTAAATTGAACAGCTAAAGCAATAATACAACTTAAAGTTACCATTTTTGTAACACCTTGAATTTTACCATAAGGTGTCACGTATATTTCCTTAATAAAACATTAAATTACTCGAAACTTAAAGACTAAAAAAGTCATATTACAACGGAAGTCTCACAATAATTAAATCGTAAATTAAAATCCCAAAAATTAACCCGTCCCACACCGGGTTACAATATATAATATTTCAAGTAATAAAATCTAGACATTTTATTCAAAAGAAACTTGATGCATTTATCTCCTATGCGAGTCCTTTGCCTTTGTCCATCTTTGAACTTCCAGCCCCTGAGATGCATACTAATAGTCAGCTTGATAAAGCTCAGTGAGTTCATGGTTTTCATGCATAAACATACATATCCCATCACGTAAAATAAAATAAAAATAATAACAATAACATGCACATATATTCGAAAACCATAATAACGAGATCTCTTAAATCAAATCGTCGGGTTAGAGTCTTACCGTCGTCGGCGTTTTCCCCAGGTTATACGATTCTCCCTTGTCCGGTCACTCATCCCTAGGACATGCCATCCCTTACGAGGTATCGACCCATTCCCATACCCGACTCTAAAATAAACCCATTCATAACATGCTAATAAATGTTTAAAAAAATAACACGTAAACAATTAGCATGCAACCCATAATAAATAGTTTACATACATGTATCAAGCTCATAAACATGTTATTCCAAAGATGTTATTTCTATAAAATCTTTGTTAAATATTAGAGAATTTCAAATCTTTACTACAATATTTATTAAAAAGAAATAACCCATTTTAGAGTGTTACAACTCCCCCCCCCCCCCCCCCAAAAAAAACCAGATTTCGTCCCCGAAATCACTCATCGTTGAATAGTTGTGGGTACTTGGATCTCATCTCCATCTCCGGTTCCCATGTCATTTCTGATCCCTTGTGAAATTTTCATTTGACAAGGACCAATGGAATGGTCTTGTTTCGCAACCTCTTTATTTTTCTATCCAAAACTTGAATCGGTTCTTCGACATAGCTTAATTTTTTATTAATCTCAACATCTTTCAATGCCAAGGTTGTTGATTCATCAGCTAAGCATTTTCTCAAATTTGACACGTGGAATGTGTCATGAATCCCTTGTAATTCTTCTGGTAGCTTCAAACGATATGCACCGCCTCTACTCTTCCTAAAATCTCGAATGGTCCTACATACCTTGGGCTTAACTTCCGACGTTTACCAAAATGAACCACTCCCTTCCAGGGTGATATCTTAAGCATCACCCGGTCTCCAACTTGAAACTCTAAAGGCTTACGCCTTTTGTCCGCATAGCTTTTATGTCGGTCTTGCGCGATCTTTGTCCTTTCCTTAATCTGCACTATCTTATCAGACGTTTGCTGGACAAAGTCTGGTCCAGTCAATTGCCTTTCCCCAATGTATGTCCAACACAAAGGTGTCCTACACTTTCGACCATATAAAGCTTTGAAAGGTGCCGCCTTAAGGCTCGAATGATAGCTATTGTTGTATGCGAACTCTACCAAAGGTAAGTGGTTGTCCCAACTACCCCCAAAATCGATAGTGCAATCCCTTAACATGTCTTCAAGGGTTTGTATCGTCATTTCACTTTGACCATCAGTTTGTGGGTGATAAGCGGTACTTAAATTCAAACGAGTCCCCATCTCTTGTTGGAAGCTTGACCAAAACCTTGATGTAAATATTGCATCCCTATCCGAGATAATCGATATTGGTACCCCATGCCTTGACACAATCTCGTTGACATACAATTGGGCCAACTTTTCTAACGTATATTTTTCACTGATCGGAAGGAAGTGAGCAGATTTCGTCAATCGATCTACAATTACCCAGATCGCATCATGCCCTTTCACCGTCTTTGGTAGCTTGGTAACAAAATCCATTTTTATCATATCCCACTTCCATACTGGTATTTCCATTTGTTGTAACATTCCCGATGGTTTTTGGTGTTCCGTTTTCACTTGTAGGCAAGTCAAACACTTTCCCACATACTTTGCTACGTACTTCTTCATGCCGGTCCACCAATAGCTCTCCTTCAAATTCTTATACATTTTATCACTACCCGGGTGCATAGTATACTTAGATTTATGTGCCTCGTCTAGCACCTTACTCCTCAAATCACCCAAGTTAGGAATCCATACCCGGTCCCCAAGTCTGTATACCTTGTCTACTCCAACTGTTAGTGACTTAATTTGCCCCACCAACCTCTCCTTCTTAATATTTTCTTCAAGCAAAGCTTCCCTCTGAGCATCCCAAATTTGGTCTATCAAGTCTACCTTTAGGTCCATCCACATGGCCCGCACTCGTATGGGCTCGACCCTTTCCTTCCTACTTAAAGCGTCAGCTACTACATTCGCTTTGCCTGGGTGATAATGGATTTCACAATCGTAATCCTTGAGAAGTTCCATCCATCTTCTCTGTCTCATATTCAATTCTTTCTGATAAAAAAAGGTACTTTAGGGTTTATGATCTGTAGAGATCATACATTTTGTACCATATAGGTAGTGTCTCCAGATCTTCAGTGTGAACACCACCGCTGCTAATTCCATATCATGGGTTGGGTATTTCTTCTCATGTTCCTTTAATTGTCGTGATGCATAAGCGATCACCTTTCCCCGTTGCATCAGCACGCAACCCAAACCCATCTTAGAAGCGTCACTATATACGACAAAGTCTTTTGTTCCTTCTGGTAAGGCAAGAACCGGCGCACTGCTCAATTTGTCCTTGAGTGTCCGAAACGCTTCTTCTTGCTTTTCTCCCCAGTCAAACTTGACCGACTTCTTTGTTAACTTTGTCATAGGCGTTACTATTTTGGAGAAATCCTGGATAAACCTCCGATAATAGCATGCCAAACCCAGAAAGCTTCGGATTTTTTATGCTGATTTTGGCGACTCCCAATCCCTGACTGCCTCTACTTTTGTCGGGTCCACCTTAATTCCTTCTGAGTTGACTACATGACCGAGAAATTGCACTTCTCGTAACCAAAATTCACATTTTGAGAATTTGGCATATAACTTCTCTCATCAGTAATTCTAGAACAATCCTTAGATGTTTCTCGTGCTCTTCCTCAGTTTTCGAGTAGATAAGGATGTCATCAATAAATACAATGACGAACTTGTCCAAATACAAACCACATACCCTATTCTTCAGATCCATGAACGCTGTTGGTGCATTTGTCAGTCCAAACAACATTACTACAAACTCATAATGACCATATCGAGTTCTGAAAGCAGTCTTTGGCACGTCTTCTTCTCGAACTTTCAGTTGGTGGTAGCCTGACCTTAAATCAATCTTCGAGAAGTGGCTAGCTCCTTGTAACTGATCAAACAAGTCATCGATCCTTGGCAATGGGTATCTATTCTTGATCGTGAGCTTATTAAGCTCGCGATAATCAATGCACATCCGCATTGAGCCATCCTTCTTCTTGATAAAAAGGATTTGCGCTCCCCATGGCGATGAACTTGGTCTGATAAACCCTTTGTCCAACAGCTCTTGGAGTTGTTTCATCAACTCATGCATCTCCGTTGGGGTTAACCGATATGGTGTACGTGCAACCGGAGCCACTCCTGGCATCAAGTCAATTTGGAACTCAACCTGGCGTTCCGGTGGTGGTCCCAGTAAGTCGTCTGGGAAAACCTCTAGGTATTCATTTACCACTGCTACCCCTTGTATCGTTCTTTTTTCCAACTTAGCATCCATGGCATACGCTAGATAAGCGATGCATCCTTTCCGTAGACACTTGTTTGCCTTTAGTGTGGTGATGATTCCCATACTACCCTTTCTCCGATCTCCGTAGACGTGAACTGTCTGCCCTTTTGGAGTCCGAATCTTGATCATCTTTTGGTGACATACAATTTATGCATGGTTTTCGGATAACCAGTCCATCCCCAAGACCACATAAAAACCCCCTAAGCACTTGGGCATCAGCCTAATAGGCAATTCCCTACCATCTATACAGATCGTGCATCCATTACTTATTTCATCTACCTTAACCTGATTACCATCAGCGGTTTCTACCATGTAGCTCTTCCCTAGTCTACAAACATCTTTATTCAAATAGTGGCGGAAAGTAGAAGAAACGAAACTACCATTTGCACCCGAATAAAACAATACATGAAATAAATATTGTTTACGAGAAACATACCTGATACGACGTCAGGAGACTCCCTAGCCTCCTCCAAAGTCATGTTGTATGCTCGTCCTGGTGCTTTCGGTAGTTCCTTCTTCTTTTCCGATCCCTTTCCTGGTCCGTTACCCAAAGCCCTAACATTGCTCGATGCATCCTTCCGGATTTTTGGGCACTCAAGCCGTAGATGCCCAGATGCACCACATTCATAGCAAGATTTGTTTTCAGTACACTCCCTTGATGTGTGCCCGGGTTTTCCGCATCGATAACACGTCACTTTCTCTACCCAACACTCTCCCTTGTGTCTTCGATTGCATTTGGTGCACTAAGGAATAATGAACTCCTCGTTTCGTGCGTTCACATGTGTCGTTACCCCCCTTAGATTTCTTTGTCAGCTTACTAGTGCCTTCCTATTTTCTTTTGGCATCTCCTTTCCCCAGTTGCCTTGGCATTATTCTCCTCAGCAACAGTCGCCATCTACACAGCTTGAACAAATGTGGTTGGTTTGGTCATATCAACGTATTGTTTTATCTCTATCCTTAGACTGTCCTTGAATCGGTCAATCTTTCTTTGCTCGGTTACCACTTGATAACTAGCAAACCTAGCCTTTTCCAAAAATTCATTCACATATTCTTGAACCGATGACGATCCTTGCTCCAACCTCAAAAATTCCGACTCCAACTTCTTCACCTCTGATTGTGTACAATACTTATCCATCAACATCTTCTTCATATGCTCCCAGGTTAAGGTAGCAATGTCCTCGTCCCCTCGAATGGTGCATTCCATTTCTCACCAATGGAGAGTCGAATCCCGAAAGGTGGTAGCAGCAAAAGTCACCTTTTATTCTTCTGAACACTTGCAGATCTTAAAGCAGCTCTGCAATTTGGTCACCCAATTCATCAGGGCAACCGGACCCTCAACTCCTCTAAACTCCTATGGGCGAGTGCTACTAAAGTTTTTGTAACTGCAACCCTTTTCCTTAACTTGTGGTACCGCCTTCGGTTTTTCGGGCGATTCAACTTTGTCTTTGACTGATACTTCCATTCTCTCAGTAGTTTGAGAATTAACCATCGTTTTCTTCTTTTGGGTGCTTGCTTCCTCCTCTTCTTCGGCGTCCTTGAATCTGTCACCAAACATCTCATTTAGCATATTTGGAAGGGTATTTTGGAGGACTTGAGTCAATCTTTTGGTTATTGCTTCTTCAATGAGAACGTTTTCTCCCCTCCCATTCCCCTCTCGTACGCTTCGAGTAGCCGAGCTTGCATGCACAGAAGGAGTCGCACTTGAACTTGCGGTGGTACCACGACCTCAACCGCGACCGCGACCACGACCTCTTCCGGTTGGTAGTGGCCGATTGCCATCTCCCTCTCTGATAGTAGTGTTTCTTGCAGATCCACGTGAAACCATACTGACTATAGTAGGGTGATGTTAAAATCTAAGTATTAGATACGTACAACAATTAAGAAGAACCAACATTACTATTTCTAAATCACATAATATCATTCATATATTAATAATTCAAGATATAGATAGTATTACATATTCCCGTTATAAATATCAAAATTCGGGATTTCCAAGCTACAATTCAAAAAAAATAACTATAAAAAACATCCCAAGATAAACATTGATTAAAAATACTACAAAACAAAATCTCTCTCTCTCTCTCTCTTGTTATCGAGTACTTCCCCTAGATCATATCAGAAGGATAGTAAGGAAAGTCTGCACTTCGCACCCACATCTCGAATGATGTTGACGGTTTAAACCGCCAAATGGTGTTGACCCTTGGCCCCTTTTTGAGGTATTGGGCCCAAGCGATGAAACACCCTTTCATTGCCCCCACATACTCAAAAGTAGTCCTCTTATAGTAGCAAGCCCTATCCCCCGCACATGTCTTCCAAGGTCGAGTGGCAATCCTACGCTCCAACTCTATCCCAATGATCTCCTATTTCAGCTTATGATTGGCTTCCATTAAGTCAATGTTCTTCAATGTCATTTAAGTTAGCGACATATCCTGCCTAAGATAGGCTCTTTTCAGATTCTCCAAATTTTCTTTAATCTCAGCATTCTCTCCTTGAGATATGGATAACCTATCCCTCAACTCGCCGATCTCTCCCTGCAAAGTTTCTATCTTTTCTTCCAGTTTGTAAGTGTTAGGAGAGGTTGGAGTGTACTCTTCAGATGGGTCATACGAGGATTCCCTATGGCTTGGTGCACGAGATGATGTGTCCACGATGTGGATCAGACCGCTACCCTTGGTTTGGTGACTTAACTGTGATTGCCACTGTGGCCCATGCTAGAACGATGACTATCCATTGATCCCCCATTCGGACCTAGTCCATACGGTGTCATTCGTCCCCCATGTCCACGTCCACGTCCACGTCGACGGTTAACTGACCTAGTGTGGATTGTGTGCACCATTTTCCTACAAAACCACAAGGAAAGACTACGTCACGGATCGATAAAAATAAAACTTAGTTGAAATGCACACAATAATACTAAACACCTCACAAGTTTAAGCTTAGGCTAAAAAACTTATTAACCTATTTCTCTTAAACTAAGGATTTGATACCAACTTGTAACACCCTGAATTTTACCATAAGGTGCCACGTATATTTCCTTAGTAAAACATTAAATTACTCGAAACTTAAAATACTAAAAAGGACATATTACAGCGAAAGTCTCACAATAATTAAATCGTAAATTAAAATCCCAAAAATTAACCCGTCCCACACCGGGTTACAAATATATAATATTTCAAGTAGTAAAATCTAGACATTTTATTCAAAAGAAACTTGATGCATTTATATCCTATGCGGGTCCTTTGCCTTTGTCCATCTTTGAACTTCCGGCCCCTGAGATGTATACTAATAGTCAGCTTGATAAAGCTCAGTGAGTTCATGGTTTTCGTGCATAAACATACATATCCCATCATGTAAAATAAAATAAAAATAATAACAATAACATGCACATATATTCGAAAACCATAATAACGAGATCTCTTAAATCAAATCGTCGGGTTAGGGTCTTACCGTCGTCGGCGTTTTCCCCAGGTTATACGGCTCTCCCTTGTCTGGTCACCCATCCCTAGGAGATGCCATCCCTTACGAGGTATCGACTCATTCCCATACCCGACTCTAAAATAAACTCATTCATAACATGCTAATAAATGTTTAAAAAAATAACACGACAATTAGCATGCATCCCATAATAAATAATTTACATACATGTATCATGCCCATAAACATGTACATAAAAATAACATAATGCTCAAATAATTTTTACATAAGCATGCATCCAGTTAAAGTCTCATGAAGACTCACCTTGACTCGGTGCGATTGCAATCGTCACTTGGTAGCTCTCGACCCTTAAATCGATCGTCGACTTTGTGACGGTTCTTTGTTTCCTTCCCTCGATCTTCCACGCAACCTCCACCTTTTTATATACTCTCACACTCTTACTTTGAGTCTTCGGATGATGTTGGAAAAGAGAGGAGGGTCTCCTATTTATACATCCAAGCAATATCCATTTTAAAGGAAAGAAAACTATTTCCATAGTTTTCCTCCAAAATTTCTTTGACTCCTCTCCAATCCTCTTTAATAGATGAATTTATAATTCTATAAATAAATGATTCCTCCTAATCACTACCACAATTATGACCAATCAAATTAATGAGACCCGTAGACTTCTCCACTTTATATTAAAATTGAATATTATTTCAAAATATTCCAAAGATGTTATTTCCATAAAATCTTTGTTAAATATTAGAGAATTTCAAATCTTTACTATAGTATTTATTAAAAAGAAATAACCCATTTTAGAGTGTTACAATTTTTGACCACCGGAGAAAATGTCTCATCATAGTCAATACCCTCTCTTTGACTATAACCCTTAGCAACAAGTCTAGCTTTATATCGTTTTATTTCACCCATAGACTTGTATTTGATTTTGTATATCCATTTACATCCTATAGGTTTTATATTACGAGGTAAATCAGTAACAACCCATGTTCCATTTCTATGAAGGGCTTCCATTTCCTCATTCATAGTTGTTATCCAGTTATTATCATTACAAGCCTATTTAAAAGTTTTTGGTTAAACAGATTTATTAAGACTAGAAACAAAACAAAAATTATCATTGCTAAGACAAGAATAATTCACAACTTTTTCTATCCCATATTTAACCTTTCCCTCAAAAATTCTCATTGCTAAGCCTATTTAAAAGTTTTGGGTTAAACAGATTTATTTACAAAATTTGACACCCTTGTAGTTTTTTTTAGAAGAGTGGGAAAAAGAAGAAGAAGAAGGTTGGGACAGATTTCCCTCAGAATTGGAACCCAATTTTTGATCATCACTAGTTTCAATATTAGCATCACATGGTCCATTGGCAGCCATATCGATGCTACTCAGAGGCTGCCAACTTATATTTTGTTCAAGGTCATTTCCAGATGGAATGGATGTGCCTTGATTAATGCATTCATTTGACCTGCTTAGAGGCAGCCTACTGTCAGCTCTGCTCGGGCTACCTAGTTGACTATGGTCAGTAAGAGTTTCATTTATAAAGGGGTTCCCATTTCATCATTGGGAGGTGAATTAATACAATCATCAGTAGCTTCAAGAAAAAGAATCAAAGAAATTCAGAGTATTTAAATTTCCATTATTTGGCTTAAGGGATTTGTCCGAACTCATCTTATACGGAAAAACGTTTTCATAAAATTTGACGTCACGAGAAACTAAAATTTTCTTTGAGTCCAAACTATAAAATCTATATCCCTTTTGGGAATTTGCATATCCCAATAGAATACATTTTTCAGATCTAGATGAAAATTTATCTGTCACATTAGGTATAACAGCAAAACATAAACATCCACACTTTCTAAGATGAGAAATGACAGGTTTAAAGCCATGGACAAGTTCATAGGGACAATTATCATTCAAAATAGATGCAAGGGTCCTATTTAACAAATATGTAGCTGTAAGAATACATTCACTCCACATGTTAAGAGGAACACCCCCCCCCCCTGAAACATAAGAGCCCTAGCTACGTTAAGTAAGTGACGATGTTTGCGTTCCACAACCTCATTTTGTTGTGGGGTGTAAACACAAGATATTTGGTAAATGATGCCTTTTGTTTTAAAGTATGAGTTAAGTTTGGAATTTGTAAATTCAGTTCCATTGTCACTTCTAAAAATTTTAACAGTTTTTTTCAAATTGAGTGGCAAGAAGGTTAACAAACTCAACTATATAATCACCAACTTCATGTTTTCCTTTTAAAAGATAAACCCATACAGCACGGGTAAAGTCATCAACAATAATAAGGAAATATTTGTACCCTTCCCTACTTTGAACATGATAGGGCCCCAGACATCCAAATGGACCAATTCACCAAGACATTTAGATTTTTGATCATCTAAATTGAATTTATCCCGAGTTTGCTTTGCCTTATGGAAAATCTCGCAGGGAACACTCAAATCATTTCCAAGATTAAATTGGTTTTTTAGCACTTTCAAAACTGGGTTAGCCGGGTGACCAAGACGATTGTGCCATAGGTGAGTGGACACAGAACAAGACACAACCATGTTACTACTAGGGGTTGACTCAATATTAAAGTTTTGATCAAAAAAGTATATCCCACCTGCCTCACTACCAGTCACCACAACACTCTTTCGAATTGAATCCTGAAGATTAAGAACATAACAACGAAATTCATCAAAACCTATGAAGAGTTTACTGTCTTTGGCTAAATTGTGAACAGAAAGAAGGTTGACATGAAAATCAGGTATTACCAACTCATCAAACAAGGTTACATTGTTTGTGAGTTTGAAATATCTAATTTTATTTATTTTGGCTTCAGCCCCATTAGGGTGATTTACCGTGAGGTTTAAATCAGAAACGTCAACCACATTTTCAAGACGAGAAGTGTTAGAAGTCATGTGTTGGTTTGCACCAGAGTCAATAATCCAACCAGGACGAGGCATAGAAGTTATACCTACCATATTGACAAATGCCCCATCTTGAGTGTTTTTCTAACCAATTAGGCTAAGAATTTTTGCCACGTGTTCCATAAAAAATGGAAAAGATAAAGTAGACACAGGTTGTTTAGGAGACTGAGACTCAGTCACACGGGCATTGCTTGCGACTGGTTTAAAATTTTGGTTTTGTGATTTAGGTCGAAATTGAAAATCTTTTGGAAAACCTATGAGTTTGAAGCATCGTTCAATAGTATGGACAGAAATTCCACAATGTTTACACATGAGATTAGAAGGTTTGGCAGCAAATTTCTTTTTACCTTCAGTAGTTTGCTTAAGAAAGTAGTGTGTTGTGTCTTGGTGTGGGAAGCAGATGTGGTACCCCCCCCCCCCCCCCCCCACACACACACAATGAGATTCCTCTCGAGAAACAAGTGAGAAAGCAGTTTTAACGAAAAGGAAGGGGGTCTTGGGTAACAATATTTTTTCTGATGGGTTGATGGACATCATCAAGACCCATCAAAAACTGCATCAGCTTGATAAGTTGACTATGTTCATAAAAATCATGAGATGCATAACAAGTACATGAAGGAAGTTTAACAAGAGCATCAAATTGTTTCCACAAGGAGTTAAGTTTGAGGTAATACTCGTAAACAGATGTGCCATTTTGAGTTGAAGAATTTATCTTTTGGTGTAGGTTAAAAGTGACAGATCCATCCACCTTATCGTATGTTTCTTGCAATTCCTCCCAAACTTTGGAGGTATCTTTAGAAAACACTTGTCCTAAAAACAAATCCTCAGTCATAGAGCCCAAAATCCAGGAAAGGACAACCGAATTACACTTATCCCATTGTTTTTCTAGGACAGGGTCATTTTTAGGAAGAGGACAAGATCCATCAATGGACCCCAACTTGTTCTTTGTTTCCAAGGCTAAGGTCATAGCGCAAGCCCAAAGAAGAGAACAAGTAAGTAGAGAAAGGCACACAGCAAGGAATAATCACCATAGAAGAGAACAAGTAAGCAGAGAAACAAGGAACAAACACCACAGTAAATAACATATAAGGCACACAAAAATGATACCAAAAAATAAAGGAGAGCGAGAGGACTTGAAGAGCTCCTTTTAAGAAAAAAAAGGGGCACAACGGAAGAGATAGGAGAAAAGAAAGACTTACAGAGCGTCTTATAATCCAAGGTCCACGAACCGTCTAAGACTTAACCACAATAAGTGTTAAGCCAAGACACCTGAACAAACGAAATAGCCTATTCTCCATATTTGTACAGGCCAACAATATTGCAAAGTAAACTTTAAAAAAAAGATCTGAGATATTATGGACCAGATCTAATCTACCAGAAAAGGAAAAGAAAAAACTGGACCAGATCTGAGATTAAGACCAGGTCTGAGAGTAAAAACTAAAAGGTGCAATACGAATAACAAACTAAACTATGCAGAACAAGAGACATATATCAACTAAGCCAGATAATAGCAATCAGAAAATAAACGAACTACAAGAAGAAGGGTGTTCCTTGCCAATAACTCATGGTCAAACTGGCACGACAGTCAAGGGCTCCAGCCGTCTTAACGAGAAAAGAAATTCAACACAAATGGAAACTAAACTTAGATAAACAAATATATAGATCTGCTATCTAAGGAACCGAGACCAAGGTGGCTTCACACCGTACAAATCTAAATCAGTAGCAAGAAATTCAAAGTCGAACACCACGGACCAGATCGTTTTTCAAAAACAGATATGAGGTTGTCAAACTATGAACAAAACCGATGTGCCTTCGAGCAAAAATGGAGTCTAGTTTCAAGATTTCAACAAAAGAAAACCGTAAGGTTTTTGATTCACCCTTTCTGAAACATCATCGATCTCTTTTGGTAGAGGGAAACATGCGATTAACAGAGCCAAGATCTAAGGAATATCAGATCTAAAAATCAGCTCCAAAGCTATCAGAAGAGCATGTCTATAACTAATATCAGATCTAAAAAGAACATGATATATCAGATCAAGGGAGCCGAAGCACCACTCGATAAAGAGAACTAGTTTCAAGGTTCAACAGAAAACATGAGGTTTCACGATTTCATCAGATTTACCTTGACAATACATCATTGTTCTCTTGTAACAAGGAAAAGAAACCAGAAGTAACAGATCTATAATAAATTGATGCCACGACAGATCGAGTTGTACACAATGGAACGTAACAACTGATCTGGAAAAAAAATGTATTATAGCAGATCTGGAAACGAAAATAAAACCTTCGGATTTGAAAGAATATCACAGATCTGAGCCTTTATGAAGAAAAAAAGAAAGCGACGACGAACACTTGAGAGACTCGTTCCAAATTTTCAAAGGAAATCATGAGATTTTGTCAGATCGACTGTGGGAGCATCACTGTCTCTTTGTTCAACGAAAGCAAGAACGGACATATCAGATTAGAAACGACGAACACCTTTAGAAGCTCATTTCAAGTTTTTCAACAGAAATCATGAGATTCGTCACATCGACTGTGAGAGCGTCATTGCTTCTTTGTTCGACGGAAACGAAAATGAACAAATCAGTTTAGGGAAACAAAAGAGAAGAGAAGAAACTTAGTTACCGGCGTTACACTTGAAGATGATGCTCACGGACCTCACCATACCATGTTGAAATTGATACCGATATATTTCTCTTTTATTACAACACATACAAAATACAAATCTAAACTAGTTACAAGATATGAAAGAATTAACTAGCTAAGATTGAAAACCCTAAAAACTAATGAGAGACTATGTAGCTTCTTTTTTAGAGAGAATGAGAAAAATGAATCCGATGGGGTCAAAGAGGAGTGACCCCTCTTTTAAATATATCAGCAATATTTTCACATTCAGCCCCTGAAGTTCCATGAATTTCTTCGCTACCCTCCTGGAATGCTTTCAAGTGAGGCGCCGTCTAGCAGAAGTAATATTGTCACCTTTTCGTCCTTGAACTTCAGTTTCATCCCTTTATGCTCTTATCTACTAAAACTAAAACTTTACAATTTAAACTCCAAGTCAAAATTGGTTAAATTAACATATTCCAACACTTATTATCAGATTTGAAAAGGAAAATTGAAGACCTTCATTATGTGAAGGATTTTTATTGGCCTATTTTTTCTATTGACAAACTTGAGAATAAAACAGATGCAGAATTGCATATTTTGCATAGACAGAATAGTGGGTATATTCGGCATGGGTAGATGATAATTTTTTAACTATATTTGTGGGGAGACTCATGCTCGTACTACGTGGAACAAGCTCGAAAAGTTATATGTTCGAAAGCCTCAGAATAACAAGTGGTTCTTGATCAAAAAAATGATTCATCTTAAGTAAAATGATAGAACTCCTATCACTTATCATTTGACTGCATTGCAGGGGATTATTAATCAGGTTGCAGGAATGGGTATCAAGTTTGGAGATGAAATTCAAGGTTTTTAGATCATTGGTACTCTACCTTTTTCTTGGGAGAATTTTAGAACAACGTTGTCCAACTTCACTCCCAATGGTGTTATTTCCATGGAATTGAGTAAAGACTGTATTTTAAATGAACAGATGAAAAGGTCACATGCTTCCTCTTCACAATTAGACGTATTGGACACGGAAAGGAGGGGGAGAAGTCAGAGTAGAGATTCGAGTAATAGAGGCAATAACCGCACAAATTCGAAAGGAATTTTTGTTGATTTTAATTGCTACCATTATGGTAAAAAAAGGCACACAATACGGTTCTGTAGAAAGTCGAAGCAAAACAAAAGAGACATCTACAACAATCAAAAGAATTACCATAAGAAAAATGATGGTAGTAATGACAATGTTGAAGTTAATACCAGCATTGAGAAGTTTTTTCTTTATTGTGATGATAATATGATCAATCTTTCACAACATGATTCGAGTTGGGTTGTTGACGGTGGTGTTTCGTGTCATGTTAGATCATGAAGAGAATTTTATTCATCTTACACTGTAGGTAATTATGGTACTATTAAGATTGGTAATAGAGATCTATCAGAGATTGTTGGAATTAGTGATGTCTGTTTGAAATTTGACACTATGATGCAATTAGTTTTGCAAAATATAAAACATGTCCCAGATATGAGACTTAATGTGATTTCTACAGGATTACTCGATGATGATGGTTACAATAACTACTTTGGTAATGGCTTGTGGAAACTCACTCATGGTTCCTTGATCGTAGCAAAAGGTAAGAAATGCCAAAGTTATATGCAACACATCTGAAAATCTCCAACAACATTGTTAACACTATGAAGAATACTGACATGACAGATTTGTGGCATAAGAGATTTGGTCACATGAGTGAAAAAATGATGTCTCTTTTGTCTAAAATAAATGTGTTATCCTGTGTGCACGATGTTTATTTGAAGAAGTGTTCTCACTATTTGCGGGAAAGCAGACTAGAGTTGCTTTCAAGAGTTAGTCTCCTTCTCAAAAAGAGAATATACTTGATTTGCTGCATTTCGATGTTTGTGGTCCTATAAATACTAGGACACTTGGTGGATTCTCTTATTTTGTCACAAGCATCGATTATCACTCGAGGAATATATGTATGGCTTTATACCTTGAAGTCTAAAGATCAAGTATTATATGTGTTTAAGAAGTTTCATGCCTCAGTAGATAGATAGACAGACTTGGAAGAAGCTCAAGTGTATTCAAACAGATAATCAAGGTGAATACATTGGGCATTTTGATGCTTATTGTAGTGAAAAAGGTATGTGGAACCAAAAGACTCCTCCGAAGACACCGTAGTCGAATGGTTTAGAAGAGCGGGTGAACAGAACAATGTTTGAGTGAGTCAGATGTTTATTCTCACATGCAAGGTTGACGAGTTTTCTTATTAATCTAATCCTTTGTGTTCATTTGCATTGTAATGTTCCTGACAGGGTTTGGAGTGGCAAGGATGTTTCATACCATTACTTACGGGTCTTTGGATGCAAGGCTTTTGTGCACATTCCCAAAGATGAAAGATCAAAACTTGATGTGAAGACTAAGCCATATGTGTTCTTTGGTTATGGCCAAGATGAGTTCGGTTACAGATTATATGATTCAGTTCAAAAGAAACTTGTTCAAAACTGAGATGTTATTTTCATGGAAGGTCAGACTTTAAAAAATGTTGAGAAGGAAGGGATGGTTACTCAACATAACAATGATCTTACTGATTTGGATCTGGTTCCTCCTAAGCATGTTAAGACATATGATGGACATGGTGTATATAATGATGAACAAGATGGAACCGATGATGCTAATGTTCCAGAGCAAATTGTGATGGATGCAGAATTCATCCAGAGTTACCATTTTCATGTATGTCATTATATATCCCACTTAGGTGGTGTATGAGAGATCGTCATCCTTCTACATGATACTCTGATAATGAGTATGTCTTACTCACTAATGACGAAGAATTTGAGTGTTATGAAGAGGCCATGAAAGATGAGCATAAGAAATAGTGGTTTGAACCCATGCAAGACGAGATAACTTCATTGCATGAGAACAATACCTTTAAGTTGGTAAAGTTTCCTAAAGGCAAAAAAATCTTTGAAAAACAAGTAGGTCTACAAAATGAAGACAAAAGAACATACTTCACGACCTAGATACAAAGCTAAAGTTGTAGTCAAAGGCTTCAATTAAAGAAAGGGTGTTGATTTTGATGAGATTTTCTCCAGTCGTAAAGATGGGATCTATCTGCTTGGTTCTCGGTTTAGCATCTAGATTGAGGTTGATAAAATAGGTTCAAGATAGTTTTCCTTCATGGTGACTTAGACGAGGAAATCTACATGGATCAACATGAAGGATTTCAGGTTAAGGGCAAAGCCAAAAGACCTAAAATCTAAAATATCAAAAAGATCTAACTACTATATGGAAGTAGTAAAGCATAGTTCTAATCCTAGAAGATTATGTGTATAGACCTCATAAAAGTCTATATGGTTTTAACAAGCACCAATAAAATGGTACAAGAAATTTGAGTCGGTTATGGGGAAGCACGACTATTAAAACATGACTTTAGATCATTGTGTTTTCTTTCAGAGGTTTGGAGATGATGAGTTCATCATTTTGTTGCTATATATTTGGGCAAAGTCACCCCATCCCTTTGCCAACTAAGCTACATATTGATGCCATGTTGATTGTTGGTAGGAATAAAGAATGAATTGTCAAACAAAACCAACAATTGAGCAAGTCTTTTGCAATGAAAGACTTAGGGCCAACAAAACATATTTTTGGTATATGTATCACCTGAAATAGGGATTCCAATAAGCTTCACATGTCACATGAGTAATACATTGAGAAGGTGCTTTGCAGATTCAACATGGATAAATCTAAAGTGGTTAGTTCACCCCTAACTACCAACTTTAAGCTAGCTGGTAAAGGTTGTCTCTCTTCAAGAATTGGATAAAGTTTTATATGCATTATTCGATGGGAGTCTGATGTATACGATGGTATATACAACGCCTGATATAGTACATGTAGTAGGTGTTTTTGTTGAATTCTATCAAATCCACATAAGAAGCACTAGGAAATGGTTTAATGGATTCTTTGAAATCTAGGAGGTACTTCCAAATTGGGTATAACATTGGGGAATGAAAAGACAATGCTTGTTGGGTATACTGATTCTGATATGGTAGGAAATATGGACAACGGGAGATCCACTTCTGGATATTTGATGACCTTTGTAGGGGTAGCAGTATCATGGCAATCAAGGATGCAAAAATGTGTTGCCTTTATCTATAATTGAGGTCGAATATATAGCTACAAGTGAAGTGTGCAAAGAATTTTGTGGTTGAAAGATATTCTACAAGATCTTGGTTTCAAGCAACAACGCCATGTGGTTCTTTGTCATAATCAAAGTACCAGTTGCCTTGCGAAAAATTCAACCTTTCATGGAAGAACAAAACATATCAAGATGAAGTATCATTGGATCCGAGAAGCACTTGAAGATTGATTGTTTGAACTTGATAAAGATCATACCAATGATAATGGTTCTAACATGTTGCCAAATGCCTTAGCAAGGGAAAAGCTAAAGGTTAGTTGTGGGATCGCCAGGATGGCAAACTCTTCTTCATAGGCAGAAAGAGGGATATTTGTTGGGTTTTATTTTGTCATTTTCTTCCCAGAAGGAATAGTTAAAATAGCCCACAATAGTGACCCAAAAAACCAATATATTGCCTTGTATCCTAGGTTTTTGTAACTAGAAGAGAGAGTCCACAAAATACAAAAGGGGAGAGAAAGGAGAAAAAGTGTGGTTGCACTTTTCAGGCAAGCGCAACCGTGTCGTTTTCTCTATTCATGGAGATTGAATTGTTGAATCATTTAAATTTTGGACAGGTGATTCAAGACATCTTTACCTACATTCTGAACGGTGGAGAGCGGTTCTAGAGGTCCGAAAGTCATTATTTTTCTATTCGACAGATTGTAGTTTTCTGGGTGATACATCTTTTCCTTTTGGTTTGTTTCTGTACTTCATGATGATTTTGTTCCAAAGTTATGCTTATTGATATGTGCCTCTAGTGTTATCTAGAGAAGACTTTTGTATTGTTTATTGATGATAGTGGACTTTAAGTAGTCTAAGGGTCTTGTGGTTTTACTCTCACCTTGAGAGGTTTTCACGCTAAAACCTGTGTGTTACGTGTGAGTTTGCTTATTTCTGATCTAAGGGTTGATTATCATTGCATTTAGTATATCCTATTTGTTTGCATCCTCAAAGATTCATAAAAGTCGAGAAAGTTTTATCTAACAAAGGTTTATTCCATATTTATTGTTACCGTCGAAAGTCAAAACGCGTTTTTCCCATCATCTTTGACATCCATGAAGTTGTGTGAGACTCCCTTGTCATTAAGTACCAAAATTGGCTCTTCGTTTAAATGTTAAAAGGATAAACAACATCTCCTTTGAAACCTACTTGTAAATGACGTCTAAAAGACTAAATAGACATGACAAGGTTAATTTATTGTGGTTTACTTCAATATTTTTAAAGCTTGGGAAGAAAAAATACATACCGAGTAAATTGGCAAAACAGTTATCGTTTTTTGACCTCTGATTGTAACGGGTGATCAAATGGATAATCCATACTATATTATAAAGCATTTATGAAAAACTTTTAAAAACAACCCCTAAAGTTTCATGTACCGCTATTTAATGTTAATTACTTAAAATCTCTTAAAAACAGCTAATGAAGCTTTATGTATCGCTTTTAATGCTAATTACTTGATTAATATTTATCTCTAACAACCTTCAAATTCTTAAATCGTGAACTCTTATTAATTAATTCTTATCTCTAACCACTTTCAAATCCTCAAATCATGAACTCCTTAAAAACGTTATTGTTTAAACAAATTTATAAAAAAACATGACCGTTTTATCAAAACCACACATTAAAATAAATTAGAACATTAAAATCGAGATATATCGCACTGCATTACGCTAGTAGACTTCTAGTACAATAAAATTAAACTATAAATTATGTGGTCAGACTTAGTCTTAGACGGCCGCTTTGTATGTTTGCTTCCAAATTGCCAAGAATGTAGTCTAAGCAAAGCCTAAATGAACCTTATCCAAAAAAAATAAAAAAAAATTAAACTATAAATAAAACAGTTGAAAGTCATCTAACATGTATATTTCATCACCTCTAAATCTGATAAATAATTTACAAATTTTTGTTATATTGCGTCACGATGCTTGATAAAACGTATTGTATATTAGGCCATCAGTACTGCTCCGTAGAAGCCCTCAAGCGCCACATCAGCTTTTCTCCTAACCCTCTTTTCAAGCCCTCAAGCCCTAAAGACCCGTAGCGCTACCCTCAAGCCCTCTTGCCACCTCATTTTATTTAATTCTTTTATTTATACATTTAATTATTTAACAAAATAAAAATATTTATATATTTTTTAATAAATAAAAATAAGATAAATAATAAAAATAAAAATTCATATCATTCATTAAAAATAAAAATTACAAAATAAATTTAAAAATTACAAAATAAATTTAAAAATCTACTCGTCGTCATTGTTGGGAACTTGGATACGCCAAATATGTTCGACCAAATCCGACTGAATGTTATTATGAGTGCCCCGGTTTTTGACTTCTCGAACATTTGTCGCGCGTTGTTCCTCACTGATTTGGGTTTCGATATCATCCGTGAAAAGGTCGTTTTCATCGCCACCACAAATAGCATGGTATTCGTCTTCGAGTATCATATTGTGTAATATGACACAAGCGTACATAATGTTTGCCAATCTTGTCGGTTCCCATCCGTGTGCCGGGTTATGAAGTATATGCCAACGTTGTTTAAGCACGCCAAAAGCTCGTTCAACATCTTTACGTGCCGATTCTTGCGCGGACTTGAACTTTTGTCGTTTAGGGTCCTGTGGGCACGTAAATGATTTTACGAAAGTATCCCATTCCGGATATATCCCATCCGCTAGATAATATACGTGCTCGTAGGTGGCTCCATTCACCTCAAAAGGGCAGTCGGGTGCTTTTCCATCATATACATCGTTCAAGATGGGCGACTGATTGAGAACATTGATGTCGTTGTTGGAACCGGCAACACCAAAGTATGCGTGCCAGATCCATAGATCTTGAGAGGCCACTGCTTCTAGCATGATTGTCGGGTGCTCATGATCACCTCTCATGAATTGACCTCGCCATGTTACCGGACAATTTGCCCACGTCCAGTGAGTACAGTCTATGCTTCCGAGCATGCCGGGAAATCCGTGTTTAGCTTCATGTGCGGCGTACAACTTCTGAATATCAATAAAAGTAGGCTTGCGTAAATATTTTGACCATACAGTTCAATAATACCTGTGCAGAATTTGTACAGACAATCTCGTGACGTTTTCTCTCCCATACGGATGTACTCGTCAAGTGCGTCAGCAGCTACTCCATACGCCAATTGCCGAATAGCGGAAGTATACTTTTGTATCGGAGAAAAACCTTGTTTGCGTCTGCCGTCCAACCGAAGTGTAAAATACGGATACTCTCCTTCTAAATCTTCAACTATTCGTTCGAATAGTTGCCTGCTCATCCTGAACCGCCGCCTAAACATATCCGGTATATAAACCGGGTTGTTGCCAAATTAGTCCCGCATAAGCCGCTCGTTTGCAGCTACTCGACCTCTTTCTATGTTCGCGGCCCTCTCTCTTGTTGACGATGAGGCGGTGCTACCATAAATCCATTGTGCAGCCTGTCGAAAAACTTCCCTTTGTAGATTCAACAACTCGTCGGTGTCTACGGATGATGATGATGATGCGGTCGGTGAACCGGGTTGTGGCGAATCCATATTGTTTAAAATATAGAGAATGGAAGATAATGAGAGAGTTGTTTTGTGTGAAAAATAAAATGGGTTTAGAATTAATATATATAGTGTGATTAAATTGAAAAAGAAAATTAAAAAAAATAAATAAAAATATAGCCGTTGAACGTCTTTATTTTCAAATTATTTATAAAAAAAATTAAAAAAAAACAAATAAGCCTCGGGTTGAACGGGTTTTCGAACCCGCATGCCAAGCCCGAGCCCTAAGCCCCCCCCCCCCCCCCCCCCCCCCCCGTACCCCAACCCGCGCGAGCCCGAGCAAACCCTCGTGAAGCCCGAGGCGATACGGAAGGCCTTATACTCAATTTCAATAAACTAGGTCACTTTAGGGCATCCATAACCGTGCACCTTTCTAGAGGTTCATCACCTTGTCATATCATATTTCTCTCTGCTACGTCAGTTTTCTCTTTCCTACTCATTTTATAAATCTTTTACTCCCAACAATTGACCGGTACATGATTTATATAATAAAATTACAATAATAAAAATCATAATTATTAAAGATTACGAAAAAAAATGCTACATGAATAAAAAAAATCTTAAAAATAAAAAATTATAATGCATAAATTAACAATAATAAATATCAAATAAAAACTATTAATATTATTATTTTACTGTATTATAAATATATGTTTTACCATTTGGGTATCATCATTTAACATATGGAAATTGTTAAATTTAATGCAAAGAGATAGGTATGAAGGGCCACAAAGGAAGAGATGGAGCGGCACGAACCGCTTCCTTCCACATGGAAAACACAGCTTTTCCCCAACGCAATAAAAAACCTTAAACCGGTCCTTAATGTCTATGTGGCGGTTCATAAACTACTCCATTGAATATGCTCTAAGAAACTTATATTTTTTTAACCGGAGATGTCCACATGTGACTAATTTTAAGTTGCTTTTTTAATTTCTTTATAAATTATGATCACTTAATTTTAAGTTACTTTTTTAATTTCTTTATAAATTATGATCACCTTTTTAGGACAACAAATTATAATATGCAACAATTTGTTATATTGTTTTCAATGGTTACATTTTTATGTTGATAAAAATCAATTATAACTAGTCTACAACATTGTTGTTGAATCAAAATCCATAGTCACCGTTAATTTCATACAAAGAATCAAATATATATGTTTGTGATTATATATATATAGAGAGAGACGGAGAGAGAAAGAAAAAGACGGGGTTAAGAATATCTCTATTTTGTGAATTTGCGAGAACAACTTTGAGCCTCCGACTTATTTAACCCATACTTAAATTTAGATTAAACAAAAAAAATCATAAAGGGTAGTAATTATCTACTTTTAGAATTTTTATCTTATTTTAATTAATGGTAATTATCTCATTATTTTCGAACAAAGATAACAATCAAAGAGATATAATCATCATACATTTAATTCCTCTAATAACTCAGCTTGAAGTTTTTTCAAACTTATCATACAAGCAGTATTACAAACATAGTGTTAAAAACAAATGTGATAACTATGTGATACACCATCAATCAAATTGTGTTATTTGTGATGACACTATGATACACATTCAATCCAGTTATCAAATTGTGTGGAATGTCAATTGTGTTATAAACCAATGTGTTATACATATTGTCCATAAAAACCCAACCTCGATACACATTACTGCAAACACATAGTGTTGAACAGATGTGATAAATGTGTGATACACCATCAATCCAACTATACTTTGATCATTGTGGTTATCGAACTATGTTGAATTAATGTCGATTGTGATAATTGTGTGATAGACTAATGTGGAAGACATATGATTCAGTTTCCTCAGTTTCAAATTCTTGTAATCGAAAACATAGGCCAATGTATGATACATATGGTAATCACAGACATTGACTAGGGTAAAGATTTATCGACTTTGCTCTAAACCCTAACTGTTTCGTTCCCTGTGATTCTTATTATTCTGTCTTCCTTAAGTCGAACTTACTATATGTTATTCTGATTGTCAACGATTACATGATTATCACTTTCCTGATGATCGGAATAAAATTAGAACACAAGAAGAACAAATTCTTCATACATGGAGGACTCGACCATCCTTACTGGATTCAATACTGGAATTAGAATCAATACTCGGTATTTTAGTACATCTCTTACTCTTAAATCCTAGATCGATCGTTCAGAAATTTGACGTGGGAAAAAAAAAGATTAATTATACAAGGCAAGTTATTACATGATTTTTTGATAGGAAACACTTAATATGTGGTTTTAAGTATTTCCCTTATATGATAGAACATTTTAAATAAAATTATTAGAATTGGTACAATAACCCTTGTTAAAAACTCCAAATATAAAAGTACAAAGTAAATGCCATACTCATTGTAATCATTCATGCGTTAGTGACAATAGATGTGAAAGATTCACATGGCTTATAATATCTTTAAACCATTAATAAAAATCTATGATTGTAAAAGTAAAAGATACTACTCTTTGCCTATGTTAAATCTATATTTAATATATACGGTTGTATCTATATTGATATTAATTTGAGAATTTTGAATATCAATCATTACAACAAATTTGGCTTGATAAAATGCCTTCAATTTTTAAGCATCCCAAGACCATCTCCAATAGGTTACTAAATCTTACACTAAACACTAAATTTAGTGTAAATGACACTATTCATATCTCTAATGAGGACTCTATTTTTCACACTAAATTTAGTGTAATTAATATTATTACACTATATGTGGTGTAACACTATTTATTTACACTACTTTTACATCACTTTTAAAAATAGTGTTACCCATTGGAGAAGATTTAATATTAACACTATTTTTTACACTACTTTTGAAATTTAGTGTAAAATATAGTGTGACCCATTGGAGATGCCCTAATAGAGTACATTATAAAACTTAAGTTTATAACACCAAACTATAAAACGTCAAATACAATGTTACCATAGGTTATAGGTTGCTTATGGACGTTTGTTTTTAGAACGTTTTTGAAATAAAGTGTCGTATTAACCATTTTATATGACACTATTGGAAGAAAAAAATAATCCTATAAACGCATCTTTTTATAGAACATTTGTGTTTATATGACACATTTTCAAATGGTGTCATATAAAATATATAGTTAATACGACACTTTATTTTAAAAGCGTCTTAAAAGACTTGTTAGATTTTTTAAAAGCGTCATATATATACCTATTGTAATACTTTGACATAGGACGTTTTTTGGTTTGTTCTTATAAACTGAAGTCATATTATTTTATTAGGAAGTTTAGACATTTTAGGCGTCCTATAAAAACAATTGGGAAATTAATTAAAATACCCCATAATTGAAGTTGAGTTACCAAAATACCCAAAAAAAATCAAAGTTTACCCAAATGCCCTAAATTTCCGCGTTGAGTGCCCGTGATCGCGGTCAGGGACTGAAAGTGATAATTTTTTCAACATTATTTACACTTCCAGTCCCCACCGCGGGCCATCGCGGGCCTCGATCGCGGGCCATCGCGGGCCGCGGCGGGCCATCGCGGGCATCATCGCGGAAATTTAGGGCATTTGAGTAAACTTGAATTTTTTTTGGGTATTTTGGTAACTCAACTTCAATTATGGGGTATTTTTATTAATTTCCCAAAACAATTTTGTTGTGATGAATGGGCATTATAAGACTATACACTACAATACAATTTCTAACACAATTTTAAAGTGTCACGACAACTTTAGAAATTACCTTTCATTACAATGATTTTTACTCAATTCTTTTAAGTGACACATCGTCATTAAAAACTATATTTTAGTTAAATAACAATAAAAAAATTATTTATTGTAATTTAATATGAAATAGTTTATTAAATAAATAAGTATTATAAAAGTAAAATCAATTATTAAATAAAAGTATTTTCAGTTTAATTTATAAAATGTTTTAATTCAATAAATAAAAGTTTATGCTTGTGCTTTAAAATAATTCTTTGCTAGTACGGAAGTCAGGATTTTTATTCACATCACTGTATCTAAAACAGTGTTGTGGTCATTGAAGTTCACCTACGATGACTTCAAGTTATTCTTGATCACATGGAGATTAGTTTGTGCATAATGCGACGACTCAAATGTTCAATGTAAATTTTAAATGTTTCGTATTATTTTATGTATTTACGCGTATTTGATTTATTAATAAAAATGGGAAATATTAAACACGCAAAATTTATTAAATATTAAAACAACAAATGAAACATACAACCACTACAACAAATTTGAGTTTATAGGACGTCTAGAATATATAGGCGTCATAATAAACTGTTTTATAAAATATTAGTTTATATGACCAAACAAAAAAGCGTCTTATCTAAAAGTGTTACAACAAGTTATAGGACGTTTTTTAACATCGTAACAAGGTTTTTAGAACATTTTTAAAATAAAGTGTCGTATTAGCTTATATTATCGGACGCTTTTGAAAAACGTGTTATAAAAAATGTGTACCCATTTTTTTCGCGATTGGGTTCGCGATCGCAGACCAGGGTCCATTTTGAAAATTTTATCTCGCGATCGAACCACTGTCCCGCGAATAGTCCCGCTACACACACAAAATTGTAAATTTCAATTGATATTTACACTTTCAACCCCTATACTTATTTACTTACTTTACTTTATACCTTTTACTTTCATAATTTTAATTTTACATTTAACACATATAATCGTTTATGAACTAAAATACGTTTTAATTTTAACAAGTTACACAATTATAATCGTCTCTTCGATACGTTCGAAATGAGCTCAATATTGAATATTTTTTGATTTATTTATTTTAATATATATCATATATACTACATAAAAATATTTTTTATATTTAAAATTCATATTCTTATAATTAATTATTTAATTTATGGTACTCTTGTAGTTAAAATACGTTTTATTTATTTTATTATCGATGATCCAAGTGTAAGTATTAAAAATTGGCGGAGGCTTTGTGATGGACAAACATCGATCCTTTTGTGCATACTCTGTAACTGCAAATACTTCAGCTCCAAACACACGTGAATCATCATTCGCCAAATACCCATTTTCACAATTATTAAATGAGTCCAGTGATACCAACTTGTCAAAACCCCATTTCATATTCTTCTCGTGAAACCTTGTCCTATTGCCATTCACGATATCTATAAACACATACAAATAATAATAATTTAAAACGATTTAATGAATTAGTTAATATATGATTATTATGTTAATGCGATAGGAGTGTAAAACAAAATTGAAAAAAATAAGAGATGTTCCATAAATTAAATAATTAACTATAAGGGTATGAATTGTAAATATTAAAAATATTTTTATGTAGTATATATGATATATAATAAAATAAACAAATCAAAAAATATTCAATATTGGGCTCATTTCGAAGGTATCGAAGAGACGAGTACAATTGTGTAACTTGTTAAAATTAAAACGTATTTTTAACGTATTTTGGTTAATAAACGATTATATGTGTTAAATGTAAAATTAAATTTATGAAAGTAAAAGTAATAAAGTAAAGTAAGTAAATAAGTATAGAGGTTGAAAGTGTAAATATCAATTGAAATTCACAATTTTGTGTGTGTAGCGGGACTATTCGCAGGACAGTGGTTCGATCGCGGGATAAAAATTTTCAAAATGGACCCTGGTCCGCAATCGCGGACCCAATCTCGGAAAAAAATGGGTATTTTTGTAAAATGGTTTAGAAAATGGGTATTTTGGTAAGTCAAAGTCAAACTTTAAGTATTTTAATTAATTTTCCTATATTAAATTACCATTTTATCCTACATGTTATTTTAGGAAATTCTTGAAAATTGTTGTATTTTTTATGGTTAGTGTTAGGGGTATATTTATGGGTGAGGTTGATCAGATTGAATGCATTGAACAATCACAACTCAATGTTGGTGGTCTAAAAACTTCAACCCAACCCAACTAAAAAAAATGCAATTCAACTGGTTCAGTTTGATCGGGTTATGTTTAAACAATGTAAAATCAACATTGATAGCATAAAGATAAAGGAAACTTTATTTTGAAATACGATTAATCGTTCAAAAACATATACGAGTTCATCAATTATTTAAGTATTATATATAAATTTCCAGTTATGTCCTTATTCAAGTATTACTTATTGCGATTTTTTTTTCATTTTTTTCAACAATAAATGTACATCTTATTATTTTTTAGCTCAATTTACATTATTAATTTTAATTATCAACTAGTGTTTTTAGGGTTAAATGCACGAAATAACAACTTATTTTCACAAATTTAGTTACTATATCATCGTAGCTTTCATTTTTTCTTATTGCAACAATATATACTTTCAAGTTTTTTGTTAAGACACTGTACTCTGAAAATGATACTTATTATAGCAATAGATAACCTTTTAAATTGAATTTAGGAAACATAACATAGGTTACTAGGTTTCTCATTTTCATCGTCCACGTGTAGCATATCGCTGTAACATTACTTGTTACAATATTGTGCTTTCCTAAAACTTAATTTTACACATTATTTGATAAATAAATTAAATTAATTAAAAAAATCTATATTATTAATTAATATAACAATATTAAGAAGACTTGTAGATGACAATTTATCTCGTAAAAATGTATTTTTTGAACATGGAGAATAAAAATCGTTAATTTTTTTACAAACAAAATATTTATCTTAAAAAGAATATCTCATATTTGTTTTTTTTTAAATGACTTTGACATATTATTTACTAAATATTTTAAATTAATTGGAAATTTATATATTATTTATTAATATAACAATATTTAAAAAGTTGTAAAATACACTTTATATCGCTGACTTTAGATTAAGAAAAGTGTTAAAAGAATGTACATTTTTGAATAATAAAAATGATAAGTCTTATGTTTTTTTACAAATAAATTATGTGTCTTGAAAAATACATTATATTTATTTAAAAATATGTTAGTCTATATTTAATTTGCAACAATTTAATAAGAATAACATTTTTATTGAAAGAGAAGGGTGAAAAAAATATATAGGTGAGATATAACTAACCGAGTGGAAAATGAGAAAATTATTAAAAACTTGAAAAAAAAAATTATTTATGCCACATAATCAAATGACATGCCAACCATGTCATCTCAATTAAACCATGTAAGCAAAAGAAAAAGGTTAACCGGTTTAAAAAAGAACAAGTTACACATTACTATAGTAAGTAGATTTTTCAAAATATCATTGCTCTAAAAGGCTCGTCGCGACAACCGCTATGGTGCGCCGTGGCTCACGGCTTGTGTCTCACGCCACGTTATGCATGTGGCACTCCATGACCTAATGTGCGGTCTTTTATAACGCGATATTTGATTTTTTTACGTTTTTAATGTCTTATTTGCTAGTTTTTAACATATGACCTAACTTAACTTGTTTATTGTCATTGCTTCATCGATTAATAGTACAAAAACATATGTTTTATATATAATATTATACATGATATAGAGATTTGTCGTCATAAGTCACGCTTTGATAAACACCATGGCTTCGTCGTGGCTCCTAAGGCTTGAGGCTTGGCCTCGTCGCCACGTCACGCCTCATTTTTTTTTTGAATCAGCAAAATCTTTCATTACCAACATAGAACCCACCATTACTTTACATCATGACCATGAACAAAAAAGGGCAGGAAACCTTAAAAGCTAATAATACACGCCACGCCTCATGCTATGTTTTTGTAAAAACTAAATGAAAATACATATTACTATACAAAGTTCTATATAAAAGTAGGTTATTGTCTCATACATTTACTTATTTATTATCAATAATTACTTTATCAATTGGAAAATTAATTAAAATATCTTAAGTTTGACTTTGACTTACTAATATACCCAAAATCTCCCTAATTTAACCAAAATACCAAAAAAAAATCTGTGAAATGATGCGTGATCACATACTCCTTTTGGGAATTGAATTTTTGTCCGTGATCACGGACATGGTTCAATTTTGATTTTATAAAACTCAATTTTTTATTTAAATAAAACATAAAGGATGGCACATCCATTTCATGGATGGCACCACTCTTAATTTTTTTATTCAAATAAAACATAAAGGATGGCACCACTCTCAATTTCACGGATGGCACATTCATTTTATAAAGGAATCCGTGATCACGGACCATTTCATTGATATTTTGGGTATTTTGGTTAAATTGAAGGGAGTTTGGGCATTTCAGTGAGTGAACTTTGAACTTGAGGCATTTTAATTAATTTCCCTATCAATAAAATCTTAAGAATAAATAATAAATCATGATTCTCTAGAATGAAGTTTTTAACACATACATCCTAAAAAATAAAAATCAAATCAAAACTATTTCAACTTAATAAATACAGTTTACTCTAAAATTAAAGAATAAGAAATGATATCAACTTGGGAAATGTAAGATGCGAACCCCGTAGTTTCCGGTAACATAATACGTGTCAGTCCATGAGTGGTTAATAACCAGAGACCAGGTGAGCAGACGGACGTCATTTCTACTGGTGTTTCCGTACATGATTTAACGGCGTCTAATCGCACCCATTCAAGAATTGACAGCTGCACCGGGACACGTGTCAGCATAAGATCACCTTTTAACCCTACGGTTAACTCTCCTTTTTTAAGGTACCCAACGGTAAGTGACGGTGTTCTTGATTTAGTGCTCATACGTGTCACTCCAAACCCAACCTATATATCCTCTTGGATTAGATTCCAAATCTCTAATCATTTATTATTCTACATACGGAAGATTCGTATGAAAATGTAGAATAATTTTTTATTTGGTAACATATATTAATATACGAGTTGAGTGAACTTATAACATAACACTGAAACTTCGTAATAAGTACTTTTCTTTTTTGTGGTGGAGAAAAGTCATAAGTACTTTTCTTTTTTCCAATCCAAACACTAAAAATAGTTTATTTACGGTAAAGAAAAGCAATAAGCAAATAAGTCAAAAAAATAAGCAATCCCAAACACCCCTAAGACATCTAGTGCAACGTTAAAGTAGGACATGACAAGATGTTAGTGAAACAAACATCCATTTTTTTATGACCCACCAAAAACAAATGGAACAAAAATCAAATAAACAAGATAAAGTTTGGTAAATTATTATAAACAACTCATGTCAAAAATTAAGATTTTTAAAACTTTTAAAAATTATTTCACCCCAGCTACTTTTCCATCGTCGATCAAGTCATATACAATCTACTTATGTGTGGAATTAAGTGGTTATTTAATAAACGTTTACTCGTAAAAATCACCACTCTCATTTAACTTATCGGTGAGATTATAGGTCCACAAAATGGACATTTATTTAGCGTTCCATGCCCGGTAAGCGTTGATCGTGTAAGCAGAGTTCACCATCATTTACTAGGTAAAAGTATTAAACCTTCTTATGATTCTTGCCAAATAAGAATATTGGTCTTTGTCATGCTCACCTGGTAAGATAAGTGACCCGGTAAGTATCAGGTAATTGACCCATAAGATTTTCTAAGTAAGCTATAAAATATAAGAATTCGACTAAAATACTTTCTATATTGATGTAATTTGTCCTTGTATATAAAACGCATTTTTTTCTAAACAAGAATTGTTGTAAAATTATTGTGCACATCTAAGTGACTAAGGGTCTGTTTGTTTTTCTAAAAAAACCTCTTAATACCTCTGAAGTCTGAATCGTTCAGACGTTTTTACGTTCAGACCGTTTGTTTTTTTTCAGAGTTCAGAGGCTCTTAAGTCTGAAATAAGTCTGATTTTAGAAGAGGTAACATAATGTCTTATAACCTCTTAAAGCACCACCTCTTATTAATCAGAAGTGAAATAAGATTTCAGACATCAGACCTCTTAAAAAACAAACGCAACCTAAGTCTATGATAAAAAGAAACTACTTTTTCTTTCAAGAAACAACTGCAAAAAATTTATACAAATATCTGAATTAAAAGTTGAAAAAATTGTTGTATCAGGTTCTTTTTTATTAGCCTTGTTCCAAATTAACTTCAATATTACAACTAATCTTTCCATTGTCTTTACTTGTAACACCTTTAAATCTTGAAAAACGACTAAATTAAAATTTTGATTGTACATCAAATAAAGAATAAATGTTTTTCTATAAATCAATACTTAAATTCACTTGAATAACAAAACCAGATTTAACATCAACAATAGGTAAACCAAGCCTTACGTCAAAACTAGGCCAAGGTCGGGTTTTACTAAAACCCAATAACAGTCACTATCTCAAAATTTGTAAGGCGTCAACGAATAACTAGATCATTCTAGTGACTTTAACTATCACTCACTTCATCACGATGTCACTAGTACCAACCCCAACATGGACTTGATGCACATGCCGACAAACAACATCTTCCCGAAACCCACCATTTTCTTGATGTTCAACTCATAATCAAAATACTCATTTGTACACGATCAAAAGCCAATATTCACACAACCAAGAATAAAGCTATAAAACATTAAAACATAAACATAGCTTTAATCATGTCATTTTGTATAATTAGATAATCTTTACCCTTGGAAAGGTGTAAAACATCATTAGATGATGAGGAAGACCCAATTTACCATTGGTTGTGACGGATCACATAAGTAAGCCACAATTCAATGTTAAAAAAGACCACTTATGGATAAATAAACATTGACATCAACCTTATCTAGTTCTTTAGTCAAATGGGTTAACAAGCTCAACTCTATCCAAGTCTTTCGCTTGGGGAGTCACCAAGTTCAACCTTATCCGAGTCTTTACCTTGGGATCTACCAAATACAAGTTAAGCTCGTTCACTAGAAATGACGGCCACTACGGACTACATGGGTATCAATCAAGTTTATTCAAGTCTTTATCTTGTGTCCCCCGCTATGGATTGCACGGTCATCAAGTTCAACTATATCCAAGTCTTTACCTTGAGTTTTCCGTTGGCCAGAGTTTATAGCTGCAATACAAGGATAACTATCTCATTCCAATCCGACGCCTATGCCTATGGATCTAATGCATTACAGTCTAAATTACAAGACTCCAAGTGAATGACCAATGTGTAATAACCCGTAGTAAGTGACCTTATGATTTTATGTGAATTGTCAATTTAGGAGTTTTATGATTTTATATGATCTTATTAGTTAAGGTGTGTAATGTCATATATTTGGTTCTTGGAGGTTTAATTGGGTGATTTAGTATAGGTTAAGGGCTTGTTTGGTTATTTAGATATATATTTGGTCTTAAATGAAAATATCCTTAGATATATAAGTGAGTCATGTGTGTGTTGATGAGTCATGGACTCATTTGCTGAAAATTCAAAGGTGACATCTTCAAATAAATAACTCTTCTTATTATCAAAAGGAAAATATAATTTTCTATACTAGATACAAAATGTATGAACACTAGAATAGAAACCCTAAAACAAATGAGAGAGAATATAAGAAAATCTCTTAAGACGAAAATACAATCTGATGGGGTCAAATGAGGAGTGGCCCCTTCATTAAATACATCAGCCATATTTCCACAAGTAGCCCCTGAAGTTCCATTAATTTTCTCCGCTACCCTCCAAGAAAGCTTCCATGTGAGGCGCAGTCCAGTAGAAGTAGAAATGTCCCGTTTCAGCCCTTGAACTTCAGTTTCATCCCTTCACCTCCTTATCTACTAAAAAACTGAAATTTACAATTTAAACCCAAAGTCAAGATTGGTCAAAAATAATAGATTTCCAACATCTGCCCTCAATCTTGACCTTTGAATAAATCAAGCATTCTCAACTTAGAACATAAAAAGTTGTGTTGATTTATCCCAAGAGATTTTGTAAAGACATCAGCAGCATTTTCAGCAGATGGAATTTTGGAAACTATTAACACACCCACACTAATTAATTGTCGAACTTGATGAACATCAATTTCGATGTGTTTAGTGCGTTCATGAAAAACATGATTATAGGCAATTTGAATTGTTGATTTATCATCGCAAAACAGATTTATAGGCAGTAAATCTTTTACATGTAACTCATCTAGAATTTTCAAAACCCAAACGATTTCCCGACCCGTTGCAGCCATTGCACGATATTCAGATTCATCGGAGGAACAAGAAACAATAATTTGTTTCTTACTTCTCCACGAAATCAAACAATTTCCCAGAAATAAACAATAACCCGTAACAGACCTTCGAGTAGAGAGACACTTACCCCAATCAGCATCTACGAATCCTTTTAAACAAAAATTATCCGACCTGGTGAAGCTAACGCCTCTTCCCAGAGAAAGCTTCAAGTATCTAAGTACTCTAAGGGCAAGTTTCAAGTGAGATTGTCTAGGAGCTTGCATAAATTGGCTAAGGCAATGAACTGCAAAAGCAATGTCAAGTCGAGTAGCTAACAAATAAATTAACCCACCAATCAATCTTTGATAACCAGAAAAGTCAGACAAAGGAGGATCTTTAGAATTGCTAGAATCACTAACTACCATATTCATATCCATAGGAGTACTACAAGGTTTACACCCAAGATATCCAAAATCATTAAGCAATTCTAGACAACATTTCCTTTGTGACATACAAACACCATCAATACAATCTAAAATTTCAATACCCATAATTTTTTTTAATTTTCCTAAGTCTTTTATAAGAAATTGACTTTTCAGTTGATCTTTCACTTTATTTATTTCATCTAAACTATTTCCAGTCAAGACAATATCATCCACATAGACTAATAAAGCAAGGAAAATAGACCCAAATTTTTTTGTAAAAAGAGAGTAATCACTTTCGCTTTGAATAAAACCACAGTCAAGAAGGCAAGTAGACAGTTTAGCATACCATTGGCGAGGAACTTGTTTTAACCCATAAAGGGATTTAAAAAGTTTACATACTCTATGATCATCAGAATTATAATAACCTTCAGGTAATGTCATGTAACATCTTCAGACAAATCACCATACAAGAAAGCATTATTCACATCTAATTAACAAAGACTCCATTTATATTGTACATCTAAAGCAATAATACATCTTACCGTTACCATTTTGACCACTGGAGAAAAGGTCTCATCATAGTCAATACCCTCTCTTTGACTATAACCCTTAGCAACAAGTCTAGTCTTATATCGCTCAATCTCACCTGTAGACTTGTATTTGATTTTATAGATCCATTTACACCCAATAGGTTTCCTATTAGGAGGAAAATCAGTAATTATCCACATACCATTTCTATGAAGAGCTTCCATTTCCTCATTCATAGCATTTACCCAGTTAATATTATTACAAGCCTCTTTAAAAGTTTTGGGTTCAACAGATTTATTAAGACTAGAAACAAAGCAAAAATTTTCATTGCTAAGACATGAATAATTCACAACTTTTTCTATCCCATATTTAACCTTTCCCTCTACCACAAAGTCATCAAACTTTCTTGGAAATTTTGATACCCTTGCAGATTTTCTAGAAGAGTGAGAAGAAGAAGAGGAAGGTTGGGACATATTTCCCTCAGAATTGGAACCCACATTTTGATCATTAACAGTTTCAACATTAGCATCACGTGGCCGACTGGCAGCCACAACGGTGCTACTCAGTGGCTGCCAACCTATATTTTGTTCAAGGTCACTTCTAGATGGCATGGATGTGCCTTGGTTAATGCAGTCATTTGACCTACTTGGAGGCATCCTACTGTCAGCTCTACTAGGGCTACCTAGTTGACTATGGTCACTAAAGGTTTCATCGAATAAAGGGTTCCCACTTTCATCATCGGGAGGAGAATCAATACAATCATCAGTAGTTTCATTAAAAAGTCAAAGAAATTCAAGGTATTTACGTTTCCATTATTTTGCTTAAACGACTTATCTGAACTCATCTTATATGGAAAAACGTTTTCATAAAATTTCACGTCACGAGAAATCAAAATTTTCTTTGAGTCCAAGCTATAAAGTCTATATCCCTTTTGGGAATTTGCGTATCCCAATAGAATACACTTTTCAGACCTAGATGAAAATTTATCAGTCAAATTTGGTATAACAGCAAAACACAAACACCCATAGTTCCTAAGATGAGTAAGGACATGTTTAAAACCATGGACAAGCTCATAAGGACACTTACCATTTAAAATAGATGCATGGGTCCTATTTATCAAACATGTAGCCATAAGAACACATTCACTCCACATGTTAAGAGGTACACCCCCGGAAACATAAGAGCCTTAGCTTCATTAAGTAAGTGTCGATGCTTGCGTTCCACCACCCCATTTTGCTGTGGAGTGTAAACATAAGAAGTTTGATGAATGATGCCTTTGTTTTTAAAATAAGAGTTTAGTTTGGAATTGGTAAATTCAGTCCCATTGTCACTTCTAAATACTTTGACAATTTTTTCAAATTGAGTGGCAATAAGGTTCACAAACTCAACTATGTAATCGCCAACTTCATGTTTTCCTTTTATCAAATAAACCCACACAACATGGGTAAAGTCATCAACAATAGTCAGAAAATATTTGTACCCTTCCCTACTTTGCACATGATAGGGTCCCCGGACATCCAAATGGACCAATTCCCCAAGACATTTAGTTTTACGGTCACTTAAGTTGAATTTATCTCGGGTTTGTTTTGCCTTATGGCAAATCTCACAGGGAACACTTAAGTCATTTCCAAGATTAAGTTGGTCCTTTAGCACTTCCAAGACTGGGTCAGCTGGGTGACCCAAGCGACTGTGCCATAGGTGAGTGGACACAGAACAAGACACAACCATGTTACTACTAGGGAGAGACTCAGTGTTAACATTTTGATCAAAGAAATATAACCAACCTACCTCACTACCATTCCCCACAACACTCTCTCGAAGAGAAACATGAAGATTAAGAACGTAACAACGAAATTTATCAAAACCTATGAAAAGTTTACTGTCTCTGGCTAATTTATGAACAGATAGAAGGTTGACGTGAAAGTCATGTATTACTAACACATCAAACAAGGTCACAGTAATTGTGAGTTTGAAATTTCCAATTTTATTTTGGCTTCAGCCCCATTCGGCTGATTTACCGTGAGGTTTAAGTCAGAAATATCGACAACATTTTCTAGTTGAGAAGTGTTGGATGTCATACGTTGGTTTGCACCAGAATCAATGATCCAACCAGGACGAGGCATAGAAGTTATACCTTCCATATTGGCAGATGCCCCATCTTGAGTGTTTTTCTGACCAATCATGTTTAAAATTTTGGCAACCTGTTCCTCAGAAAATGGAAAAGATAAAGTAGATACAAGTTGTTTAGGAGAAAGAGACTCAGAGATGCAAGCATTTCCGGCGACTGGTTTAAAATTTTGATTTTGAGGTTTAGGTCGAAATTGAAAGTCTTTCGAAAAACCTAGTATGGCCGGAAATGCCACAGTGTTTGCACATGAGGTTTGAAGATTTGGCACTAGTTTTCCTTTTATTTTCAGTGATTTTGCTTAAAAAAGCAGAGTGTTGAGCCTTAGTATGGGAAGCAGATGTGACACCCCCCATGAGATTCCTCTCTAGAAACAAGAGAAAAGGCGGTTTTGACAGAGGGGAGGGGGTCATGGGTAAGGATATTACTTCTGACAGGTTGATAGATATCATCAAGCCTCATCAGAAATTGCAATAATTTGATAAGTTGACTATGTTCATGATAATCATGAGATGCATTACAGGTACATGAAGGCAATTTCACAAGAGCATCAAATTGTTTCCACAAGGAATTCAGTTTGTGGTAATATTCAGATACATAAGTGCCATTTTGAGTTAACGAATTAATTTTTTGGTACATGTTAAACGTGACAGATCCGTCCACTTTATCATAGGTTTCTTTTAATTCCTCCCAGACTTTGGAGGATTCTTTGGAAAACACTTGACCTAAAAAGAGATCCTCAGTCATAGAACCTAAAATCCAAGAGAGGACAACAGAATTACACCTGTCCCAATGTTTTCCCAGGACAGGGTCATTGTTAGGACAAGGACATGATCCATCAATAAAGCCCAATTTATTCTTAGTTTCCAAGACTAAGGTCATAGCACATGCCCAAACTCTATAATTTTCAGTGCCTCTCAATTTAAAAATCAATAGCGATGCCCCACTGGTGTCACCGGGGTGCAGGTACAAAGGATCTCCAAAGTCAAGTTTAGCAACTTTGGATTCCTTTGTGCCTGAACCTTCAGGATCATCAGTAGAACCAACCATGACCACAACAAAGAAGCAAATAAGCACACAAGGTAAACTCTGAATAGATTACAGCAGGATTCCTAAAACACTCAAAGGTGCTAGGTCAAGCCCACTATAAAGATACCGGAAAAAAAAGTCAGGCACACAACAAGCCAAATAAAAATGAACAAGAGCAAATAGCACACAAAAGAACAAATAAGGCAACAAGAAAAATATCAGAGATTAAAAGAGAGAAGGACTTACAGAGCGCTCCTTGCCAAAAAAAAGCACAGCAGAAGCAAATAGAGAAAGGAAGACTTACAGAGCGTCAACAATAGGTCCCCAACCGTCTAAGTAATAATCACAGTAGTGATATGCTTAGACACCTGAACAAATAACAAAACCTATATAATAGGCAACAATAGTGCAGAGAAAGCACACAAAAATATACAGAGAGATCTGAGAAAATTAGGACCAGATCTAAAAAAGCAGTAAATGCAAGTAAAAAAAGGGACCAAATCTTAGATTTGGACTAATCCGAGAGGAACAAAGGACCAGATCTCAGATTTGGCCTAGATCTGAGAGTAAACAAAAGGACCAGATCCCAGATTTGGACTAGATCTGAGAGTAAACAAAAGGACCAGATATGAGATACTGGACCAGATCTGAGAGTAAACAAAGAAAAACACAAAGCTAGTCAACAATTTAACCACTCAAAGCTGAATAAGAGAACGAAACAAAAAAGGAAAAGTTAAGACAACAATCTAGTTATTATCGATGTCAACAGAATCTTTTAAGATTCATCCGATCGTCGATATATAAGCATCATCGATTCACAAAGCATCATACCTGATAGTCGAGACACGCTACTGTAACGACCCAAATCCCATAACATACATCATATAACATAACATGCATACATATCATTGATTTACAACAAAAGTTACATAACAAACCAAGTACGGTCTCATTAGTCTTGAAACTACAAAATATATAAAAGCTTCTTAAACATCATCGATCAACGGAGGCAGCCTACACCTTATTCTTTCATTTGCCACTATCAATTCCTCGACCTGGAAAACATATTTTTGAAAACAAAATGAGGGTTAGACCAAACGGGTCTAGTGAGTTAATCCCGGTCCTTTCCAAAATCATTATAAAACCTTTTATGTAAATCCTTTGTATCAAAATAGTTTAGATAAACCTTTGGTAATCATTTCGTAAAATATAAACATACCACACGTATTTAATACCAATCAAGACTCGTGCATCGTGCTCGACTCCTCCTCATCCTCGTTCCCAATGGCCGTATTAGTTGGTTGCAAGCCAACTAATAAATCAACGTTGTACTACAATTACAACCAACAACGCCGTACGACAACTACGACCCACAACGCCGTACAACAATTACGACCAACACTTCTACCGGCATAGTTCGGCGTGCTCTCGTGTAGTGTAATACTTACATAAATATAATATCTCATTATATTATATTTAAAAGCATAAACTCGATCATATCGGTGAATGGTCATGTATCATAGATCTTAATAGATCTCAAACAGAGTCGTAGTCGTGGATCTTGCTTAGCATCAAAACCAGGTCTAAACCAAATACAAGATACAACTCGTATAGACTAAAGCAAACAAGTGTTCGTAAGAGATTCAAACGAACAGAACCAATAAAGAAGGTCAGATTCACAAATCAGACAAGAAGAAGAGAACAACTCTTATAGAGATCGTAACAGATATATAAAAAAGAACCAAGAGCTTAACCGAAAACGAGATCTAAAAAATCGTACCAGATATGTGAGATTTGTACGAACATATCTAAGAGATCTTATCAGATCTGTTTGGAACCAGACGAAGAGCTTAATGGAACTCTTAAAAGAGAAAACTACAATTAAACGATCTTGAAACGATCCAAAACAGATATGAACAGATCTAAAATGATTTTAAGCGAGAAACATCATATGTAAACCGATCTAAAATGAAGAAGAAAGACGATGGATTCCGTAATCACAGATCTGCAGCGATCTGAAACAGAAATCAGACCAGATAGCTCTCAATACGTCTTAATCAACACGAGCAGATCTGGAAAAACATTTAACTGAGAGAAAAAAAACAACTTCGTGAGCCAGATCTGAGCCTCTATAGACGAAGAAAATATAGGATCAAGTACGAACACACAGGTGAGACTCGTTCCAAATTTCTCAACGAAAATCGTGAGATCGTCAGATAGACTAAGGGAACTTCATTGCCTCTTTGTTCAACGAAGGAAGGAACAAAACAGATTTAAAAAAAAACAGACCAGATCTGAGCCTCTATAGACGAAGAAAATTGAAGATGACCGACGACGAACACTCAGGTGAGACTCGTTCCAAGTTTTCAACGGAAATCGTGAGATTTCGTCAGATCGAGTAAGGGAACTTCATTATCTCTTTGTTCAACGAAGGAAAGAACAAAACAGATTTTAGGGAAACAGAAAGGAGAGAAGAACTTAGTTACCGGTGAAGATGATGCTTACGGATCTCTCCTTATGCTCTGATACCAACTTCAAATGAATAACTCTTCTTATTATCCAAAGGAAAATATAATTTTCTATACTAGATACAAAATGTATGAACACTAGAATAGAAACCCTTACAAATGAGAGAGAATATAAGAAAATCTCTTAAGACGAAAATACAATCTCATGGGGTCAAATGAGGAGTGACCCCTTCATTAAATACATCAGCCATATTTCCACAAGTAGCCCCTGAAGTTCCATTAATTTTCTCCGCTGCCCTCCAAGAAAGCTTCAATGTGAGGCGCAGTCAAGTATAAGTAAAAATGTCCCGTTTCAGCCCTTGAACTTCAGTTTCATCCCTTCACCTCCTTATCTACTAAAAAACTAAAATTTACAATTTAAACCCAAAGTCAAGATTGGTCAAAAATAATATATTTCCATCATGGCGTGTGTGAAGGTGTGTGTGTCGTGAAAGGGAGAAAGAAAGCCAAAGGAAGAGAAAAGCTAGGGTTTGTCTCAACTTGTAAATCTAAGTATTTCCTCAAGGAGTTTTGCTGCAGGTATGTGTTAGTTTTGATGTCTTAGCTTCTTCTTCTTCTTCTTCTTCATGATGGTGTTGGTTTAAGGTTTTAAGGGTTTGTGTAATAGGGTTCTTCCATGGATGATTCTATAGTTTTAGAAGTCTATCTTGTGAATAAAAGTCATGAAGTATGAGGTTTCTTCCTTTCATGACTCATATTGCTTGTTTAAGGTTGAGTTTGATACTTGCCATGGATGGTGATGTGGAGCTCCTTTCATGGCCATTCTTGATCATGGATTGGATTGTGTGCATATGTGTATAGAGTTGTTACATGGATTCCTACATGTTAGTTGATGTTAGAACCTCATTTTTATGCTAAAACATCCTTAGAAATGAGCCAAAATGACCTTGAATTGATTGGGATTGAGTTGAGGTGTCAAGGGGCTGGAACAGGGGCTGTTTGCTATCCACAGAGGTACACGCGACTTCTGGTGCGGTTTTGGCCGCACCAAAGTCGCGCCAAGCTCTGTTTTAGCATTTTCTGATTTTTGTTTGTTGCGTACTCGTGTCGTTTCTGGGCGCAATATAGGGGTATGGGTACTCGTTTTGAGTGTAGAATAACATTTGAACGCATTGAACATGTTATTAGGTGTCAATTCAGATTCCAAGTCTCGTGATTGACGTCGGTTGTTCGGTTTCTAGTCCGGTTGTGATCCGGGGGCGTCGGTGGGTCGTAAGTTGTTATAGTGAGTCTTATATGCATATAAATATGTAGATTTCATCAAGGGATGTATATTACAGGCTCGGTTACTCATCGGTGAATTTTGTTATACGTGGTGTTCGATTGTGGCGTTAATTGTCGGTTTTGCTCGATTGGATCGTTTGTGCGTATGTTGCTTCAAACTCTTAATAAGGTGAGTTTTCTTTTAACCATTTTCAAACTGGAATACATATAAAATGAAATGGTTAACATGTGATATGTAATGTGATGATTGTGAGTTATATGGAATGTGATTATTGAAATGCATTTCTATTTGTTTGAGCATTGCACTACACTAATGCACTTTGGCCGGACTTAGAGGCCGGATGAAGTTGGTTGTACCTAAAGGGGCAGCGGAGTTGGTTGTACTTAAGGTACTTCGGAGTGAATTAATTAGTTGGCTTAGCGCGATCAACTAATGTTGTTATGGCCATAATTTGTTTTGTTGGTGTTAACGGCCAACGGAGTATGTTATGCACAGTGCATGCATGAGAGTCAAGGTGTGGTATATTGATAATGGTTTCATATTAATGTTTTCATAATATTGTTATTGAACTATCTGAGATTTTTTCACTTAGACCAATTGGTCTTACCCTCATTTGTTTTCAAAAATATGTATTCAAGGGCAGACGCAAGTTGAAGATAAAGAAAAAGGAGAGTTATAATTATGTGTGTGTGTGACTGCTCTACTTGCAAGCTGAAGATGCTAAGTGATATTTGATTTTGTTATGTGAGTATGTGAATCCTTTATATGAAAAGATTATTAGCAAAAAGTTTGTAAGTTATTTGAGATAGTTGTTTAGATTGATAGGTTGGGACCAATGTGTAACTTACAAATAAATATGTCATAACTGCATATAACTCCAAAAACTCAACATAAAGAAAATTAAACCGGACAAATGTCTCCAAGACTCTTCTGAGTCAAAACGAGCAAAAAAATTCAACAACTCAATAACTCCACACTTACGTGACTACTCATCAAAAGTCAACATAAGTCAATAAAATGATTTTAACCAACGTATATGTGAACACATATTTCAAAAGTATGATCAACAACAAAAACTCATCATTGGTTGAGACAAACCATTTTCCAAATTAAATTATATCATTATCTCCAAAATGTTTCATAACACAATAACATGTATTTTCCATACGGTTTATAAAACCAAATGCACTAAAATGCATTAACATCAAATAATCTCAATTTGTACAATAAATCATCAAAAGAATACATTCTTGAGATTTATTCATCAAAATGTTCAAAAACCCAAATATGAGCATTTTACAAGATTTATTAACCCATATTTACTGAATATGGCATCAAATACTCAACACATTGATAAATATCAAGTAAAACACATTAATACTTCAAATTACACATTTTGACATGTGCATGGTTTTCACATAGCAACTTAAACTCACCTTGTTAGGTTATGTTAAACCTAGTTTCCAAATCGATCTTTCGCTTTCCAAAAGGTGAAGACTTAAATCCATAAATGTTAGCAGTATATTTTAAGAATATATTATTATTGTAATTATCTAATTTCAGTTACAATAGTTTAGCCTTGATCTTAGCCTATAATTGACTCTAATTGTTGTATATATTGTAACTTCTCATTTCAACTCAATGAAGGAGATTCATACCAAATTACATGGTATCAGAGCTTTAATCGTTGTTGTACCTCCATTCCTTCTTCACTCTCATTCTTGCTTTTCTATTCTTCAATTGCTGAAAACAAATTTCATCCAGCCTTGGCCATAAGCAATGTACGCACATTCATTTCTATCCAACTCGAGATGAAATAACGATCTCTACACATCATGAGCGGAACTCTTTAAAATACATTGTCGCGCATACCAAGTCCTTGATCACATCCTTCCCGCTCCCGCTGCTGCACCCACCAATGCCGACAAAGCTGCCACCGCTACTGTTGTCGATAAAGAGCTTTGGTCACGCCTCGATGCCATTGTTCTTCAATGGATCTATGGCACAATTTCTAATGAATTGTTACAAACAATTCTCGTCAAAGATGCCACGACCTCTCAAGCCTGGATGAATTTAGAAAGCATTTTTCAAGATAACAAAAATGCAAGGGTTGTCTATCTTGAAAAACAATTCACCTTCGTGCACCTAGATGATTTCCCGTCAATGACCGTGTAACGTCCCAAAAATTACCATAAATTTGAACTTTTAGAAAAATGCATTTCATTAAAACTAAACCATAAGTAATTTAAATATCATCAAACGTTTATCAAACTTCGTTAAGTTAAATCGCCAATTATAAAATAACACAGCGGAAATTGTACTAAATCCAAAATTAATGTTTTAAAATAGATAATAGTAAAAGTCTTATCCACGCGTCAGTGTGTACCGTCACGCCTTGCTGCCACTCGTACCTGAAATCATATTTTGTAGGGAAGGGGTAAGCACAAAGCTTAGTGAATTCCATCACATGCGCAGATAGCAATTATATGCACATCACCCCTATCCGCACATGAGCAAACAACACAACAGTTACATGATACAAGTAAACACATACAAGTAATTATGTACCCAATTCCTCGGTCCCACCGAGCCCTCGGTCCCACCGAGCCCTCGGTCCCACCGAGTTCACACAACATTTCTACCCGCTTCCTCGGTCCCACCGAGCCCTCGGTCCCACCGAGATGTATATAAAACACATTTATACTAAGCATTTAAACCAATCAAGTACTACGCACCACAATACAACTAGTTCACACAACAAATCAGTAGTATATACAAACTACCGCGATATACATACAATCCCTATCTACGCAGTGAGAGAACTCACCTTGAAAGCAACGTAGAATTCGCGAACTATCACACGGCTATCCAACTCCAAAGTCACTTCTCGACACCTAATTGAATGCTATAAAGCATTAACACGAGGCTCGGACCCTTAATTAAACACATAAGATTAAACGGCGATAAATCGTCTTTTCGGCCTAAACTGCAGGTCTGTTCGGGACCTGCTTAGCCTTCTCTAACCCACAAATTCAGAGATTAAAAATTTACAAACAGCTATATCCAGGTCCTAGCTTTCCAGGGACATATTAAACGCGTTCTAACGATTTTCCTACGATTTAATATGAATTTTCTAAGAATGGGACGCGAGTCTGCCGAATTCGGACCTGCTGTAAAAACAGCTATTTTACACCTAGCTAGAGGCCGAACCAGACTTTCGCTAAAACAGGAAAAGTGTGCCCGACACAGAATGTGAACCGTGGGCACCGGTTTCGCCTCAATCCGAGCTACGACGGAAAGGTTATGGCCGATACAAAACAGTGACAGAATAGGGTTTCACATAAAATGACGATTTTGAAACGTTAAAGTTTTCGCGATTGGGGTTACGGTTTAGGCGACTACGGCTGATCAACACAACCACCACCCACTGCCACCTCCGGCAGTGGTGGTTGGCGGCGGAGGCGGCGGCCACCACTCACGGTGGTGGTGGTTCGGCAAACGAAACCGATAAAAAGAAAAAGGAAAGAATAGGGTATTACCTCTCGGCGACGAACCAACGGCACCCCAACTCTCTTTCCGGCAGACTCTCGGCGGCGATGGCGGCGGCCGGCGGTCTCTCTTCTCCCTCGCTGCACTCTCTACACCGGCGACTCTCTCTCTCTCTCTCTCTCGGTGACTCTCTCTCTCTCTCTTCTCGGCGATGGCAGCCGCAAGGAAGGAATGGGGGGGTGGGGAATTAGGGTTTTGGGGTTGTTATGTTGTGTGTGACGAGGAGGAAGGCCAAAAAGGGGAGGGGGTCGGTTCTATATGGCCGAACCCCATGCAAACAAATCCTAAATGACACATTTGGTCCCTGTATTTTTATTTACTTGCTAAATAACTAAAGGTTTTTCCCTCTTTCACGTTTTGATCTATCTCGTTAAATTCCGACCAATCCCGCTAACAAAACAACGTTAAAAGGGAAAAATTTAAAAATAATAAAAGAACATACCGGGATACGGGCTTTACAACTCTCCCCGCTTGAATTAGACTTCGTCCCCGAAGTCTACGTCCGCAAACAGCTCTGGGTAGTTCTCCCGCATCTCAACCTCGGGTTCCCAAGTCCACTCAGAACCCTTTCGGTGTTGCCACTGGACTTTCACTAACTGGAATCTAAATTTCTCTGTACGCTTGGCGACATCCCTAACTAGAATCTAAATTTCTCACAACGACTAAAAAAAAATTCTCGAATACTTTTCTTACCAACAAAACTCCTTCAAGAACACTGAAATTATGATCGTAAGAATACTCCAACAACTGGAATCATTCCTAGTCAAACGACTTCGGTTGTCTCCCAACCTTAGATATTCCATACATTTCGATTCAAGTTTCAAGCTCTAACCATTCTAAAGTTGCTCACCAATATACCCTACAGGATACTCGAATCCGATCATTCCTACCATTAACTGTCGATTAACTTCCACGAGTTCTAAAAGACTCCCAAAATTTATTTCACACGAATCATCAAACCAGTAAATTTATAATCACCCACGAAGGTCATTCCACCATAGCCATTCATCACAAGTGAACATTACAGGGTTACTACTACCATCACTATAATTATTTTAAAATCGGCTACAATTCTCCGATTACACTAAAGGTGTTTGGCCTTAAGCCCAAAAGTCGACACCTAAATATACCACTTACCTCAAAACGGTTACTGTGCATTTATTCTCTTAATTACAAAGGGCATCATTCCCTTAACCGATACTATTCGGCCTACAGTACCAACACGCGTGGAATACCCAACCTTTCACCGTCGACGTATTTTCCACACTCGTTCTAAGAAGCCAAGTTATGCCGTATCGAGGATACATCTCGGCGTCTACCTCCCAGGTAACTGTTCAATACTATAATCTCCTAGTGCCTACTGGAAAGTCAAGGTCATAAAACATAAATACCAGGGTCCCACCCCGAGATACCTAACCGACCATTACTAACGGCTGACTATAATGCCTATGGATCCAATGCAATACAATCTCCCAACAACATGCCTATCCCGAGATGACTCACTCACCCAAGCATGTAAATACTCAACGTGCAATGAATGCAAAACAGTGCGACGAAAGCAACCTATCAACAAGACTCCACACCAAGCCATTAAAACCGGGCAATTGACCCATGACTATCTCCAAGTCAAAACCGAGCAAAATGCTCCACGCTTGCTAGACCCATAGGTCGGAAAAAAAATGTGTTTAAACAATGTTTAAGCAAGCAATACTCTAAATCAACATTAACCCCAAAACCCAACACAAAAGGGTTTTCCCAAAGGACTCACACCCTTATAATTCTCAAAATGACACATAACACTCAAAAGTGCATTTCTCAAATGGTTTACAAAAATTATTTACAAAATATTTTCAACACCAAGATTTTTCATCTCAAAAAGATCATATGCAATAAAACTACTATTACCAGGTCGGTAGTTACGCAAAAATGGACACGCTCGTCCCACGTAGGAGAATCATGTTGAAAAATCATTCCATTGCAGTTCAGTTTACCCACAAAACGCAAAACGTAATAAATAATTTCTTTTAAAATGAACCACCACAGTTCTGGTATCGATTGACTCATGACATGCACGCAAGGTAACTGCTTAATTTAAACGGTGTGCAACAATTTTCACACGTACTTCAAAAGAAGCCCAAGCGGCAATTTGCTCAAAATTATTTTCTGACCATCCAAATGGTATGGAACAAAGTTTACCAATCAAAATTTGTGCGCGTCAGTTTATTATACAAAACAAGGAAACGATTCACAATTACACCTCAATCAAAACACAAAATAACTTGTGCAAGTTCCAAGTTTAAAGACAAACTAATTCGTTTCCATCATTTGAAAAATATCGACTAAAACATCATAAAACCTTAAATCGGGGTAGGCATGCAAACTGGTAACACTTCCATAAGGAATTTTCTAAAATCGTCATCACGAAGCCCTCAACATTTCGTACTTGGGACATATAACGTCAAAACACCAAAGTTTAAAATGTATTTGTCAAAAATGCTCAAAATACTCATTCCCTCCAAAGCAAAAGTTTTTAATTTCCCAACAATAATCGGCAATTCTAAATTAACCGAATGTCAACAATCTACGCATTTATATTTTCAAAATATAACACATTGTAAACGTATGCATGATATTCACAACACTAAAACACTCATTTGACCAAATGGTCTTTCATTCCGACAAGAAGGAACTAAAACAATTTCATGCACGACTCGTTTATCAAAATGTCGAGAACAAAGGTTACCCAAGTATGCATACCCCTAAGTCGATAAAGCGCATTTTCATGGAAATGATAATAAAACATTTAACTGACTAAAAGCGCACCAAACAACTCATTATGAAATGTTACCAAAATATTCTTCCATGCATCACTTAAGTCACGCATAAATCAATCCATACACTGAACTATTTGCAACAAAATACTTAGTAACACAAAATTCATGAACCTTAATGACTCTAAGTCAATAAAATAGCACCATACATTGTGCCCCCAAAGTCAAATTGTTAAAAGCAAAATCAGGTATGAGACGCCAAAATCCCTAAAATCTCTTTCCACGGTAAAACCATAAACAACATTGTTTAACAAACTCGTTTTAAACAAATCACCAGAATAGTTTTATACAGACATCGTGGAATGTAACTTTCCGTCTCAACTCTAACATATGTGGAGGAGTTCCAATGTTAAAGTCACAAACCGTAGTCATTTGTCCAGCATTTTAAACGCCACCAAACACGGATATCATCTTACCCGAAAGAACCGTTGGGAAATAACAAAATGAAACAAATTCTAACAAAGTTTGCAACTCCCGTGATAAAACAGTTTCATGTACTTTCAAAACCATAGTTCGAAATCTTGTGTGTGTGCTGAACATTTCCCAAAATTCCAAAACACAATCCATAAAAGGATTGGAAACACAAGAATTAGTTAATGCAATTTATTTTCAAAATAAACTTTGTGCATGACTCAGTCGGCATTCGACGTCTCGACTCATACCCCTCCAAAACTCCCTGATCCATAATCGTCATCCGAACATTTAAACCTCTTAGGCAAGTTGGGAAATTACGTCAGATAATCCTTACGGTTTTTCCTCAATTCAAAGTCGGCTTAATAAGCCTATGCTTCTAGCACAACCATCAATCTTGACCCGAAATGGCCTACTTAAAACAAACCTCATCCTTATCGTCACTCCAAGTGATTAATACTAGAATCGTCCTTCTATTCCAACGACTACTAGTTTAGAACCTTTATCACTACCCCCAACGATCATCACATCAAAGCAAATCAAGTACACACCTGTACTAGCAGGTTTACTATAGTTGTTCCTCCTTGTGATGGCTATTCTGGGTAGATATCACAACGAGTTATTAGCACCCAATAACTCACACTAACAACGCTCACGCTCAACTCCTTGGATTCCTCATGACTTTCCCCGACTCAAGCATTGATCCTGTGCTTCCGGTAGTAGGAGCTCTACTACTACCTTCCACACCTATCATTGCTCGTTCCGAGTCCCATCCCGAAGTGTCCAAGTAGTTTCTCGCCGATAACTATACCCATGTGCCCGCACCAGCATATGTACACATTCTTCCTAGCTCCCTAGGAATTCCACCCCAAAACACTACCCTTGCTACAACGAAATCCCTACTAGCCATAACGAGTTGCCTCGCGAATACCCCGTCACATGCAGCGTGAAACAAATAGACATTCGAATACAAGATTCTATCCTAGAACGGTTGGACTCAAACAAGAGCTACGCAATAGAACTAAATCAAATATTCTAAGGCTATGTGATTCTTACTGCATACAACCTATAGGGCATTCACTTAACAACCTAATATGACCAGCATTAATTCCTACTAGCAAGCAATAACCTTACAGTACAGTGTAACCAACACAAGCAATCTAGCATGCATACCCTATGATCTAGAAAGCAATAAATACACTAAGTACTGTACCTTTTCCCTTGGCTCCGGCTGATTGTACACACTGCGCCCTCGATCACCGTTTCTCAAACGGGTTTTCCTTTCTTTTATTTCCCAAAAATTTTAAGAGAAGAATTTTATAGCCGCAAACTTGAGATCAAACACACCAAGATGTGTTTGATTCACTCAAGCTGTGCTCTGATACCAACTTGTAACGTCCCAAAAATTACCATAAATTTGAACTTTTAGAAAAATGCATTTCATTAAAACTAAACCATAAGTAATTTAAATCTCATCAAATGTTTATCAAACTTCGTTAAGTTAAATCGCCAATTATAAAATAACACAGCGGAAATTGTACTAAATCCAAAATTAATGTTTTAAAATAGATAATAGTAAAAGTCTTCTCCGCGCGCCAGTGTGTACCGTCACGCCTTGCTGCCACTCGTACCTGAAATCATATTTTGTAGGGAAGGGGTAAGCACAAAGCTTAGTGAATTCTATCACATGCGCAGATAGCAATTATATGCACATCACCCCTATCCGCACATGAGCAAACAACACAACAGTTACATAATACAAGTAAACACATACAAGTAATTATGTACCCAATTCCTCGGTCCCACCGAGCCCTCGATCCCACCGAGTTCACACAACATTTCTACCCGCTTCCTCGGTCCCACCGAGCCCTCGGTCCCACCGAGATGTATATAAAACACATTTATACTAAGCATTTAAACCAATCAAGTACTACGCACCACAATACAACTAGTTCACACAACAAATCAGTAGTATATACAAACTACCGCGATATACATACAATCCCTATCTACGCAGTGAGAGAACTCACCTTGAAAGCAACGTAGAATTCGCGAACTATCACACGGCTATCCAACTCCAAAGTCACTTCTCGACACCTAATTGAATGCTATAAAGCGTTAACACGAGGCCCGGACCCTTAATTAAACACATAAGATTAAACGGCGATAAATCGTCTTTTCGGCCTAAACTGCAGGTCTGTTCGGGACCTGTTTAGCCTTCTCTAACCCACAAATTCAGAGATTAAAAATTTACAAACAGCTAGATCCAGGTCCTAGCTTTCCAGGTACATATTAAACGCATTCTAACGATTTTCCTACGATTTAATATGAATTTTCTAAGAATGGGACGCGAGTCTGCCGAATTCGGACCTGCTGTAAAAACAGCTATTTTACACCTAGCTAGAGGCCGAACCAGACTTTCGCTAAAACACGAAAAGTGTGCCCGACACAGAATGTGAACCGTGGGCACCGGTTTTGCCTCAATCCGAGCTACGATGGAAAAGTTATGGCCGATACAAAACAGTGACAGAATAGGGTTTCACATAAAATGACGATTTTGAAACGTTAAAGTTTTCGCGATTGGGGTTACGGTTTAGGAGACTACGGCTGATCAACACAACCACCACCCACTACCACCTCCGGCAGTGGTGGCTGGCGGCGGTGGCGGCGGCCACCACTCACGGTGGTGGTGGTTCGGCAAACGAAACCGATAAAAAGAAAAAGGAAAGAAGAGGGTATTACCTCTCGGCGACGAACCAACGGCACCCCAACTCTCTTTCCGACAGACTCTCGGCGGCGATGGCGGCGGCCGGCGGTCTCTCTTCTCCCTCGCTGCACTCTCTACACCGGCGACTCTCTCTCTCTCTCTCGGCGACTCTCTCTCTCTCTCTCTTCTCGGCGATGGCAGCCGCAAGGAAGGAATGGGGGGGGGTAGGGTTTTGGGGTTGTTATGTTGTGTGTGACGAGGAGGAAGTCCAAAAAGGGGAGGGGGTCGGTTCTATATGGCCGAACCCCATGCAAACAAATCCTAAATGACACATTTGGTCCCTGTCTTTTTATTTACTTGCTAAATAACTAAAGGTTTTTCCCTCTTTCACGTTTTGATCTATCTCGTTAAATTCCGACCAATCCCGCTAACAAAACAACGTTAAAAGGGAAAAATTTAAAAATAATAAAAGAACATACCGGGATACGGGCTTTACAGACCGATTACTGCCAACAAGTGAAGATGCTTGCGGACCAACTTGCTAATGTCGATGCACCAGTCTAGAACAACAGGTTAGTCCTTCAATTAATCTCGGGACTCAATGAAAACTACGATACCATCGCTTCAATGATTCATCAGAGCGATCCTCTTCCTGATTTTTTCGATGCACGGTCTTGTCTCATTCTGGATGAGACTCGAAAGGCCAAACAGACACAGGTCGAGTCTTCTGCTGCCAATACCATACACCCCCTCACTCTCATGGTTCAACTTCTGGACAGCCCAATCGCACTCCTCATTCCGGTAGCAACCGAACTTCTGGGCAAAACCGAAATGGTGCATTTCGAGGGAGAGGAAGACATCGAGGAAACCGTGGTGGAAATCAATCTGTAAATAGGCAATCTTACTACTCTCCACCATGGGCTCCTTATACTCCTTAGGGTCCTTGAATGTCTCAACAATGGGCATACCCAACTTCAAATTGGCAGCGACCTACTCGACGAATCAACCCGACATTCTTGGCACCCGCCCACAACAAGCTCACACCGCATCTGCCCCATCCGAGCCAAGTTATGTCCCAACCAATATAGATGCGACTATGCACACGATGTCTCTCAACACTACGGATGAAAATTGGTATATGGATATCAGAGCCACTTCCCACGTGACATCTTCACAAAGTACTCTCTTGTCTTATTTCAATATAAATGGTACTAGAAACATTATTGTTGGCAGTGGACATACAATTCCCATTCATGGTGTTGGACATTCTTCTCTACTCCCACCATCTCCACCTTTAAAATTAAACAATGTCCTCCATGCTCCTAAATTAATCAAAAATCTCGTTTTCGTTCGCCGTTTTACAATTGATAATAATGTTTCTATTGCTTTTGATACGTTCGGTTTTTCCGTCCATGATTTTCAGACAGGAACCTTCTCAATTGATGTAACAGTATCGGTGATCTTTACCCTTTAACGGAAATCAACCTCCCACCTACTAAGACTTCCGCTTTGACAACCATTTCACCTACGATATGGCATTCTCGTCTTGGTCACCCGGGTGCGCATATTTTACTCTCTCTTTTTAATCATAATTATATTTCTTTCAATAAATGTTTAAACAATTCAGTTTGTGCTTCTTGTGTTTATGGGAAACATTCTAAATTGTTGTTTCAATCTTCAATAAATTGCACTTCTCTACCTTTTGATATTATACATAGTGATGCATGGACCTCACCCGTTTTAAGTTCTGCATGGCACAAGTATTATGTTCTTTTTTTGGACGATCACACTAATTTCTTATGGACTTTTCCGATTGGTAAAAAGTCTCAAGTTTTTTCCATATTCTCATATTTTGCCACTCTCATAAAAACCGAATTTGCCATGCATATAAAAAGTCTACAATGTGACAACAGTAAAGAAATTGCAAATGACTCGTTTAAAATGTTTTGTCGCACTCATGGTCTCTAATTTCGATTTTCGTGCCCTTATACATCACCTCAAAATGGTAAAGCAGAACGTAAAATCCACACCTTAAATAATATCATACGGACTCTTCTCGCTCACTCTTCAATGCCACCATCCTTTTGGCATCACGCTCTTGAAATAGCAACATATCTCACTAACATTCTACCCACTACAACTCTTAAAAACACATCCTTTACAGAAATCCTATATCAACGACCCCCCTCTTACACACACCTCCGTACGTTCGGGTGCATGTGTTATCCTCTACACCCTTCCTCCACCATCAATAAACTCCAATCGAGATCCATGCCATGTGTTTTCCTCGGTTATCCCTCCCACCATTGAGGATATAAATGTTACGACCTATCCAATCATAAAATAATTATATCTAGACACGTTATTTTTGATGAATCCATTTTTCCTTTCTCCACCATCCACAACCCATCCCCAACTTCTTATACTTTTCTCGATGATGTCATTCATCCTATTTTCCGAACCTCCCGTTACCACTCGGCACAAACCACGGATCAATCAGATCCTCCTTCGACCCATAAGTTCTCGCCACCATCTCCCTCTCAATCAACTTCTTCTACGACCCAACCATCCTCACCACCAACCCCATCTCCAGTTGGGCCTTTCCCAGACCACCCAACCTCTACTACTATAAGCCAAACCACCCAGCCCCATCTTCCACACCAGACATCGTCTTCCGGTCCTCCCCCACCTACTTCTACTCGGACAATATCAACTCGTAGCATGCATGGCATTTTCTGTCCAAAATTCCATTTCAACTTACACACGACTTCCACTCCTTCCCCTCTACCCCGAAACCCAAAACTCGCCCTTTTCGACCCAAACTGGTACGCTGCCATGCAGGATGAATTTAGTGCACTTATAAAGGATAAGACATGGGTTCTAGTACCCCGTCCACCTAACACCAGACACCGTCTTCCGGTCCTCCCCCACCTACTTCTACTCGAACAATATCAACTCGTAGCATGCATGGCATTTTCTGTCCAAAATTCCATTTCAACTTACACACGACTTCCACTCCTTCCCCTCTACCCCGAAACCCAAAACTCGCCCTTTTCGACCCAAACTGGTACGCTGCCATGCAGGATGAATTTAGTGAACTTATAAAGAATAAGACATGGGTTCTAGTACCCCGTCCACCTAACACAAATATTATACGTTCGATGTGGATTGTTAGACATAAAAAGAATTCTGATGGTTCATTTGAGCGATACAAAGCTTGTCTTGTTGGTGATGGCAGATCTCAACAGGTTGGCGTGGATTGTGAAGAAACTTTCAATCTGGTTGTCAAACCGACCACCATTTGGACGGTTCTAAGCCTTGCTCTTTCTCAGTCATGGTCTATTCACCAATTGGACGTAAATATTGCTTTTTTTACATGGTGAACTTCAAGAAACAGTTTACATGTACCAACCACTTGGCTTCCAAACTAAAGAACATCCGGATCACGTCTGCCTCTTAAAGAAATCTCTCTATGGCCTAAAGCAGGCCCCCAGGCTTGGTATCAAAGGTTCGCCGATTTTGTCTCTACAATCGGATTTTCACACAGCAAATTCGACAACTCCCTATTCATCTATCATAAAGGACAAGATATGGCTTACATTCTCTTCTATGCTGACGATATTGTTTTGACAACTTCATCCACTTCTCTTCGTAATACTATCATGCAACAACTCGCCTCAGAATTTTCCATGAAAGATTTAGGTCCTTTGAGTTATTTTTTTGGGTATCGCCGTCAAGAGGACCCAATCCTCTTTTCCTAAACCAACAAAAATATGCCGAAGACATTAATGATCGAGCCGGCATGACATCCTGCAAACCAATGCCAACGCCAGTCGACACTAAACCCAAATAGAGTTCACATTCTGGCACTCCTTATGAAGATCCCACACTCTACAGAAGTTTAGCAGGGGCTCTCCAATACCTAACTTTATATCACGTATGCAATCCAACAGATTTGTCTACATATGCATCATCCTCGAGTTGAACACATGACAACCTTGAAACACATTCTTTGTTACATCCAAGGCACTCTCTCTTATGGCATCACTCTCTCCAAATCGACTATTTCCGATCTCGTTGCTTATACGAATGCTGATTGGGGCGGGTGCCCCGATACACGTCGGTCCACATCCAGGTATTGTATCTTTCTCGACAATAATTTGATCTCATGGTCCTCGAAGTGGCAACCAACTTTGTCGCGATGATTTGCAGAAGCAGAATATCGGGGTGTTGAAAATGTCGTCACCAAATCTTGTTGGATCCGAAACCTTCTCTTGGAACTACATGTCCCAATTTCGAAGGCTACTCTCGTATATTGAGACAATGTAAGCGCAATCAACCTTTTCGGTAATCCTGTTCAACATCAACGTACGAAGCATATTGAAATGGACAACATTTTGTATATGAAAAAGTTGCCCAAGTCACATTCGGATTCGTCATGTACCCTCTCGTTACCATATAGCCGATATTTTCACCAAAGGACTTCCACGCATCCTATTCACAGATTTTAGAGACAGTCTTCACGTTCACAAGGTTCCCGTATCGACTGCGGGGGAGTGTTAGCAGTCTATTTTAGGAATATATTACTATTGTAATTATCTAATTTCAGTTACAATAGTATAGCCTTGATCTTAGCCTATAATTGATTCTATTGTTATATATATATTGTAACTTCTCATTTCAACTCAATGAAGGAGATTCATACCAAATTACAATATATATATATATATATATATCATCCCAATAACTTTTCAAGGTCACATTCCATGGCTAAAATTAAACCAAATATGAAAAATATCTTTAGATCCACAAAACCCCATAAAATAGAGCTCAAAACACCCAAAAACTTACCTCATCAAGATCTTGAAGCCTCCCGTCATAGATATTCAATCTTCAAGGTTCTACTATTCATTTGCTAAAAAAAACGTTCCAAAACGTCTCCAAATATCCAAAATCGCCAAGGGAGAGGGGAGGGGAGATGGTGGAAGAAATGGGTGAAAAATCCTAAAAATCGTACTTAAAAGATATCCAAAGGCTTTCTGTGACCTATCTCGCGGCCTAAGTCAGGTTGTTAGTCGCGTGTGTACAATAACTCAAACTTTCAGGATAGAAAGTTGCACAACTTGGCCCGCGGCTTCAAGTGGCGAGACTAGTGGCCCAAATTTCTATTGGCTCCCAATACACCCAAATCCTTACCAAAACTCCCCGTACTAATTGTTTTCATAGCACAATGCATTCAACTTACTAAAGACCTCTAGAATCTCATATAAAACGTAAATCCCAAAATGTTGTACCCATAAAAATCTGGGTGTTACAATCCTCCCAACTTTAAAAGTAATTTCGTCCTTGAAATCTAATTCATCAACATAACTTTTGAATGTCACGCTCAACAGATTTCCTTAGTTCCCAAATGAATTTTGACTTTCTTTTTTGTAATAGTCAAGCCTTGACAATAGGGTTCCCTCGAAACATCGATATTATGCACTTCCTTCTTCCCTCAAACATTTCAACTGTGAGAGGTACATGGGATGATTCACAAATCCTACGCAACTCAGAGCACCAGTCTAATAGATGGCTCATTATTTATCCCTCACCAAGAGGGCACGATTCAAGAACGAAAACATCGACCAAATAAAATTCCACAAACCATCTGACTCATTTCCATAGAAGTGTCTCTTACAAACTCGGTCTTAGTCGAGGACTTGGTTACCTTCTAGTCAAAATTTCTATGTCAAGCTCCATAATTACCAATACCTAGTCCAACCTCAACGGTGATACATTTCACCACTACCAGTGGTGAACATTAAACGTTGGAAAAATCAATTTCCAACACTAAGACCCAGTTACCTCCCAACCTTCAGGTGGCTAATACTACTTTAATATTAGCTTACTACCTCAACTAACCACTTCCACAAAATGATGGCCAAAGGGAATTTACTCTAAATTTTTTCTAACTAACCTCTAATGAAATCGTGCTACACTTCTTTTTTGCCTTCAAAACTACATTAACTTTTGCAAAAGAGACCCAACCATAGTTGAACATACTCTTTTCATTTCCGGGTACCATGTACACGTTGACTTTACCTGGGAGGTAAAGAATCTGTATTAACTTACTGAATAGGTCACCCAATACCAGTAATGCGTTAATAAATTAATTTTTACTAGCCAAAGTCTTTATAATAAAATGATTGCCACTTAAGGCCTTCTTCAGACATCCACACAAAATTTATCTAATAATGATTACCATAAAAGATTTATCGTCATTTTCTTGACAAAATTCTAACCACTAGCTTGGTTCGGTCCCACACAACTCTGAATTCGTACACTAGTACAAAAACTCATATTTGCCACGGTTAAAAACCGTGGCCATAGGCCTTTGGCCACAGTTTTTTTTTCAATCAAACCGTAGCCTATTCTTGCGTGACCATTGATACCTTTTTGTCACGTTTAAAATGTGTCACCGTATCAAATAAAAAACCATAGCCATAGCCTAAAAACCGTGGCTATAAACGTATCTAATATCTAAGGTATTGGAGCATTTTTACTATAACCGTGGCAATAAACTACTTATTGCCACACAAACTCACGTTAAACGTGGCCATTAGCTACCTTTTGGTCACACAAATTAAAGAAAACTATGACAATAAACTATTTACGGCCACACAATTTATTTTTAAGGTGGCCAATGATTACCCGTATAATCACGTATATTTGTATTAACGTGACCATAAACTACTTATCGTCACGCCAACCTTATATAACCGTGACAATTCATGTCATATGGTTACACTTAAACTTTTGAAGCGTGACTATTAGTTACCTTTTGGTCACATGAACTAACTAAAACCGTAGCGATAAATCAGTTTTTGCCACATAAATTTCATATTAACCATTGCCAATTGATAACATTTGGTTATACTAAATTGTTAAAAATGTGGCTATTAATTAACTTTTGGTCACATGAGTTAATTAAAAGCGTGGCCATAAACTATTTATAGCCATGTAAATTTTACATTAACAGTGGCCATTTCATGACATATGGTTACACTGAATTGTTAAAAACTGTGGCTATTGGTAGCCTTTGGTTACACAAAATAGCTAAAATCGTGATCATATACTATTTATAGCCACACAAATTTCATATTAACCGTGACTAATTCGTGACATATAGTTACGCTGTATTTTTAAAAACCGTGACTTTTGGTAGTCTTTTGGTTACACGAAATAACCAAAACCATAACGATAAACTAGTTATAGTCACAAATTTTAAAATAAACATGACCGATTCATGATGTATGGTTACGTAACCATGGCTATTTGTTTCCTTTTGGTCACACGAAATAACTAAAACTGTGGCAATAAGCTATTTACAACCACTTAATTTTTAGAAACATGGTTATATGTTATCTTTTGATAACACAAAAATAGAAAATTGTGGCTAAATATTAAAATCATAGTCAAATTCATGACATATAGTTAAGTTGGAAACGTGCCTATATGTTATCTTTTGGTCACAAAATAATAGAAATTCGTGGGTAACTCACGACATAAAATTTCGCTTAGTATGTGGAATTATGGCTACCGGTTACCTCTTGGTCACAAAAAATATAAAAAACCATAGCCAAATTCATGACATATAGTTACGTTTAATTTTTAGAATTCAATTAAATTATGAATCTATGCCGATTCCGAATATATGAATTGTGCTAAAGATTCAAAACCTATTTTCGGCCTTTTTCTAAAAAAATGAAAAAATTCTAATGGATAGGTTAAGTTTTGGTCACACAAAATATTAAAAACCATAGTCAAATTCATGACATATAGTTACGTTTAATTTTTAGAAACGTGGCTATAGGTTAACTTTTGGTCACACAAAACATTAAAAATCATAGCCAAATTAATGACATTTAGTTATGTTTAATTTTAAAAAACGTGGCTATAGGTTACCTTTTAGTCATACAAAATATTAAAAACCATAGTTAAATTCTTGACATATAGTTACTCTTAATTTTTACAAACGTGGCTATAAGTTACTTTTTGGTCACACAAAATAAGAAACCAGTAGCCAATTCAAGACATATAGTTACACTTAAATCTAGAAGCATGTCTATTAGTTACCCTTTAGTCATGCGATCTACTAAAAATCGTGGCAATAACTATTTATTAGTCACGCAATTGATTCATCAGAATCATGGCTAATGGTCTGATTTTTGTGACAATAAATTATTTTAATCATGGTTTTAACCATACTAATAGCTACACATATTGCATACTAACTGTGGCGAAATCATCACATATAGTTACGTTTCATATTTATAACCGTGACTATTGTTACCTTTTGGTCACACAAAATAATAAAAACCATGAGTATTAACACCGTGACTTTCGGCCATGTTTTACAAATTTTTGTGGCTATATATTTATTTCTTTTGGTCACAGAATCTTTTCTTTATGTAGCCATATGTTGGTCTATGGTCACGAATAATAACCATCAAAATACAAAACCATGGTTTAGACAAAAACCATGACTATATGTCTGCCTATAGCCACGGTTTTTAGTCACTACTTGACATGGAATAAAAATTGTGGCAGTAAAGAACCATTTAGTCACTGTTTTATGTAAACCATGACATTATGTTTAAACATTTTTTGTAATGGTCACACTTTTTGAGTTAAGTCGTGGCTAACCCGATACTCAAACTTTATTTATGACTTTTAGCCACGGTTCTAAACCTAACCGTGACTAACTTTATTTTCAAAACCGTGGCAAAAACCCATTTTTGTACGTACTCCAAACCATCAAACGGACACGAATTGTATGGATAACCGGAAGTTTCTTTTATCAAGCGAGTCTTGCCATTAGCTTGACATTTCATACAAAAACGTAAGGATACATTCTACAGAAAATCGATTAATCAAAACTCCACGATTACACAACTCTTAGAATGCACTCCAACATTGACACTTCAAACAAAATGATTGCAATCATAACTCACTAATTATCAAAAATATAATCTCCTCAGAACCACCACATATTTTGCGAACATTTCTTAGAATTCAAGTACTCGAATGTGAACCTCAAAATCAAAAGTTAATCTTAATAAATGATCTTACCATAATATGGTCTTCATTCCTAACACTGCTTCAACTAGAAATGTCGTTTTAAAGTTGGCACATAATATGAGAATTTGAATCTTATAACTACAACACTCTAGCGTTTGAGCCCACAGTTTTTTTTCTCTAACCGAAATGAATCACCAAAAAGGTGTACCACCAATAATAAACATGTCGCCAACGAGACAATCCATCAAATCAACTCAAACAATGCAGACAACCACATAAATCTCCAATCCGAAGATTACTGAAATGGAAAAATCACTACTTTAAAAACTGGGATGACTCATAAGTCTAGTACCCCAAAATTTAAACGTTTTCCAGTTATTTAGATCAAAATTACAAAATACAAGGCTAACGAAAAGTCCGGTCATCCGACGCTACAACTCCCAAGGACTCATCTAGTCCTTAATTACAACTCCTTTCACAAAAAGGGTTTTAAATCTATGGGTTTATGAGTACAACTTTAAGGGGTTTTCAAGTACAAAACTTAACAAATACGTCAATTTACAACTTTAAAGGTTTTACTGAACATAAAATTATGTTGGACAACCTAAGGGGGGGGGGGGGGTAAGGTTGTATTTAAAATCTTTTACTTTCAAAAATTCTTTTATAAATAAATACAGTACTGAAACAGTATAAATAAATCAGAGTATACAAATAATAAATATACAACAATTATATAAACAGATATAATTAAAATGCACAGCGGAATAAATAAAGAGATAAAGGTTAGAGATACTTGACACGGAGATTTACTGATTTACCACCAACTGTGATAAACCAGCAGCCGAGACACTTCCCGACACGATCCAATAAATGTATTCTTTACGGTAGAATACAAACCAAATACAGAGCAAAGTAAACGGTTCTCTAAGCCTCAGCTTATTGAGATGTACAGGATCACACACCCGTTATTCAAATACTTACAAGAGGAGTATAACTCACAATGGGTAATCACTCTTGTATAATATCTCACACTTGGATATTTTATAAAAAAAGGTTTTATAAAATATATATATTAAATGAGAGAGATCAGATGAGCAGTGATGGTGTTGGTTGTATCTGTATTGTCTATCTTATCTTCTCCACCATCGCATGCATTTATATAGCAGCTCTTCCAACGGATACATGCATTCGCGGTATACCGCCAAATGCACGCGGTATACCGTGCAGTAAAAAGTACACTGTCAGAAGAGAAAGTCAACCCTGCAAAACAAACGTAAACTTGTATCCGCGGTATACCGGCTAAACATCGCGGTATACCGCCCAACTGTACCCGCGGTATACCTGCTAAACACCGCGGTATACCTGCGTCAGAAAAAAGTACGACCAATCAATCAGAGGTAACATCAAGCCGCCGCGGTATACCTGCTGAACCTCGCGGTATACCTGCGTCAGAAAAAGCAAAATCTTGCTAGATCTTCTAAAAAAAACTTTATTTATTTAAAATCAATTATGGTTTTTAGAAATATCCAAGTGGTATATTATTTTAGGGTGTTTATCATTATAAATTATAAACACTAATGACAACGTAAATCTTCCGTCTTGAACTCTTCAGATAAGATCTTCGTGTTCTTCAAGAACTGTACACTTGGATAGGATTGTTAGATAAACAATAATACGGTGTGTTTGTAATCATCAAAATAAATATATATAAATATATAGAGATGTGGTACACTTGCACCAACAATCTCCCCCTTTTTGATGATGACAAACACAACCGCTAAGCAAGAGCATATGCGGTTTCTCTCCCCCGTTTGTCGAAGCAAAAAGGGTTAAGAAAGACGGTATGCTCCCCCTCGAGAGATGCTCCCCCTCAAAATATGCATATAATTGAGGTAGCATAAACTCATGGGTAAAGATAAAAAGCTCCCCCTCAAATTAATAACGATATTAAATTGAAGATTTTATAAAATTTGAGGGATAAAATAAGCATAATAAATGACATGAAACAAAATAACCAAAAAGAAACACTTGCACCAAAAAGGATCTTAAGGCTTCGATTTTCGGTTAATTTTATGTGATTTAAAAAAAATCACCACGTATTATGACCTCGTCAGGTAACCACGTATTATAACCTCGGCAGGTAACCACGTATTATAACCTCGGCAGGTAACCACGTATTATAACCTCGGCAGGTAACCACGTATTATAACCTCGGCAGGTAACCACGTATTATAACCTCGGCAGGTAACCACGTATTATAACCTCGGCAGGTAACCACGTATTATAACCTCGGCAGGTAACCACGTATTATAACCTCGGCAGGTAACCACGTATTATAACCTCGTCAGGAAACACGTATTATATCCTCGTCAGGAAACACGTATTATATCCTCGCCAGGAAACACGTATTATATCCTCGCCAGGAAACACCTACAAAAGGCAAAGAAAATTTTTCGTGGTACCCTTTTCTTATGGGTCCTTTTAACAGTTAGTATAAAACATAAACTGCAAAAAATATGTTGTCGACATAAAACAAACACGACAAACATACAAAGCCATATAAATGGTTTAAAACCATAAACGCATTCCACCCGGATTATCAACATTAAACATTCCTTTCGGAATCCATTTTCTAACCATTTTAATTTTACGATCGTATTTATCATAGACGTAAAAAGAAGTATGCGGATTAACATTTTTCTTAGGATTCGCAAACTTATTATTATACATAAACGCATGTGATTTTCTCGACATATAATTCACATAATTCATTTTAGGAACATACGGAGGTTTTTGCGTTTTATTTTTAACAACAAATTTAGGTTTTTCAAAAACCTTTTTAATTGGCATACAATCACATTTTTCAATACACGTATTTGAACCAATGCCTTTTCGGCAATTAATGCGATTAGACATATTTAGCATTTTTAACACTTTATCATTGCTATTTTGAAATGCATTAGCTAACAGATTATCTTTTTCATATAAATCGCATTTAGCTTTTAAACATGCATTATCATTTTCAAGTATATCGCATTTTGTACATAAAATATTTTCACATGTTCTTTTCTCTAAACATGTAATTTTATCATTTAAAATAACACAAGATTTACAAATATCTTTTTCACTTAATTTATTTTCTAATTTAGTGATAACATCTAAATCATGAGCAAATTTTTGTTTACCGTCATCTATTTCCTTTTTATATATAGATACGGTTTCTTTTAAATTAGAAATTTCATCTTTATATTTATTTGCGAGAGCAGCCATATCATGAAATGATTTATATAATTCGTCAAGATTATTTTCATTGTCACTATAATAATTATCACTATAATTACTATCACAATTATTTTTAGAAGAATATGATGAAGATACCTCATTATCATGGTCGGCCATGAGACATGTTTCTTCATTTCTTTGATCTCGGGTTTCGTCTCTCTTTTCTTTTGAGTTTTCACCATAGGTGATGTTCAAGTTCTCCCAAATATCACGAGCAGTTTCAAAGAGATAAACACGCTCAATATCATCGTTAGTAAGAACCGAAAAGAGAAAATTTTTGGCTTCATAATTTAAACAATAATTAGCCTCATCTTCGTCGGACCATTCCGAGCTAGGTTTTTCAACAACTTTGTTGTTTTGAAATTTTGTGGGTTTGAAATTTCCTTTAATAATAATATCCCAAATTTTTTGATTTATCCCACGAACATAACGTTCAAAAGAATTTGCCCAAAGATCAAAATTTTCGAAATCAATAAGAAGAGATTTAGAAAACCAAGCATTTTGTTGAGCCATAACAAAAACGGATTTTAAAAAAAAATTAAATAGACGATTTTTGAAAGCCCTGCTCTGATACCAAATGTTGGACAACCTAAGGGGGGGGGGGGGGGGGGTAAGGTTGTATTTAAAATCTTTTACTTTCAAAAATTCTTTTATAAATAAATACAGTACTGAAACAGTATAAATAAATCAGAGTATACAAATAATAAATATACAACAATTATATAAACAGATATAATTAAAATGCACAGCGGAATAAATAAAGAGATAAAGGTTAGAGATACTTGACACGGAGATTTACTGATTTACCACCAACTGTGATAAACCAGCAGCCGAGACACTTCCCGACACGATCCAATAAATGTATTCTTTACGGTAGAATACAAACCAAATACAGAGCAAAGTAAACGGTTCTCTAAGCCTCAGCTTATTGAGATGTACAGGATCACACACCCGTTATTCAAATACTTACAAGAGGAGTATAACTCACAATGGGTAATCACTCTTGTATAATATCTCACACTTGGATATTTTATAAAAAAAGGTTTTATAAAATATATATATTAAATGAGAGAGATCAGATGAGCAGTGATGGTGTTGGTTGTATCTGTATTGTCTATCTTATCTTCTCCACCATCGCATGCATTTATATAGCAGCTCTTCCAACGGATACATGCATTCGCGGTATACCGCCAAATGCACGCGGTATACCGTGCAGTAAAAAGTACACTGTCAGAAGAGAAAGTCAACCCTGCAAAACAAACGTAAACTTGTACCCGCGGTATACCGGCTAAACATCGCGGTATACCGCCCAACTGTACCCGCGGTATACCTGCTAAACACCGCGGTATACCTGCGTCAGAAAAAAGTACGACCAATCAATCAGAGGTAACATCAAGCCGCCGCGGTATACCTGCTGAACCTCGCGGTATACCTGCGTCAGAAAAAGCAAAATCTTGCTAGATCTTCTAAAAAAAACTTTATTTATTTAAAATCAATTATGGTTTTTAGAAATATCCAAGTGGTATATTATTTTAGGGTGTTTATCATTATAAATTATAAACACTAATGACAACGTAAATCTTCCGTCTTGAACTCTTCAGATAAGATCTTCGTGTTCTTCAAGAACTGTACACTTGGATAGGATTGTTAGATAAACAATAATACGGTGTGTTTGTAATCATCAAAATAAATATATATAAATATATAGAGATGTGGTACACTTGCACCAACAAATTATAATCAATCTTACGCACTCATAAAATTACTATCGCAACCAGGTAGTCATGCAAAGTGGTCACAAATGGCACACATATAAAACCAGTTTGAAAGTTGTGTGACTGTTACTCGAAGTAATAATGACAACAACGAAAATATGCTCAACAAAATTATAAATAGACCGCTACGGGCCCCACATACACTTACTCATGCCATGTATGTAGTTCAACTCATGCACTAAAATAATGTGCAACAATACGTGTTTGTAGAAAATGCGTAAAACTCAAGGGAAAACATGCAAATGAACGTCATCAAAATCTTCACCTCTAACAACAAAATAGCATAGGATAAAAATTTCAATAAATCTTTATATACAAACACATGCAATAGAGAAAGCTTAACCGTTTCAAAATTTCACCCTTGAGCCATAAAACGCCATGAAGTAAAAAATTCCAATAAAACTTGCAAACAAACGTAGGAGATAAAGTAGTTTCATGCATTTAAAACTCGACCCCAAATTTCTCATATACATCATATTATAATCCAAAATGTGCAATACCACATGTTCGTTTAAAATTCAAATCAAAAGTTGCACAACAATCGAGTTTCACAAGTTTTCTAGCAACATAGTGATATGAAACAAAATCCCCAACAAAACTGTGGATGCAAAAGTATGAACTAATGTAGTTCCTTGCAATTTAAAACATGACTAATATCTCACATACACCAAATGTTTCTCAAAACCCGTAACAAAATATTGCACGCCCCATGGGTAAGAAACAAAACAATTCCTTCAAATTCAAAACTATCTTACAATATGCATTTCAATAATTTGCAATGGTAGCAAAACAATATGGAGAAAAATATCAATAAAACTTGTATGAAAATCTTATGCAACTAAAACAATTTAGGAATTTTCAAAACATGGGCTACACTCTTATGCGTGCCAAAACATTCCCCAAAATTATTAACCTGATAGGTACAAATGTTTTGGCAATCAGGAAATAATTTGTGCAATTTATTTAAAAAAACGTGCATGCATTTGATTGGGACCCAAATTCTTAAAACCACGTTCGCCAAGCCTACTAGTCACAAGACCAACTTGGAAAGCTCATATCTTATGACGATAATCCACAACTAATTCGGTTAACCTTACATATTTCTTCCAAAATAACGACGATTCAACAAGCCTCTGATTCAAACTTAACCAATATCTCTGACCCACAATAGTCAGGTTAACGTAATTGTCATACGTAATTGTCACGCATAGTGACAATGCTACATACATCAATTCTTCTAACTGTTATTCACTAGAAATACACTCAGTACTCCATCGATCATTACATAAAAGGTAGTTCAAACACTCCCATGTAACTGTAAATTTACAGTAACAGTGGCCAGGTGTAACCATGAATGTACCATACATGAGAGTTCTTGCTACCATCTTTATGATTCTCGATTCTAGTGCCTCTATTGACCTCCATGTATCCTATCTTAAAGTGCCTAATCGTACATTTTGACTTTCATTCACTTAGAAAAAAATGCTAGTTTGAGTTTAGGTATCCTAAATCAATACCTAAATCTCTTAAACTTATGCTCTAATACCAACTTGTACCTCTCAAATCTGAAAAGAGCGACTAACTTAAAATTTTGGATAATACATCAAATAAACAATAAATCCCTTTTTATAAATCAATACTTAAATTAACTCGAGTAGCAAAACTAGATTTAACATCAACAATAACCAAGCCCTACGTCAAGACTAGGTCAAGGTCGAGTGTACTAAAACCCAATAACAATCGCTTTCTCCAAATGCAGAAGACGTCATCGAATAACTAGATCATTCTTGTGCCATTCTCTAACACTTAACTCATCATGATGTCACTAGTACCAAACCCCAACAAGGACCTGATGCATATGCCGACAAATAAAAAGGGTTAGGCTTAATGTAACACCCGTATTTCTTACGTATAGGTAAGCTTGGCAGTAAAAGAACCCTAAGGTTTAGTCTCGGCTTTATACGATTTAATAGGTTGTTTTAACCCACTTAGAATGTACGTGAGGCCTTGGAATAAATCAGGATGTTGATGAAGTGTTTGGAGCCGGTGGTACCTACCCGACGATTGTGTCATGCGAGAGTGCCAAGGGCACAATCGCGGGCACCATCGCGAGTAATGTACCTCGAGTTTTGGGGTGGTCGGCAAGAGTGCCCTTGCGAGAGTGCCACTGGCACAATCGCGGGCATGATCGCTCGTACGCAACTGGGCTATAAAAACCCCCTTTAGCCGAGTTTTGACCTATCTCCTCACTTCCCCACTTCCTCCAACTCGTTTTTGGAGCATTTAAGATGTTATCTCGCCAACAAACCCTTCCCTCATAAATTCTTGACCTAAAAGGCATTGAAGATCTTCCTTGGTGCATCTAGAGTACCTAAGGAGCATTTATTGTGAAACATCTCAACTCCTCATTCCATTTTCATCAACCAAGATCTAGGGTTTGCAACTTTTCTAGGTTTTTGCTAGAAAACCTAAATTGTGAGTACTTAAATCCTTGATAAACATTATTATGTGTTTTATATTTATCCTTTATCTTGTTACCTAACATTTTCTTGAAAGGCTCCATATTTTGATATTAAGCTCATTTTTCCATACTTTGGGGATTTGGGGCTTAATGGTGAAGAGAAGAGTTATGTAGATGCATAAACTACTTGAATCCTACATTTTCATGATGGTATTTATTTTGGAAAGATTATGTCTTAATTTAGGGTTTTGAGCTTAATGACTTGGCTTATGGCTTAATGAGGAATTGCATGACTTAATGATGATATTCCATCTTATTATGAGTATTGCCTTATGTATTGTTACATTGGATACTATACCTCATGGTTGTACATGCCTAAATACGATGGTATGCTTTAGAAGCATGTATGTAGGGAATCTATGTGTTTAATGGACATGTGAATGGAATATTAATGTTGCTATGTGGAAATACATGGTAAATGAGATGGTTGGACCATGTTTTATGGGAATGATATACCTTAATGTATAAGTACTACTTGGAGTAGTTGTCTGATGGTATTTATATTTTGGATGAATCATCAAGTAGGCACTAGGAGGATATAGTCTTGGGCGCCACCTTGGATGTATGCGCCTAGATCTCCGCCTTTGGGGCAATGCCTTAGAGGTAGTCCCCAATGTACCAGGCCTTGAGGTGTTACTCGAAGGAGTAGACACTAAGGTATATTGTCTCTTGAGGTGTAACTTATTTTGGTGTTTTGGGTCTCCCCCATTGATTCCAGTTTGTGAATGACCATGTATATGAAATGTATTTATAAAATACTGCATGCTATATTAATTGTTCATCTCACTTGGCTTTTGGCCTAACACTTGCTTGGTGTTTTATGTGTACCTCAGATTTTAGCGGAGCCGCCTCTAAGACGGTTTAGGCAGGAGTGTGTGAGCTTGGGGGTACACTTTTGGGATGCCGTTGTTAGAAGACTAAATCAGATTAGAGATGACGCCCTTTTGTAATCTTATTTCTATAATAGAGAATAGATTAGTTGGTTGTCGTTTGATTTCCGATTATATATATTTGTAATTAAACAAGCATTTGTATATCCCCCTTTTTGGGAAACTTGTGCTATGCATTTTATACCGCTCTTCCGTTTTATGGAAGTTTTTGTTTAGTGTTACACTTAACATCTAGTGAGTTCAAGCAGTTTTCATCATAATCAGAAAACTGAAAGACTGTTGATTTAAATCATAATTTTGAAAATGAAATGTCCTTATCTTAGCAACATCTTTCCAAAACCCACCATTTTCTTGATGTAAACTTATTAATCAAATTACTTATTTATACGCGACCAAAACCAAATACTCACACAACCAATAATAAATCTATGATGTTTTGACCATATCTCACTCTTCCGAGCTCCGTTTGAGGTGATTCAAGATGTTTCGGAAAGCCAACAGATGGGGAAACAACTTTGTAGTTTTAAGTTTTCACAAAATCGGAATGCATATGGAACAAAATTGACGTCAAATGCAGAATGCTGGACAGAGGGAAAATGGGAGTACAAGTTGGAACAGTAGCAAAGTTGAATATATATATATATATATATATATATATATATATATATAAGGGACTATTCAAGGGAGAACTAGTTAGTTTGTGATAACTGTGAGATCCAATGTGAGCCACATAATAAAGGATAAATTTGGAAGTTATTAATTTTGGTAATTTTGACTGAAATTTAATTTAAAGGGCATATTAGGTATTAAGTGTTTTTATCTCTCCTCTCTCCTCTCTCCGACAGTCGGTTATGATTATGATACCACATGTGATACCACTTGTGATACCACTTGTGATGCCACTGTGACACCCTCTGAGATACCCAATAACATCTAAACAGAAAGACACAAACATACTAGGATACACACTCTGATACTCATGTGATACCAAATATGGTCTGGGTTTTTAGAACACAAATACCCAGTGTGATACTCACTATGATACCCTTCTATACGCGTTGAGACCAGATCTGATCCGGGTTTTTAAACCACACATACCAAGTGTGATACCAGTGTGATACCCTCTATGATGAGAGCTCACTTGAACAAATATGGCAGATCAGAGTTCTAAGATTTTCACCAAACCCCATTTGAATAATGCTTTGAAGATTATCTTGACCAAATCCTGGAAACTGCAACAATAAATCTTGTTAAATTTCACATAAATGTTGGTTTTTTCTAATGAAATTAAGTGGGTGATTCAATATGTTTACATGGAATTTATGAGCAGATCCATTGAAGAGTGTTTGTGGGTTTTGATCATAAAAAGTTGATTGAACTGGGTGAGAAAGATTATTGTTTGAATGATTAATCTACAATTCAACTCATACTCATATAAGAAAGTCTAATGATGATGACATTTTTAGGGTTTTGAGAAAGAAGATGACTACGTAGTTACGTTAATGGCGTCGAAATCGAGACTTGGATTCGCTGTAGCTAAGTTCATGGAAAGAAACTATGAAAACACAGAGATTTCGAAGAACATTATAAGAGGGTTGAAGCTTTTTAAACGAATCAAAAATGGCGGATTTGATTAGAATTATGTTGTACCTCAACTTGTTTCCTGCAATGATTGCACGTAATTGATCATTTCATCAAACTTCCATAATTTGTTGAGAAGAAAAAGGAAACAAAATCTTTTATTGATAATTGTTAAAAAAATATTTAAATTAGATTTTATCAAACTAGTGTTGGTCACCGTGCGTTGCGCGGTGGCGATAATTATTTTATAAGAAATGCAATTGAAAATAATAATGTATTTCAAAAGTGATTAGTTTGCATATATCGATAGTAGTTTTTTTTTTGTTACGAAGAGTTTAATATGCACTGGGTAATAATTATGTTTTTATGCTAATATAATACGAACAACATGACCCACAACCATATCATCATTATTGAAAATAATATGTATGTGTGTGTGTGTGCAAGCGCAAATTAGTTAATTAATAGCAAGATGGTCTATATATGTTTATACATCCTTGTTGTGTTTCATTTTTTTCAATATTACGTTATGTTGATTATTTAAAGATGTGTTAAGTGTATCTTAAAACCTACAAAACATAACCTAAAAATTAGTGTCACACGTTAACATAAAACATAACCTAATTAATTCATAAAATAATTAGTATGTATTTATACTATTAAAAAAAATATGTAATAACACAACACATTTTTTATACATACCTGATTAAAATTTTCCATGTTCTCTTCAACTTTCATCTTCTTCACCCCTCACCAAAATAATTTCTAGGATTTCATTTTATTTTTTGTTGAAAACATAGACATCATAAATTATCACAATATTGACAAATGTCTCATTAGAATTTTTTCTTGAAGTAGTCAAAATATAACACAATTATCAATCACGTATAAAAGGTTAATGTCGATGGAGCTTAAACTTAAAAAAATAATTATCAGATCATGTAATCATAAAATATCAAAATTTTATTTGAATCTATATGATTCAAATGTAAACACAATTATCTTATGATAACAACAAATCCAACAATATGCGAGAGAAAAAAATATAATAACAAATTGGCGATGATCGAATAAATGTTAAGTAAAATGTAAAAATTATATTTGTTGACTATTTTTATAAATCTCTCTCTCTCTCTCTCTCCACACACACACACACACATATATATATATATAGTGTTTGGTTCACGTGACACCCACTTGTTTTCGTCAGACCCGTGAAACCACAAACAACACTGAAACTTTACAGCAAAACACTGTGAACGTTAAAAACTCTGAATCTTCACAGTGTTTTGCTGTGAAGGTTCAATGTTATTTAGGTTGTCTCAATGATCTTATATTGTAATCGTCTTTAAAAAATACAATAATACATGATTAAATATAATACAAACGGTGTTTTTTATCATAATTATTATCTTTTTATAAAAACAAAGACGTAGAAGTTTTAAAATCTAATATATAAAAAAGAAATCAAGGGTTCATCTCCTTTTTCATTTAGTCGCAAAGTTATTTTCTTCCAATATTTTTTTCCTTTTCAACAATAATTTTTTGTATTTAAAACTTTTCTTTTTGCAATATGGGTCAAATTTTAGATTGATGCATCAGCCAACTGAACACGATTACATTGCATTCGCAAACACCATCAGTTTTTCACTTACTTGTGTGGGGGGTGATTCACCAACTTCATTTCCTAAATTGATAGTTTTCGATAACATTGTTGATAATGAAACTCTTACGTTGTATGAAGCAAAAAGTAAATTCATAAATGAAAATTAGTATAGTATTAAACATGATTCAATAATTGAAGGTCAAGAAACAAACTTTGGATAATATTAGTCGATTTACATTCTCATAAAACTTAGATTTCTCAAATGTAACTCTAAGAATATCTATTAATTTATATATCAAACTATAATTGAATATAATTATGTAGATTTACGCCCCCTTTGCGAGAAACAACGTAGTACTTGAATAAACAATACACAAATATTCTTTTAGTGTTGTCACGTTGTGGGCTATGCTCATGAGAAAAAAAAATAGAGAAATGAGAACCAAGGTAAATAATACATAATGAAATTATAAAATAGACAAATCAAGAATATATTAAAATTAAGGAATAGTTGGATGAAATCATTACATGTACTAATGTATATGTGTACCATGGTGATGAGACTTTAATGCTACTCCGCATATTTGATGATCTTTAGAGCTTGTTTCTGTTTGTGTCACCTACTACAAAAAACACAAAATCAAGAATAGAAATGAGAACTATGATAATAATACATAATGAAAATTATAAAATAGACAAAATCAATAAATGAGAACTAAGGTAATAATACATAATGAAATTATAAAATAGACAAAATCAAGCATAAATTGAGATGGAGTAGTTGAATGAAATCATTACATGTAGTAATGTATATATGTACCATGGTGATGAAGCTTTAATACTCCTCCGCATATTTGGTGATCTTTAGAGCTTGTTTTTTTTGCTTGTATCACCTACTACAAAAAAAACAACATAAAGATCGTCAACACAATATCAAATAACTTAACTATAAACAAAAGTTCATACCCTAGATCGATCTTTTAGTGAGAAAAAATGTATTATGGAGGTAGGTTGTATGACAAAGAAGTAAAAAACCAATAACATGTGCAAAAAAATATACTTGTGCTTAAATAAGGGAAAATGAATGATTAATAAAATAAATGAGGAAATATGAATGGTTAATAATATTTATGAACATAAATTGCAATAAAACAAATGATTAATATAGGAAGATGAATGGTTTAGGTATTGAAAGTTAATTAAAGTGATGTCAAAATTACCAAAATACCATTCTTTAAGTGAAAATATATTTTTCATAAAAGGACATTAAGGTCTTTAACATATCAAATATTTTAAAAAATCAAAAAGCTAAGAAAAAAAAATGGTCTTATCATGCTTAGAAGATGCCACCTCATCATCTTTGGTTTTCTCTTTTAATATATATATTGATTACTAATACACCCTTACCTACCATTAAATAAATATAATTAATATAATAAATTGATTGACTCACATTGGATCTCACGGTTATCACAAACTACACAGTTTTCATTTTATTAGGCCCCTATATATATATAAATCAATTTTTGTTGGAGCCATGTTTTTTAGAAAAGAAAATGGGTTGGACGTGCGTTTCATTAAGATAAGAAAGAAAGAAAAAGGGGCCTTCATGCATTGAGTAGTCTTGGGCTGTGAGGTTTGCAAAAAAAAAGGAGTAAATTACGGATTTGGTCTCTGTGGTATGTTGATTTTTACGGATTTCGTCTTTAGACTTCATTTATTATGGATTTGGTAATAATGGTATGCAAATCTGTTGGATTTGGTCCCTGGACCAAAAGACCATCTATTTGGTCCGTTAAAAGTGAGGGCAAAATGGTGTTTTTTGATTTTTTTTTTTGAATTTTAACATTTTTTTAAAATTAATTTTTTTATATTTAAGGGGCTATATTGTATTTATTGAAACTTGAAGGGCCACTGTCACTCTCTTCACCACTCCTTCCAACCACCCTTACGTCTCCGCCTCCCTCTAAGACACACCCACCACCATCATCTCCATCCCCTTCCCTCAAAGCATCCTCGGCGTCGCCCTCGACGTCGAGTGCACAAAAAAACTCCCCTCCATTTTCCTCTTCCTCCCATTCGTCTCCCCCATAAAACTCATCAAACCCCACTTCAAACAAGCCCTCCACTCCCTGAAAACTCCGGTCACCTTCATGGTCACCGATGGCTTCTTCGGCTGGACACTCGAGGAAAACGGAGGGAAGAGCTCTGGGCAGCCTATTAGGAAAACGAAGGGAAGCCTGAGACTAACCCATTTGGAGCTCGGACGGTCAGGATTTATTTACGTGAAGTTACAGATTCTCAAGCTAAAGAAAGAGGGATCAGGTACGAGAAGAAGAAGAGCAAGTGGTCGCCGCAACCGCCACATTCATAAACACCACCACCGATACGGCCTCTTTCTTGATCAAGTTAGCCACTTTCTGGTCATAATTTCATAACAAATATTATATTCTCTATGAAACGTGAACCCACTGTGAACTAGCCTTCTTTCCAAAACGATGATCGGAGCAGTGATGGGATGATGGAGATCGTCGAACGGAGCATGGTAGTTTTCGATCACAGGGACCAAAGATGGCTGGTGGTGAGTTGTTTCACGGAGGTTAATGACTGGTAGTGGGTGGTTTCATGAAGGTTCAACTGGTGGGTTCATGGTGGTATTGTGATGGAGAACCATGGTCGAAGTAAGGTGGGGTTGGAGAAAAGTCATGGCCATGCTAGGAGAAAAGTATGTATGAAGGTTAATGGCCAGGTTCAGGTTACCGGAATTCCCGTCACACAGGGACGATGATCGTACCGACTATCACCTCCGGCAGCACACACAGGGACGATGATCAGACCGACCATCACCTCCGGCCAACATTAGTCCAACACCTTCACCACCGTGTCTACGCAGGGGGAGTGATGGAGGGGGGGTTGTGTGTGGCTACGTAGGGGGAGTGATGGAGCCGACGCATATCTGTGTGTATATATATTGTATATGTATATATAATATTATTAAGTATAATATAATGATAGATACAGAAAAGGATAAAACACAAAAAGACAAAAAAGTAATTAAGAAATAATGTTAAAATGGTTAAATAGTTAAAAGACGAAAATGACCTTGGAGTTAATGGATTTGTTGGATGGCCGTTTGGGCAGGGACCAAATCTAACAAAAACTGCATACCACTGGCGCCAAATCCATAATAAATGAAGTATAGGGACGAAATTCGTAAAAATCGATATACTACTGGGACCAAATCCGTAATTTACTCAAAAGAAAATGAAAGGATTTTGTAGGGTTTTGGTTTTGAAAAACACGCACAGAGACACACCGAAGGGGGAGACGCATACACAAACAGAAACAAACGGTGGTGGGGTTTAGAGCTTTGAACGCACGAGAAAAAGGGGTCGCATCGCATATTGAAGCTCGGTTTTGGGATCAAGGGGAATTAAAAGAGGCTTCAAAGCTGAATTTCGGGGTTGTCAAACGCACGATTTTAGGGGTTGTTTCTGCGGCGTTTCTTTAACCAAACAGAAAAACGAAGGCTGTTGGTGAGATTTTCATTATTTTCCTTCTTTCTCGGTTTTTTACGACAGCAGAAAAGTTAGTTTTGAGGCTCGATTGGAGGTTGTTTGTTGCTGCATTTTTTTACTCATTCAATAGGTTGTTTATTCAATAGGTTACTTTGTTTGCTTCCATTTACTTTACGTTGAATTCTCGTTAGTTTCAATTAAGCATAACATATTTGTTGGTTTTTAATTTTAGTTTTAGAATACAAATTGAGTTGTTTGCTTTTGGTGTTATTGGTTTTGAAAGTGTGATCCCAGAACAAGTAATCAATCCATGATTTCAATAAGATGGCCACCAATATATATTCAATGAAGATCAATCCCAAGTACAAAAGATGAATTCTAGAGAGAAAGGCTATGTGTGTGTACTTGAGTGTGTAGTGATTGATGACCTAATTAGGAAATCTAGGCATAGCAAATATTATATACTATGTAACATTAGCAATTACAATATTGGTCCTTCTACTTAGTACAACCTAGAATATTAGGCACTAACATTCTCCCCATTTGTACAAAGTAGAGGCAAAGAGTTTAAGCGTCCACCGGAGCCACATACTTCTTCCGAATCCCGAAGATGATCTCAAACCTCCTCAGTGCATTCGGTATTCCTTTCGGTGTGTTATATCATCCAGTACTTTCTTGATCAGATCCTTCTCCGTATCTTTCAGCTTTACCTCCCCGCTCGCATCTCGTCGCAATCTACTTTCAAGGTGAACCTCAATGATCTTGAAAGTTCCGTCACTGAACTTGTTGGTTTCAGTAACTCTTATAAATCTCTTCTTTGAGTCTCTATCGAAATAAACAACTCCAAGTTTAGGTTTCTTCAATACAATGTAAGCTGGGACACCTGGAATATCTGAAAGACGTTGGTTCGGTGCTCTTAGGTTTACTCGGGCTTGGCGTGCTTCTAGAGCCATCTGAAAGTCTTTCAGATAAGAGAACTTCAGAATGTTCCGCATGAATCTCTTTATACTTTGATACGCGGCAGACCATTCAACATCTTTATCTGGAAGGCAGGCTAGGGAATTGTAGAGGCTTAGTAGATCGTCTAGCTTCAAGCTTTTGAAATCTGCCTCGGAGAAGACACATTCAGTACCATTTGATCTTCTAACCGTAAACACTGGGTACCAGACTTTGGAAAGCTTGTTTGACTCGACCTTCAGCACTTTCACAATCACACTGTCTAATTTTACGACATCTGATCCTAGGTTTTTATTGCCCATTACATGTAAGAACTCGATCTTTTGAAGTGAAGGCCAATCTTCAATTCCGTATAACTTCTCTAGATCGATCCTTAGGACATCTCTAACGAACAGGTCTCTCCTTATAATTTCTTGAAAGGGAATCAGAATCCGAACTCGTTCACCTGTAGCCACATACCTTGGCTCAGCATCTATCACTTCCTGATAGATTTCTAGTTCAGCTTCGAGTATAGGATCCCTGATTCTTCCATCGGCTTGCATTTGAACTACTGGAGCAGCTTCTTGTAGCACTGGAATTACTGGAGGCACGGAAGTACTTGCACTTTGATTAATCAATAGTTGTGGTTGAGTAGTATCATCTGGATTTTCGTTGTCGGAATCCGAAGCAGCCATAATAACTTCGGTGATGTCGAAAATATCTTCTATTTCCTCTTTGATCTGGACTGTTGTTCTCTCAGGTTCTTCCTCAGAATCAATGTCAATATAGTCGACAATCAAAGCATCCGCCATCCGTTCATCATCTGTTCTATTGTCAACAACCGAAGGCTTTTCAACCCCAGTTATGACATCAGCTAGAACTTGGGTTTTATCCACTTGGACCATATCAATGTCCGTTCCACCTGCCCCTGTCTCCTTTTCACCAGCTGACTGACCTGAACCCCCAACATCTGCAGTAGCTGTAGCCCTGGATTCACCAACCCTTGCTCTCTTCTCCCCCTCATGAGAATCAGGATCATCCTGATCATCATGTCTGCGTTTCTGTGGAGCTTGAGCCTGAATCCCACACTTCTCTTCAACTGCCTTAAGCCTTGTAGTGATGGAGTTGAATCCTGACATCATGGCATTCGTCATATCTCTCATAGAGTCGGTTAGACGCTGGAAGTCGTTGCTAGAAGGTGGATGGTTTGAGGTATGGGCTTGAGGTTGGGTATGTTGACGGAGTAATCCAATTAGGTCAACTTCTTCAGTTGTACTAGTGTCACTTTTGGCTAGGAGATGGGATAACAGCTCTGATTTGAGCTGGTCTTCTGGGATTTGGTGTAACGGTACGGGTGGTGGTGTTTGTGGGTCGGATTGTGTATTGGATGGTTGATCTTTAAGGGTTGACGACGATTCAGCGATTCCTTTGCCCTTGATGGCTCTTCTCACTTCACTTGTTAATTTGTCAACTGAACTCTACAAGGCCCGTCAGTGTTGCAAATTGGCGATTTCAATTGCGCTTAAAGCAGACGCCAATAATGGTAGAGTGATGTAATATGGACGCGGTCCAAGCATTTGTAAACCCTGTTGAGGAGGAAAATTGGGAAACATTTGTCTAACATCCGGACCACTTAGGTTACCGGTTATAGTAGCGATTGTAGCAACCGTACTGCCTGTGTTCATAGTTGGCGTAGTGTTGACTATGACAGGACTTCCACCCAGTCCTCGTGGGGCACCAACAAATGGCGGCCGCACTCGGGGTGGTCCGGTTGGAGCACGAAAGCTCACAACTTGTTGGGATTCCCACGCGTGTGGCCTAGGAAAAGATGTATGTCCAAATAGCTCTAGACTCAATGTGCGTGGAATAAAAGGCGGTGGCCGAGGCAGGAGCCTACCTGTTTCAATATCAGCAGACACCAAGTGTGTCGCCGATAGCAGTTGTGCTTTATCCCCTGTGGAAGATGAAACACCGGAAATTTGAGATGCCGACGAGTGGCTTAGAGGGGTTGTGCTTTGCATGGCTGGGTCCACCATGGCTTGTTCATTACGCAACGGCGACGTACGCTCGTTGGTAGAAGACGTGGCTACCTGGCTTGGATAGGTTCGGGGAAAGTCAGTAGTTAAAACTTTATCTGACCCTATCTCTTTCTCTCCCATTTCTTTTCTCGCCACATCACTGCTCACATGTATATTTTCTACTATAGCTCCCTCATTCCACCTTGTGTTACCAAAATCTCCGGAGGGTCCGACGTTCCAGGTGGAATTAGCATCGGAACCCTCAATATGTTGACTCTGACCGATATGTCGCGGGATTAGATCCGCATCAGGATCATGGCTAGGATCAGAGTCGGAATCATCATCAGCTCGAGGTTGGTCAGATGCTTCATCCTCAGATGATGAAGCATCGGGGTCAAAATCAGAATCATCCTCGGATTCCATCGGGATGTCATCGAGGATGGGAATACATATAGCTCTGGTAGAAGATGCCTGACCAGCAGTCCTCGCCACCCCACCCACTCTCTTTCTTAATGTTCTTCTCACCACTTCCCGTTCAGGAACTCCAAGTTCCTGAACCTCCTCAACAATTACACCCTCACCGCCTAATGGGATAGCACCATGGGGAGGTCCGACCGGTTCTGGCTGGACCACTAGTGCATTAGCTAATCTATACTGCCTAACTACCTCAGACTGCTGGTCGGCATAGGCAAGTACAGGTTCTGGAATCACGGCGATGTGTACAAAGTCCTCATGTGCCGGCATGTTTAGATAATGCATGTATTGTGTTGGACCTTGTACAACATTCGGGCGTCTAGGAATTTCCCGGTTGCCCTCCATGATTTGATGGATAAGTATCTGGAAGAAACGTTGATAAGGCACGAAGTTTCTTTTCTTTTTCGGGCGTGCTTTGTCTTCGACCAGCTCTTGTAGCTCATTCCAGAGTAGTATAGCATAGTCGATGTTGCGGTTGAAGGCGAAAGCATGAATCATTCGAAGGGTTGGAAGGTTGCATTTGTCAAGCCCGATATGCTTCGAAGTCATGCACCGGTTGATGATTGAGCATAAGGTATACCAAATCCTCGGTAGGAATTGGCGTTGGAATTTGAAAGAGCCCATCATCACTGGTTTTTTTTTGTTTTTTTTGTATAATATTTTATCACATTGGAAGATGTCCAACTTCCAATTGATTGAGCACTCAAGGTTTTGAAATATTTTCACTCCCCCTTAAATGATGCATAGATTTGAAAAATTGTTTTCATCATTTAAGAGTTAGTGTTTAAAACAAGTCAGAACACTTACCTTGGCTTCTCGGAAGCAACAGTCACAATGTATCTATACTTACATGATTTGGCAGTTATGCACACTCCCCCTATTATTGTGCATAAGATATGTACTAACAGTCCCCCTGAAACCATGAACATACCTTTGTGCAGATACAGATATCATAACAAATCATTGATAAGACAATTAAAAGAAGAGAAAGAAAGAGCAAGTTGAAGAAATAATTATAATACAACTAAGATATGAAAATTTAAATAACAGATATTGAGAATAGAATATGATGAAAATTTGAGTGTATCAATCTAGATACGAAGTCTAGATTGAGATACAAATATTTCCATCTATTATATGATCAATATATGGAAGTTAAACTTTCATATTCAGCATGCCGAGCTTGGATACTAGAAAATTGAAACGTTTTTCATCCAAGGCTTTGGTAAAGAGATCGGCAAGCTGATACTCAGTTGTAACAAAATACAATTCAACAGTTTCTTTCTCAACATGATCTTTTATGAAATGATACCTTATGTCAATGTGTTTGGTTTCAGCAGCTCCTTTTCCACAAAGTTGCTCTCCCTCCATGCTTTTCCACCAAGTTGCTCAGCAACTCCTTTCTACCAGTCATGTGTTTTGAGCATCCGGAATTCAAATACCACACATGACTGGGCTGCAAAATGGAGTTTAAACAGCTTTTGGTACCCATTGCCAATTGGGTCCTTTCTGATTAGTTGATTTGGACTTGACATTATGTTTTCTATAACCGGTTTTAAAATAATCATTTGAATAAAACCAACGGTTATAGTCAGATTTGCAGATAAAATCATCCACACCATAAGAAGCACAACAAATTTGATCACGTGCCAAATTAATCAGTTGTCACATTGAATAAACCTTGTAAGGAACTACAAGTTTTCGTCTGTTGCCAACATCATAATTAATAACATTTGAAACAAAATTGTCTTTCTTGGAATTTAAAACATTTAAAGTAACGTGGGATGATTTGATCTGGGCCACATCTTGTGTGGACTCCTTTATTCTCCACTCAAGGCGCGTGTTGTTTCTCAAATTACGATCTGAAAAACCAGACAAATAGGAGTCGTAAGCTTTTGAATTTTGAGCTTGAAAAGAATTAACATGCTTCTTTCTTTTTGTTTTTGTTTTCTTTTCCTGTAATGATTGTTTTGATTTAGATTTAGAATAGTAATCATTAACAGAAATTTTCTCAGCTAATTTTGAAGATTCCCCTTCCAAGATAATCTTTTCAGATTCTTCTTCTTTTATTAGAAAGTCAGTATGATCTGGAAGTTTGGCGCAAAAGTCAAATTGAACAGGCACTTCACATACAGCTTTACCTTTGTCCTCACAAACCTTCTCACTATCAAGATCAGACTCAGTATCAGAGGATGTGTTAAAGATACCATAAGACTTAGGAAAAAGAAATTCATTATATTCTTTTCGAAAATCTTTATCTTCTTCAGTAGGAAAATATATTTTAGGATCAGCATTAACAGATTGATTTTCCAAATCACAAGGTTCAAAATCATCTTGGTCATCAACTGTCCAGCCCCTGAACACAGTATTTCCCATGAAAGCTTTGCATGAGGAAACATCTGAATCTGAAGAATGCTTTTCTTTTGAAACTTTTTCTTCATACATTTCCTCAAGTTTTGTTTTCATTTCTTTTAAACTTTCCGAAAACAATGTGATCATAACTTCCTTTTCGATCTCGAAAGCAAGCTTCTCGTCATTTCTGACTTATTCAATAGTACTTTTGATCTTGCTTTCGAGGTCCATAAGTTTTTGTTCAAGAACCATTGGTGGAAAATACCTTTTACCTTCCAAAATAGGTTTTTCAGTATCATTCTTTTGTGTATTTTCCATTTCCTCCGGTTCTTTAACAACATAGCTCTCAAAGTAATCATTTGGTAAGGTTTTTTCGTTATTTAGTGCCTTTGCATTATCAGGACCATACCAAAAAGGAAGTTGCATTTTAACAGTGGTTTTTCTTTTTATTTCTTCCTCAGCCTCATAGTCTTCACCATCCATTTGAAGCCATTTAATTTGATAGTTAGAATGTATTGCAAGTTCAATCCATTCAAATTTATAAAGATTGGAGATTTTATTAAAGCATTGCTCAGGTACTGTGGATTGTCATACCTGATACCCCACTTTGAATTGAAATATCTGAACTTACTTGGCTTATGCATGTGAATTGTTTGTTCAGTTTGACCTGCTTTGTACAGTTTATTTTCTAGATCCTTGACATTTTCACACAGCTCATCATTTCTATCTTTATAAGCATGTAAAAGACTTTCAAACTCATTACTCTTGGTTTCCAAACTCATTAATTTATCTGATAGTTCAGTTATTTTATCTTGAAAATACGCATGACCAATATCGAACTCAGTCTTTTTCTTTTCTAATTCTTGAATTTGACTGTCTTGTTCAATTAGTTTTTTTCTTAGAGTGGAAATTATTTCATCTGTTGTGTTCTGGTCAGTTGTTAGTTCTTCTAACCTCTTTGTTAAATACCCTTGTTGAATAAAGAATTGATTATAGAGATCGGGATGTACCTCATTTGAAGTCATTTTTAGATTACTTTTTTTATGATCGTTAAGTATTTCTTAGATTCGATTAGTAACAATTAACTGACTTGTCTCAACTCACTGATGTCTCAACCCACTACTTGTCGCAATGCACTCCTTGTTGCAACCAGGGACTTGTCGCAACACAACAACTTGTCGCAATTAACAAGTTGCGAAAGTAGCCAAAGAACTTGTCGCAGCTAACAGGTTGCGATAGTGCCCAATAAAAAAAATCTTATCGCAACTGAGGATTGCGATAAGTACTGTTCAAACTCACGAAGGTTGCGATAGTTGTGACTTGTCGCAACAGATAGTTGCGATAGTATACTGTTCACTTCAAAAAATTTGATTACAACGGCTTGTCACAACAGAGGGTTGCGATAGTATACTGTTCAAATCTAGTGAACTGCGATTGTTATGAATCACTGAGTGTTGCGAAAGTTATGAATATGCAGATGATCGTGAGTCGATTCTTCAAAAATGATCCAATTGCTTTGAAAATTGGTACGAAGGGTCGCAACAATATTCTGGACAACTCTAATTCTTCAAAGTTTTGTCCAAAAACCACTAGAACAGTGATTTCTAAACTAAAACAGTGAGTTTTTCTCTAAAAGTCCGAAAACCGAATTTTGCACAAATTGAGACGATTCCTGGTGTAATTGCGGAATCAAAACACACAGGGAAGATAATCAAACACTCCTAGATCAACCCTAATCCATTTGAAGCACTCAAATGGCTAGAATCAATAAGAAATGGATGAAAAAAATGAAGAACACTCAAAAATTGCAAAAACTCTCAAAAACTAATATGATCTAGATGAAATACTATGTGTGTACTTTGTGATCCTAGAACAAGTAATCAATCCATGATTTCAATAAGATGGCCACCAATATATATTCAATGAAGATCAATCCTAAGTACAAAAGATGAATTCTAGAGAGAAAGGCTATGTGTGTGTACTTGAGTGTGTAGTGATTGATGACCTAATTAGGAAATCTAGGCATAGCAAACATTATATACTATGTAACCTTAGCAATTACAATATTGGTCCCTCTACTTAGTACAACCTAGAATATTAGGCACTAACAGAAAGTGTTGGATTGGGTTTTTGATAGTGTTCGTATTTAGTTTCTATTGGAATGAATTGATGTTGGTTTCGATTTTCGTTATTAAATGAAGTTTTTAGTTCATGATTTTGAGATTGCACACCAAGTGTTTGATGAAAAGTCCAAGGTGAGTTTTTGGATGTTACTTTGATAGATAAAGTTCTAGTTTTTTAGTTTTCGTTAGTTAATCGTAGTTATAAAGTTTCGTTTTTTTATTCGATTAATAGTTTATTACCACTCTCATTCAAAATCTTTTCAAGTAGTGTCATTTTTAAGAAATAGATTTCGGTTTTTAGTTAGATTCTTTTGAGTTTAATTTGATTTAATTAAGTAGCTTATCCAAGTGACAAGCGTGCAAATCATTTTAACACAATTAGTTAATTTGACCACTGACTCCCTGAGAAGAACGGTACCCGACTTACCACTTTACGGTTTAAGTTAGGTTTATAAAATTAAACCCTGTTGTGCGTTTAACGACGCGTGCAATAGGAACAGTAAAGCAAACATGGTACCAAGTGAATGGTGCTTTTGTACTAGCTTAGGCTGATATGTTGTACATGTTCTCATATCAAGGAAGAGAGGTAAGCCAGTTGGTGAGCTAAACTTGCTGGCCAAGTTTGTGCTTCAAGATTCGGCTTGCCAGTAGTATTTGTTAGACTACTAGTTGAATTTTTACCTTGTACTAATCTTTTTTTGGCTAGATAAAAAACCAACCCGCTTTGGTGACGATTTTGACCTCATTTCAACAAATCTTTGATTTTGCTGAAGGTTTTTTGCTTTTTGATGAGTACAAATAGTTGTAAGACTTTTACATAGAAAATCCTACCTTTTTCTATTTTCGAGGCATAAGCTATATTTCGGATTGACCAACTTATAAAACTTGATTTTATCGGATGTATGTAGCAAGTTGGTGAGTATTTAAAATCCTTAAATAGACACTCAAGGGATCAGATGAAGGATGCTACTACAAATGAAGACATCTGATGGTATATTCGATCTTCATAGATCGGATTTTAGATGTGATTATATTCGATGAAGAATGTTCAAATGAGGAACTATCTGAAGGTTCCTTATCATCGGATTTCTTATAAAGATATTTTGACAAATAATGTTTTCTAAGTGTTTGGTCGGATGCTATTGGTATTATGTACAAATCCGATGGTTGAGACGAACACTTATTACCAGCAATGGTGAGTGCAACGATTGATTGTGTAGAGAGGAAAGAGGAAGGATAATGCAAGTTGTGGTGGAGTGGAGTGGGTTTGGAGACATAGGTGGTGGATATGTCGGAGAATGTAGGAAGTAATAGAGCGATGAGGAGGAGTGACATAGTGAGGAGGGAAACATCAAGGAAAGAAGGAGGAGGTTAGCCGGAGCAGAAGAGCGGTGGAGAGACAACTAGGCTGGTCATGGTCGACAGAGCGAAGAGGGTCGCGAGGAGGTGGATATGTCTAGGTTGGTTTTAATTGTTATTTTTTATGATCAATAAATGAACATTAACTAACATAAATAAACGAACGTTCCGAATATCAATGAACGAACGAGAATTTTGTTCATTTCGTTCGTTTAAAAAAACGAATATAAATAAACTTTCCACCGAACGATTTGTTTAACTTCATTTCGTTTACAACCCTAAATAAGATGGTATCTTAGGGGCCGTTTATCTAATCACTTACCCGGGTAAGTGCTTACCGGTAAAATTCAACACTATCACTTACTTTCCGGGTAAGATTTTAGTCCACCAAAATGGCATCGTATGCAACACTTTAGCCGGTAAGCGCTAACCGTGGTAAGAGCCGTTGCACTCACTTACCGGGTAAGACTCTCGGCCCTTGCTTCCGCTCTTACCGGGTAAGATTCTTAGTCCTTGCCATATTGATCCGATAAGCTAATGTGACTTGGTAAGCACTTATCCAGTAGACCAACCAACCAAGATTATTTGGATTTAACCGAATCATGCAGATCTTTAAATAATTGGTTTTAATTTTGGCCCAGTTTTAAAAGTAAGCCCGTTTAGGTTAAACTTTTTGGGCCCCATTTATAACTGTCCAACGAGCCTAAATATGGATCGGGTAACCCATTTAGAACTTTGCCGGTTCCCCCAAAAAATCTCATCATCGTCTTCTTCGCTCAAGTGCTCCTGCTCTCCAATTGGGGTCATATTCTTGATGCTTTCAGTAATACTCTTTTCCATATGCTCAAACTCTCTTGCAATTTATCATGGAGGATCTTCATTGATGGCTGAATGTTAAAATTTTCGTCGTTCTTTCGTCATATCAAGGTATCATACCTTCATTGTGAAGCTTTTATTTGCATTCGGTTCGTAATTCTTTGTTACTATCATTCAATACCACTTGATTATCTGCAGCAGTTTCATTGAAATATTCTCAATAGATCCTTCATTGCTTTGGTTGAAATCAACAAATTGTGCAGATTCTTAACTGCTTCAGTTTATAAGTTGAGAATCATTTGCTTCAGATGCGAGAAATAAAACCGTTCTATATTGTAACATCATAAAACAATTGTTCTCGATTTCTCTGGCTACAGTAATCGACCTCACCTCAGACGACTTTATTTCTTGTTGCTGTCGCACGTATTTTTGTGAATTTCAGGTACGATTTTGTTTATCTAGTTCAATGATACACATGTTGAAACACATCTGTTACTCTATTGGATCGATTCTTTGTGAAATAAGCGTTGATTTGAAGTTTTAGGGTTATATAAACAGTAGCTTGTACATTTGGGAAAAAAGATAAATCAAGAATTTACAGCAGCTGTGTTCTTCGAATTGATGAAGTTTTTATCTTTGGTTTGATCAATTTCTCATTCTATATAGATGATAATGGTACTTAATCCATAGTGAAATCCATACCTATTTTGCATTTAGGATGTCTGCATTCCACAGTGAACCACATATATTCTATAAACACGTCATATTGAAATGTGATAATACAGCCACTAGGATTGTTATTGTTACTATTTTCTTTAAGACTATCAAAACTGATTTTTAAGACGGTCTTAAAGGCTTTCACATATGGGTCTCAAAAGTTGATAACCTTTTACAAGCTTTTACTGATGTAAGCTAGTTTTTCAGACCCTGGAACTCAAATTATTAGCAATGATATTGGACGTCAGTTGGTTCAAAATGTGATCTAAATTTGCTTCAAGGTCTAAGTTCTTGCTGTCTCTAGCAATATCTGGAACCCAAGAGTTGCCATTACTGAGGCAAAAACAATAATGCCATGCATGATCATCTTAGTGCAAAGAGTGTTGTATATATTAATCATGACTCATCAAAGGAGAGGGTAAAAGAAGTTGAGTTGAGTGAGGGTTAATGTAGAAAAAAGGGAATATATATATATATATAGTGATGGAAGAGCTAGCTTACAACAGGTTGCATCCTGTTCTTTCCAATTGGATAGTGATATTAATAGCCATTCTCTCATTCTTAGCCAGATTTTTATTTCATCAAATATATGCATATGTGAGCTCTGTTTCATGTTGATCATATATTATCTTTAATTAATTAATTACTTCTCCCTTCCTCCTAAATGCTACCTCCTTGGAATCTAAAACAAAATGCTTTTACCAAGACAGTGGACATGGTTTTGAATGCTAATCTTATGTATCAAATGTATGTAGGGAAGTTTTGTCCATTAAAAATTGGGGCATGTGAGCAAATGAGCACATTGTCCATTGACAATATTTACTCTTCAAAGTTGTACCATAGGAAAAAATACACAATCTAGAATCTAATTAAAACAAGGCAAATCTATATTACTGCTGCTCCAGAACAACATGAAGGAGGCAATGAAGTTGAAGTCGATGAAATGCAGTGGAGTTCTCAAGACAACGAGTATATGACAAATTTGCGTGATCAGATTGCAAATCAGTTATCGTCCAATGTTTCAAATTAAGATTTGTGGGCAAATTATTATGTTCAATTTCAATTTGAATTATGAAAATTTTATTCTTTTTGTTTTCAACAATTATTCAACTTTTAATCACTGTTCTAAAAGGCTCGCCACGACAGCCGCCATGGCGCGCTGTAGCTTAAGGCTTGTGTCTCACGCCACGTTATGCATGTGGCACGCCATGGCCTAATGTGCGGTCTTTTATAACGCAATATTTGATTTTTCTTTACGTTTTTAATGTCTTATTTGCTAGTTTTTAATATATAACCTAATTTAACTTGGTTATTGTCAGTGACTCATCGATTAATAGTACAAAACATATGTTTTTATATATAATAGTATATATGATATAAAGAATTGCCGCCATAAGTCACGACTTGATAAACGTCATGGCACGCCGTGGCTCCTAAGGCTTGAGGCTTGGCCTCACCGCCACGCCACGCCTCACGCCATTTAGAACCTTGCTTTTAATACTTTATCATATACAGGGTTATAATTGTCATTTTTTGCCAGTCAGCACCAAATCCAAAATACTTGGTAAACAGTTGTTTTCCAGAGAGAGACGCTTACTCTAGCTAGAGCTCTTGTTCCAGACAGCGCTTACCAACATTTGTTGGTAAACAGCCCCATAGAGTCTAGTTGGATACCAGAAGGCTAGATCTATCTATGGCTTTTAGTAAAACATCCAGCAAAGGTAAACAAGACAAATTAGATACCTAAAAGCTAAGAAGCATGGAATCACAGTTATGACCAAGATGGGTAAACAAAAAGTCAAGAGGAACTGCATACATATTTGGGATCGATATTTAGTTCATAGTGTGAACCAGAACTAAGAATATTTATGAAGTAGAACCCTGGATGAATTCTGATTTTGCCTGACCAAACCAGCTTATATAATCCTTTGCATATTCTGGTTTGCAGATCAATTGTCTCCTTCTTCATAGTTTCTAGTTTTATCAGAACATATTCATTATGAATACAGTATCCTAGCTTCTACTTACCAACTGCTTGATTTTAGTGTAATCTGTATTAAATCAATTCTTTAATTTGCTTGGTGTTTCTTATTGTCTTTCGGTTTAAATAGTTGCAGATGTAGTGTCAATTATCAAGAAAACATTGTTTGAAGACATGCCAGCGATTTCACAACTCATAGCTGCCAATGAGAGGGTGTTTTGGGGAGGGTTATTTGTTACATTTGGCTCCACTTTCTTTGGCGGTTTTCTTTATACAGCTATAATATCAAAGCTACTCCCTCCTTCGGATAATGCTATTGTTTTTGCAATACAAAATGACAGGTATCATTGTTGAACTCGTATTTTCTCTAACATTGTCTTTTTTTTTGGTTACAAATTCATGCATTGTGTTTTGGCCTAAATTAGAAGATTTCTATAAGTTTTTTTTGGAAGGGACTAATCCCTTGGCAAATTATGACCGTAAGACATCAGCCTTGATTAAACCTCAGTGGCCACAATTATTGTGTACGCCTGGATTCGAACGAACCCTGGGCAGATGGGATATTCCACCACATCCCCCAGGGCCTAACCACTATGCCACAACCCTTGTAAGATTTCTATAAGTTGATATGAATGGAATGATGTCAGCAGTTTGGGCAAATCTCAATTGAATTGTTTCTTGAAGTTGTGTGGTTATTGGTTTTAAGTTGTGATCACGGGAAAAAAGGATATGTTGTATATTTGAAGATTACCTTAGAAAGTAGCATCCTTTTCCCATAACTTTCTTTTAACTCAGTCTGTTGAGCCTATAGGGAACAAGCCAAGGCTAAAGCTCATATGTGCCCATAGGAACCAAGCTGGTAGGAGTCGAGCCAGGGTTTGCACCTCAAATGACCCGAGGCATTTTGTGTTTTATGGTAAATAGAGTGCCCAGGTTATCATATCAGAATTCATATCCACGTAGGGATTGTTTAGAATGAGGATGATTTTGTGCTTTCTACTATTATTATCTCGTTGGCCTTTATTTTTTGGCATTGTTTCAAGATCATTGGTAGCATTCCATGTTTTAAGCATGTTTCACATCAATGCATACATGGACACATATACGTATATATACACCTGATATGCATATGCATATACTTATACCTATATGCATGCTTCTACCTATACATTATATACATGTCTATCTATCTATCTATCTATCACTGTTTGTTGCTGTTAATCATCTGCTTCCGAAAGAAATAGAAGAATTTCGTGCGAATCCTACAACATTGCCTTGGAACTCAAAAGAAAAATCTATTAGAGTGGAAATGGAAGACGTCCCCATGCCCTTTGTGTGGTGACATGGGGGCGAAAAAAGGAAAGCTTTATTTTGGGGGCGTATATGATAGCAATTACAACCCAAGAAGTAATAAGTACTTGGCCGTGCACATGAAAACCCCCAATTTTCCAAAGTCACAAGATACGAATAATTAACTGATGTTTCAAAATTTAATATTGGTGCTAATGGCACATTGACACAGAGGTTGTGCTCATGGTGAAGGGGATGTTGGTTTTCCGCCCCCATGGTGCTCTTTGCCAATACAGGCAACAGGGGCGACCTATTAAATGTGGCCCTATGGATCTTTTTTCGATGTATATTAATTATCAAAATCTTTATTACTACATTCAATCTTTCAATCGTGATCGACCACGATTGGAATTTACAGTCTTGGAAAAGATGTCGATGTTTCTGTTCTGACTTTGGTCTTGTTTGTAACAGGTATTATTGCTTGTTGGTGCCTTTGACACTCCCTGTGCTTGTGGTTGCTGTATACTTGTACTGGCTTAGCATGAAAATGTTTAAGCATGCATGATCTCCTACTCAGGTTCGAATTTAACAGTACAATAAATAAAATTGAGTTTACAGGACGTCTAAAATATCTAAGTGTCACTGTTTTCTAGGACTCAAGTTTATATGACCAAACAATAAAGCATCGTATCTAAAAGCGTTACAATAAGCTTATAGGACGTTTTTAACAAGTTTTAAGTACCTTTTTAAAATAAAGTGTTTGTATTAGCTATTTTATTGGACATTATTCGAAAGAAATATCTTATAAAAACAAGTGTCTTATAAAAGATGGGTTCACAGACACTCAAAATTAATAATCCTGTAAAGAGTGTCCTAAAAACCTTGTTAAAACGCTCAAAATCATTTTATAAACTGATTTCAACGGTTTTATATAGGATGTATAAATATTTCTGTATTTTGCTGTCATGATCATGGTAATTAATTCACTTACAGATCTTCCTTTAGATCTAATATTTTAATATTCAGTAGTTTTATTTGTTTGTATAATTTTATACAATATTGGTTAATTTTTTATTTTAAAATTAAAATCACTTTATGGTAAGAGGGTATATTATATTAGATGTATTTTCAAAAGATGATTGGATGGCCTTAGATTTTGACATTGGTGAAGATTTTATTTCCCTTATAGGCGTTAGTGTGGAATCTAGGTCGTTTCATCGTGCACCATTCTTTTTAGATAGAAAGTTGTTCTCACTTCATTAGATCAAATAATAACCTAAGGTGTTGTTTGTTTTTTCTTTTGAAATATACCATTTATATCTTATCCAATAAGAGGGTAGAGTTATAGGATTGTTTTTTTTCAATGGTAAGAGCTTAAAACCTCTCGCTATCCTCTTAGACTGCATTTGATACATGGGATTAGAAACGACAAAATGAGTTGACAGGACAAAAACCCATCGTTCCACGTTTGAGGCAACATGGGACAGTGATTGGGTGGGACAAAAAATGTTTTTTTTTCCATCAAAATAGGTGGAACAAGATGGTGGGACATAACTAAAGATTACCAATATACCCTTATTTGATATTAACCCCAATATAGTATTATATTGTTTAATGGTCACCGCCACCGTCGACTAGGTGTGATAACGAGCCGAGTTGAGTCGAGTTGTAGGTTATTCGAGCTCGGCTTGAAAAAACTGTACATGACTCGACAAATTTAATCGAGTTCTCGAATGAGTCGAGTCGAACATTGGTGTTATGGAGCTCAGATCGTTAAGTTAAACGAGTTTTAGTGTGTTCGAGATCGACTCGAGCTCGAAAATTATTAAGCTCGAGCTCTAGATAAACGAGCTCGAGCTCGAATAGCTTGTTAAAAGCTCGACTCCTCAACACCCCTACCGTTGACCATCTTCTTAATCACCACCTACACGGCTACACCACCATGCCATCAGTTACTACTACCATTACGTACCACCACCTCCGCCTCCCCCCACAACTACCACCTATACCTCTACCTCCATATCCGCCATCTCCACTTCCTCCACATCAAAACCGTACGCCGCGCTTCCATCCATGGATCCTTATTCGATGATAAATGTCAATCGAGGGCACCCTCATCTTTTCAACTTGGCACGTTTAAAGAAGTTGCTCTTTCTTGATGGTGCGCTAGACCTCATTCTCCTTGAGACGACTGTCAACCACCAGCTACCATTGCCATGGAATTAGCACGACCCGACGATCAAATTCTTGGTGGGAGTCATCAACTTTATAATGTTTTAATAACGACTCACGTTTTTAATAATATTTCCATTTGGATCTATTTGAATTTTTTGTAAATAAAAAATTTGCAAAAATAAAAAAGGATTTATATACACTATATATATAATATAATTTAAATGTGATAATGGGTTGCCCGGGATTCGAACCCGGAACTAGTTGGATGGAGTAGATAATTTTCTTGTTAAATAAGTAAAAACCTATTGTCGTGCATCTCCACCACATCGCCTCTACCTCCTCCACGCCCACCACTATTGGTCGGCACCACCACCACCACCTGCCACTATCTCCATGTCATCCACAACCACTATTGGCCACCGGCCACCATCGCCTCTACCTTCGGCAGTTACGTAGTAGGTTTTTTCAGACGTTTTCTAGGATTAGAAGGCCGACCTTTGGGTGAGGAGAATTATGAAGTCGAGTGTGATCAAACAACGAAAAATCAGACAATAGGCCACGAACTAGACCAGAATCATTCTCAACGAGTCCATAAGGAGCGATCTCATTTTTTTCTATGGGCCTAGCAAAATAAAAATTGGGATAGGATCTCCCCCCCTCAAAATCGGACGACAAAGCGGCATGTGATTGAGGAATGTTCGACCAAACGAACAAGTCACATGGTGTAAGCCCCAACGACAAAAGAACCTAGGCGTGTAGCATTTTCGGGGGCTAGCCTCCTTCCTTCTTTGACTTCCAAGTCAACTATTTTTTTCTTGAATTTGAATGGCTTCCTCTTTATCGTCATTTTCTGTTTAAGAATTGCGCCCCCTTGCCTTCGGTGGTTATTTAGGCTGGAAAAAGGTGTTTTATGAAACTAAAACTTTTTTTGTTTGATTATTTGATCGGAATACGAATGAGATTAGAAATGCCATAATTGGGTTAAAGTTAAACTATTCAATAGCTTCGGTTTGACAAAGCTCAAAATGGCATAATAACCAAATGATTGTTTAGGCAATGATGGATTTCGAGCCATAAAATGAATAGAATAACTAAATATGTTTCCAATACTGATAGCAGCTCTTGCTGAAGCAATTGTAGCAACTTCGGCCCCTATTGGTTTTGTACCTTCTAACATCTCGGCTTGATAATTCTCATCACACGTTTTCTTTTTCTTTTGCTTTTTCATGGTTTGGCCACTATCACCATTGACCGCCTCCTCTTCCACTACCACCGGTAACCATCATATAAAATCATTAAACAATATTCAAACAGACAACTTGTCATGTCCACCTGTCTACATACTAAATGCTATTTTATCAGATAAGTAGTTAACCCACATCTTACCGTCTTTTTATTGAACAAGGGACTAAAATGAAATTTACAAAACATAAACATAAAGGCTGGCCATACAGACCTTTGCATTATTAGCACCACCCTCTAACCAACTAAGCTAATAGGTCTTGTTGGTAGTAAGCAGCAACTGCCACAAGATAAACACTACTTATATTTAGGGAAAAGTCTAAAAAAATTCAATGGACTTTAGTGTTTGGAGTGATCAAGTAATTGGACAATTTTTTGGAACAAAAAAGCCCTTAGACATTTCAAAATTTGTTAAATAAACCATTGAACTTTTGGAAAACATGTTAAATACACTCTTATTACAATTTTAAGGATGTATTTAACAGGTTTCTAAAAGTCCAATGGTTTATTTAACAAATTTTAGAATGTCTAAGGACTTATTTGTTCCAAAAAATTGTTCAAATATTTTTTTTTGTTTAATAATTGTTTTTGGCTATAAAAAGAAATGAATTAGAAGACATTTTTTTAGAAAAAACATTACACTTCACATTCTTTCTTATATATCAAAAATACGTTTTTTACAAGTTACACTATTATAATTGTCTCGTCAATACGTTCAAAGTGAGCTCAATATTGGATATTTTATATTTAACCTTATATCATTAAATATAATAAATAGGTACGAATTATTTGTAATACTTACACTTTATATCCTTTATGGTCATTTATTTATTAATACAAGATTAATCTGTAATTATAGGGTATAAAGCAACACCAAATTGAAGTTACTCAATCTCTAACAATATATAATTAAAGCCTACATGTGTTAATGTTCATGTTGAATTGGTAATACATCTTTACAGTAATGCTTTTATTTAGTGATATCATTTTGTTTTAATTTGTAATCGTGATGAAGTCGTTATTCTTGTTTACAAAATGGCATCTGACTGCAGTGATGATTGTAGTGATGATCTTAACCATGTTATAAGCGATAATTCAAGTGAACATATGTCTGATTGTTGATCTTTAGACCTTTTGGTGCAACTGTTGGCATTTCTTTATGCAACTTTTGGTATATTTTGGTTCAATTTTTGGTAAACTATGTCTAACTTTTGTGTACATCTATTTATGTTTTTGATACAACTTCTATATGTTTTGGGAAGAATAATGAAAAATGGTATATTCGTTTCATTTTATAAATTGTGTTTTTTTCGTTCAAAAAATGTATAAGGACTTAATAGTTTAAAGTATGCAACTTTGTTTGGTTTTTTTCGTATTTTTTTCAATCATATTTAACACATTAACCAATTTTATAAGTCATAAGGATGTATGTAACAGGTTTTAGAAAGTCCAATGGTTTATTTAACAGGTTTTGAAAGTGCAATGGTTTATTTGTTCCAAAAAATTGTACAAAGACTTAATCATTCATAGTACTAAAGTCCATTGGATTTTATTGGACTTTTCCCTTATATTTATAACCATTGTAGTGGCTATAGTTTGCTATTAATTTACCATAAATATTGCTATTTGCTCCTTTTATAAAATTTTAGATTGTTCTATAACAATTAATAAATAAAGTTTGTGAAACAAAATTATGTAAGGCCATCCGCAGCGCCTTCGGGCTCGGCTGCGGGCATGGCTTCGGGCTTCAAGGGCTCCCTCGGGCAGCGGTGGGGGTCCTGCGGGCTTGGGGCGGACTTAGGCCATCCGGGCTTGAAAACCCGCTGAACCCGAGTGTATTTTATTGTTTTTTTTTAAATCTTGAAATTAAATAAACTCCAACGGCTATTTATAAAAAAAATTAATTTTTTTTTCCAATTTAATCACACTATATATATTAATCCAAACCTCTTATTTTTTCACACCAAAATCTCTCAAACTCTCTCAAACTCAATGAAAAAACTCGATCTCGAAAGAGAAAAGTTGGAACACGAACGAGAAATCGAACGAGAAAAACGATTTGATAAAGACTTCGAGTTTTTCATAACCCCGCATGCTCACCTTACGGGAGACGCTTTGAGGGTTACTTTAGCGAGAAAAGAGCAAATTAAAAAATTTCATAATTGGTAGTGTTTTGTATTTTGTAATTTTTATTTTTAATGAATGATATGAATTTTTATTTTTATTATTTATCTTATTTTTATTTATTAAAAAATATATAAATATTTTTATTTTGTTAAATAATTAAATGTATAAATAAAAGAATTAAAAAAATGAGGTGGCAAGAGGGCTAGAGGGTAGCGCTGGGGTCTTTAGGGCTTGAGGGCTTAGCTGATGTGACGCTGATGTGGCGCTTGAGGGCTTCTACGGAGCGCTGATGATGGCCTAATAAAAATTACTATTCACCTGTTAGTAAGACTGTCTTTGATAACAATCTTTTTCAATCCAATCTTTATTAAAAAATATAATTTCTTTTTTTAACCTATTTAATCTTTAACTCCGATCTAATCAAACATTTTTATACTTTATTTATATCCCAACCCAATCTAAATTTTTTTTTTATGAAAACTATATATTTAATATTTTACTATATATAATTATATAGAGACTCACTATTTTGTAAACTTTTTTTCGTGTAAACTTTGGATTTCATAGGTTTTTTAATGAAATTGTTTATTTTGATGAAATTGTTTCATATCATTCATTTCTTGATGAAATTGTTTAATGTATTTGTGTTTTTTATGTAGTTTCATATATTTTTTTTTCATTCCTATGAAACTTGATGAAACTTTTTCGTTTTACATAAAAAACACAAATATATGAAACAATTTCATTAAGAAATGAATGATATGAAACATTTTTATCAAAATAAACAATTTCATACAATAATTTTATCAAGAAAACCTACGAAATCCAAAAGTTTACAAGTTTACACACATTTAGCGGTTTACAATTTATTATTCCTCTATATATATATATATATTTCTTTTAATATCAAATAAAAAATAAATAAAAACAATTTCATATTTAAAACGTAATTATAAATATAAAAAACTTACAATTGAAAACAAAATAAAACAAATTACAGAAAAAAGTACAAAATTACATATCTAAAAGACGTAAATAATATAGTTAATTATTAGGGCTAAATTTTTCCCATATATAATCAATCAAATCATTTTTTGGAACATTATGAGTTTCCTTATTGTGAAGTTTCCAAGTAACTATATAACTTGATAGGTTTGCAATCCGTTCAGTAGAGAATTCAGGCGGTTGACTATCATCTTATGTGGAGCTTCTCTGAGGAGCTTCTTTGTTGTCGATTTGTGAGCATGTCGTTAAGAAATTCTATAGGATCATAATAATGGCGATATGTATCTTGTTCGTCTTCAACTATCATATTGTGCATGATGATACAATGACATGTGAATTTTAGTGAAAGAGAGAACACATAATGAGGAGACAATGGCATATGAACTTTAGTGAAAGAGAGAACACATAATGAGGACGGGTGAGTATCGATCGGGTCGGGTCGAGGCCCAAAACCCATAACCCGATCGGGGTTCGAATGGGATATGTGGAACCCAAAACCTGGCAAATAAAGGTAAAAAATTAATAAATCCTTCACCCAAGCTTGTGCGTCGACGACGTCGAGGGCTCGAGGCTTCTTCAGTTCTTCGTAATATCGTCAGCTGTGGGCCTGTGGCTCTCGTGGGAATCGATTTTAGAAAATGAACTGATTAATTAATTTTAGTATTTATATTTTAGTTTTTTAAAGTATTTTAATAATTATTATTTATAAAATCTAAAATACATATTCGGGTTTCGGGTCGGATCGGGTGTGGGAAATGGAGACCCAACCCGAACCGAAATACCCGATTGTAAACCTCGGGTTCGGGTAATTCGGGTTTCGGTTTCTCGGGTAGGCGCTTTTCGGCTTATTCGAGGGTCGGGTGGTTCGGGTTTTGCTCACCCCTAAATTGAGGAGACAATGGCCCGTGAACTTTAGCTAACTTCCAAAGCAATCACAACCATTCATTTTAACATAAATTACAAATACATAATATGTAAACTACAAACAAAATACACATAATACTAAATTACTAATACATAGTACGTAAACTACAAACAAAATACACATAATTCTAAATTACCAATACGCAATATGTAAATAAAAAACAGGTACACAAAATACTAAATTAGTAATACATAATAGCACTACCTATACAACATTGCCAAAAGACGTTCTTTCAGCGCTTCATCTAGTGGTGACAAATGTTCTTTCACCATCAGTATACGTAGATTTTTGTGGTGTTGCTCGACTTCAAAATTTTCTTTGTCAAAGTTCAGCTTTTTTGTCATGAGTTCAACTTCATTGTTTGTTGTAATCGACATTGCACGAAGTTTTGCAGAAAAATCATTAGAAATTGAAAAAGATTGTGATATCTTACCTTTTCCTCGTTTTTTTGTTGCATCTCTACCCGTATGACGCTGAATTGTTGAACGACCAACAGTTGGAGATTCTTGGTCGGTTTCTTTTTCCGTAGTTCTTGATATTTTTGGGCTTCCAACACTTTCTTCAACACCCACTTCATATTCCGTACAAGAACGTGTTGCGTCATGATCTAACTGTAATTTCCACTTGGAATGTTTACACATAACTTTGTTAAATACAAGCAAGTCTAACTTGTTTGGATCCATTGCAGAAATTTGAAAAAAGTTAAGATTTTTGGAATTTTCAAGATGATGAGGGTATTGAAAATAAGAGAAAGATTGGTGTGTTGAAAATATGTCAATATTGGTCTATATTTGTAGGAAATTGAAAAAGATGAATTTGGTATTTTTTTCTTATTTTTTTATTAAAGTTATCTTTTTAATCAGATAAGCTTTATCCTAATAAAATCTAAAACCAACCAATTAGAATTTGACACATGTATATTCTATTCCCCTAAAAATCTATTACTATTAATATATTAAAGTTGCAATCTTGGTGTAAATGATCCTTGGATTAGATTACATTTATATTTTTTTTAAACTAATGTCATTTTTTTAATTCTCAATTGGATTAGGATGGATTGTCAATGGGAGTAGTCTAAGCCAACAACCACAACACATTATTTGTGATATCGATTTTGATTGATAAGTTGGTTTAATTTGGTTTATTAAAGAGTTTTTTTACTTATTTAATTGTTAATTAAACATTTTTTTATTTGATCATATATGAAATAAAAGTATTACATTATTAACGAGTGGAAGGTGCTTTTTGTTTTTTTAAGAGGCGTTGATGTTTGAAGTTTTGGTTCACCTTTTATGGATAAGATGTAGGTGTTGAAGTCTAAAGCAGAATCAATTAGATAGTTTGTTTTCATAAACTGATAAATGTCTGATTCTGTGTAATTACTATTTTTACTTTTCATAATTTTATAATGTTGAATTTATGTACAACTATACAATTTCATCTGTTTGTTCATCATCGTTACAAAATTTACATCTAAATTAAAAACTAACAATTGATTTTAGCCAAAATATACCATTGTCAATTTTAAATACACTCAAATCCCATCATTGATACAAACACAAAAGAAAATATGAATAAAATTTTATAACAACTAAAAACAATCTTTCATTTACATTCAGATTCTATCAAAATGTGTCAATTAATACAAGATATCATGTTTGAAGGTTTCTTTAAAAGAATCACGATTATATATATATATATATATATATATATATATATAGAGAGAGAGAGAGAGAGGGATAATAAATTGTAAACTTCTAAATGTGTGTAAACTTTGCATTTCAAAGGTTTTCTTGATGAAATTGTTTATTTTGATTGAAAGTGTTTCATATCATTCATTTCTTGATGAAAATATTTCATATATTTGTGTTTTTTATGTAAAAACGACAAAATTTCATCAAACTGAGAAAATATATGAAACAGTTTCATAGGAATGGAAAAAATATGAAACTACATAAAAAACATAAATATATGAAACAATTTCAACAAGAAATGAATGATGTGAAACAATTTCATCAAAATAAACAATTTCATGAAACAATTTCATCAAGAGAACCTATAAAATCCAAAGTTTACACGAAAAAAAATTACAAAATAGTGAGTCTCTCTCTCTCTCTCTCTCTCTCTATATATATATATATATATATATATATATATAGAGAGAGAGAGAGAGAGAGAGAGAGAGAGAGGGAGCTTAGGTTCAAGGGAAAACCTCAAAAAAAACGGAAAACTGAAGAACACCCTAGGAGCCCTTCATCTGGACGGTATGCACTTGTGCATACACGTAAATAGTTGACTTTTTGGTTTCATGCACAAGTGCATTATGCATTTGTGCATATATGCACAAATGCATATTACAAATATCCTGTATGCACAAGTGCATACCGTCCAGATGAAGGGCTCCTAGGGTGTTCTTCAGTTTTTCGTTTTTTTTAGGTTTTCCCTTGAACCTGACCCTATATATATATATATAGATATACACACGAAAAGCATGATTTGTATCGGGTAACATCTATTCACTCACATCAATATTTGGATTTGAGTTACGAGAGGGTTCATGAAACAGGAAAGATGAGGACTTGTATGTATAAAACTTTGATGCCTCAATCACATGTTTTTTCTACTGTTGAAGCTTCCTGTAGACAGTGGTATTGACACCTTATAGATGATGATCACAGTTTCTTCATATCTTATGTTCCATCATGCTCAAATAATGCTAGGAATAGTGCAATCCCCTCAAAAGGTATGCTGATTTGTTTTTGTTCTATTAAATTTATGCTCCTTGACAACTAATATTTTCTTAACTATTTAGATTCCCAGCATTCAGCTAACATATGTGTAACAATCCAAGATTCTTAAGATAGAAATAGCATAAAAATATTGCCAAAACGGCATAATGAACAAGTCATAGTATCAATTACATCTCATAGTTTGTTGCGGGTAAACACATCTATGGCAAATGATCGTGTGGCAAGTTGAGGTTACCATGAAAAACGTGAAAATTGGATCTTAGACGTTGATCACTTTTAATCAACTGCCCTCCCATGAATTGCGGCTTGGAAGAGAATTAATCTGGTGTATCTCGATGCATTTCATCCTAAATATGCATCCATTTCTCATCCAATGGTGGATAACCATTTCTCACGCTTCTCACGTTACCTCAACTTCTCACCGGAACCCAACCCACACATCCATAACTGAGAATTATTTAAGAAACTAATCCGAACGAAATCTAAGTGTCTAGTTAACTCATGATAATTTGGTTAGTTCCTATTAGGTTAATGTTTTTGGTTGACGTTTGGGTTTGAATAAGATAGTCACTCGAGATAATTTGGATAGGAGAGGGATTGATGTTGGGTCTTTGCTTTGTATGCTATGTGATGTGGCTTTGGGGTCATGTGATTATTTGTTTTTTCGTGCTCTTTGGCGACAAAGATATGGAAACAGATTGGTAGATAGTGGCATTTGGATATCTCGACGCTTAGTTCTTATGCAACTTGGATTACATGGTTTTTTCTAATTTGCGGTTGAAGAGTGGGGGAAGATGTGCTTTGAGGTTGTTATTCTCACTATGCTTTGGTACATATGGTTGTTCCGGAATGTGACCATTTTTGGCGAGACCAAGCTGAAGAAGACGAATATCTTTGACATGTTTGTGACTCAGACTTATTTTTGGGTTTCTAATAGGAGTAGCAAGTTTAAAATTAATTAAGTGGGTTGGCTTCTTAACCTCCTCCTGCTATTTCATGTACGTAATTGTTTGCTCTAGCGTCTTGTTAGTTTTTAATAAAATTCGCTGTTAAAAAAAAGTGTCTAGCTAACTAGGCACTACCTCCATCTTCTAGTCCCGGGCCCACATCTTGCCCTTTCCTTTGCTGCTTACCTAAAAAAGTTATAAGTTTTATAAAAGGAGAGTTAGACCGGAGGTCTAGTGAGTTCATAAATCCCCACAACAAAATATCCTCTCGGATGAGTTCTATTAGAATAACGGTATCTCATACCGTAATCAATAATGCACATTTTCGACATACGTGGATGGCACACGTTTATGGTCACACACACCTATGATAACGTGTTTGGGGTTACACACATGTCCTTATGTGAATGACATGAACCGAATTCATGTATTCTATTTGGGTCACACCTCCCATTTAAAGCCATCACACGCCCCACCCCAATGAATGCACACTTTAGTAATGATCAAATTTTCATAATAAGAGTTTCAATGTAAGATAAGTAATAAATTAAGTATAACAATGAAAGAACATTCGTATCCAATGATCATCTATAAAAAATAAAGGTAGTAGAAAATTCATATGAAATCCAAGCCTATAACACACACTTTAGGCCAAGAGTCCACAAAACGAACACTTGAATTGGGGTGGTCAAAAGAGGTATTATTATCTCAATTATACACTAAAAGTGATTATCCCTCTAGATAACAGCCTTTGGTATAGCCCCAAACTGCCACCCAAACAAAATATGAAAACAGGGACACGATGAGTTATGTGACCTTGGTTGTTGGACTACCCGTGGGACTCATTGTCCCCTTCGTGCAACCCTGCTTGACACCAATAGTTCCACCACTCAAATCTGCACCAATTCTACTACTATTGAGGGGGTAGAAACCCATTTGGGCAAGCATAAGCTACTGTAACACCCTCAAATTTGGAAAGAGCAACTAAATAAAAACTTCGATAAAATAAGCAAACCAAACCAAGAATGAAATCCTTTCTACAACACCATCCATGGAAATACCTCAACTTCAAATCATATAAATAATTCCAACATTCAACAACTTAAATCGTACCAAGACTTAATATGGTCGGGTGTTACTTAACCCATATACGAGTTGCTATCCCCAAAATAAAAGCGGAAGACTTCACCAAGCTAATCATTTCTCATGCATATAACTAGCTCTCACCCCTTTACGGTGTCACTAGAACTATTTTCCAACCGGAACCTGTTGCACATGCCGACAAATAAAAAGGTTAGGCTAACGCCTAGTGAGTTCAAGAGGTTTCATCATGTTTATATAAATCGTTAAAAGAACGAGTGCATCTTAAATTATGGAATCCAAACTAATTTACTTTAAATATGAGAACGACCCGTTTTCCGATAAAAGTGATTTTAGGTGATGGAAACACCAATATAGACGTTTTTCAATACGCACATTTTTAATGACAAAACCCCAATATAAAACATTCATTCGTCAAGTAAACACAACCCAAAACTCACACAAACGTGAATAGTAAATGAACCCCCAAACTACGAAATCGTGGACAAAACTTTACATCCCGAACATCCAAACAAGGATGGTGCATAATACTCAACTCATAACTCATAGATAATAATATTCAAATATAAAACGTCACCGAAAACATGGATATAAAACTCAATACCTAAAACAACATCTTTCGGTAACGGGGGAGACCCGATTACATTGCACGTGACGGAACACAAAAGTAGGTCACATATCTATTTAATAAAACAAGACACATGGATTATACACGTAATGGATGCCGACTACTTAAAGCTTATGCTCGTGGAATATCAACTTCAACCCCTCTAGGTCTATACATTGAGTTATCCAAATCTAAGAAAAAAATTAGCACATTGGAATTACACCTTACTGCTCATGAGACAATGCTCGGCCGTATAGGACCACACCTTACTTATCATGAAACCCAATGCCTATTCCGTGCTACAATGAGGGAAACTAGCGTCACATCATTGAACGTAAAAACTCAAGTACCTATGGATCCATAGCAATAAGGTCTAAAACATTACATGACTCCAAACGAATGAACTAGTTCATTCAAAGCATGTAATTCTCAAGTAAATATAAATCAATACCAAAGCTCTACATTAAGCTATCACAACTGGACAAGTGTCCCCAAAACCCAACATAATCAAATACCAAGCCACAAGCTCAACAAATCAAAAGACCATTTGTTAAAGTCATAAAATGCAATAAAACGTAAATACCCCACGTTTATGCGAAACATGCTTCATAGACATGAATAACTCAACACAACTCTAGGTTAAGACAAATCATTTTCCAGAGCACACACCGGGGTGCATTTATACTAAAAGACTTACATTCGTAAGATAATCGTTAAAATATCAATACTTAAGATTTATTCAACAAAATACTCAAATACATCTTTTCCCGAAACCAAAAAGGTTTACAATTTCTAAAATGTTTACAAGGTCGGGAATGACCAAAATCTAATGACCCACACGTTCGTATTTTCAAAACATACTATAACATACACTATGCATATTTCCAACAAACATCAAAAGTATATTACTACCAAATAACTTTCATTTATGCAATAAACATCAAAACACTTTCATTTACAATTTATTTATCAAATTTCCAAGTCTTAAATGTGGGTGTTTTGCAAGGTTTATAAAATTTAACACTTCAAATAATCGAAACCCACCAAATAACTTAACAAGTGATAATTTTATGTAAAACACATAAACACTTTAAAATGGACATTTTTGGCATGTACAACATTTTCACAAATCAACTTGAACTCACCTTGCTAGATTTAGGCTAAATCTAGATTTTCCCCAACTTGAGCTCCTTTGAAGAAACTTGAATCCACAAGCCAAATCTTCCAAAAACCTAGATCCACAAGTTTCCAACCATAAATATTCGTCCCAAACACTTAGAATCTTTTCCTCCAACATATTACATCAAAATCACCAATAAACCGAAACCCTAATTTCGTGGGTGAAGAGAATATTACCTTTTCCACCACTTGTATTCACCAATAAAACCGTTCTAGGTTACCAAAATGAACCTCAAACTTTATTTATTGAAGAAGATGGAAGAGGATTTGGTGAAACCCTAGAAAGCTTAAAATCCTTGAAGATGAGAATGAAGATGAAGAGCCCTTAATGTAGTTTCCAAAATCTTAGTTTGAAGAAATCAAAACTTGAAGGAGTGGAGGAAATTGAGCCTTGGACGCACCCAAATCGACATTTATGAGGGTTATTGAGTTGAGAGAGTTTGGGGTAAAAAGAATGAGGAGTTATGAAGAACACCCAAAAATCAGACTTAAAATCTCTCTGGAACCCGCAGGCGAGAGTGACGCGTGATAGTGAGAGTGTCACTATCGCTTTTCATAATCGCCGAGTTTATACCGTGGGTACTCCACCTCCAGCGACTATGCCTTGCGACAGTGACCACTGTCACAATCACGAGCACTGTCGCCTGAAACCTCTCAACCTGAAATTTTTGTCTTTTCTACTTCCGTAAGCTCCCGATCCGCTGAGCGCCATATGTAACGCATTTTCCCAACCTTAAAAATTCATCAAAACCTTTCAAGAGCTGCACAAACAATCTATTATCTTAACGAAATTCCGTGTGTTACAGATACTCCACACATTTGCTTGACTAATTTATCTAACCAATCTATGAATCAAATACTTGAATAGGTTGGATCAAACATAAACATGGGGGGTTTGAATCAAATCTAGCCCAAAGACCATGAAAATTGATTTCTAGAAGGAATTCACCTCAATCGGTTTCCAGAAAACATCTACACATCATACATCTTTTTCCCCAAAAATAACAACTCACCAAACTTAGAACCCTAATCCCCAAATCTAGACTTCACTAGGGACGGCAAACATAGAGAAGATGATGATTTTATTTTAGATTGAGCTTCCCTTCTTAATCTGTTGTAATCCTCGAATTTAGTTTCCTTTATTCTCCTTTCCTTCTTCACGATCATACACACACACACACTCTCGCCAAGGATTTTCAGCCGACTCAAATGAGCAAGGCTTAGGTCTCTGACCCTTTTAGACTTCTATTTACACAATTGGTCTCTAAACAACTACTACTTACCAAATTCACCCATCTTTTCATCATTTTAATCATAAATGGAACCATGTTATTACAATCTGGGCCTCAACATCCTCATCAGGTAAGAACAACTTTTGTTTACTTACAAAATCTGCAATTTCACCTTTTTGGAGAACACATTTTTGTAAAGTTGCAACAAAACCAATCAAACCCAAATCATTTAACATAGAAGATTGAACATCAAGTACTAACAATGTACATTTTTAGGTTTAAGGCATACTTCTGGCATCCAAGTATTGTTCAATTTAAAACCAATCAAACTCGAATAATTCAACTCGGAGATTGAACATCAAATGAAACCATCCATAATAGGTTGAACATAGAGAGTGGAGAGGAACAAGGTTTTACTTTGTGTGTAGTGGTGGTGCGCCAGAATCGAGACTAGTGGAGAGATTGAACTAATCCAAGAAACGAGGCTCATGGTGACTAATAACATAAGAGGAATTGAGAGGAACGAGAATCGTGGAGTAATTAAGCGGAGGGGGCCATGGAGGTTCAAATCGAGAAGCATGTGGAGGACTAGGTGATTTTGAGAGAAATCGAGGAATAAGAGGACGATAAGACATGATTTCACCACTTGTTCATGGTGAGAGCTTTTCATCTCTTATAAAAAAAACATATTGAAACCTCCAACCTCTTATTCGGTAACAGATAAAAGGTTAATAATAGGTATTTTCCAAAAACAAGCAAGACCAAAGTCTAATTCAGTATCTTCTATTTATTTTTGTAGAACTTTCTTAAAACAAACTTTAAAACCGGTCAAATTACAATGATTTCCTTTTCTTGCATGAACTAAAAGGTTCATTGATTTGATATACCCAACTTTCAAGTAGGATTAACATAATCCCCTCTTACATTTTACAAACATTTATTAACCCTCTTACATTTTACAAACATTTATTAACCCTCTTACATTTTACAAACATTTAATTTACATAAATAAATAATTTTTTACTGACTATGCTTTCAAACTTCAATACCATTTTTTATAAATAAAAATAAAATAAGATTCAAACTTCTTTACCTCTAAAGATTGGAGTTACTTTATATAATTAGTAAATTTCAGATTTTCTATACTTTATTTTGATTAAATTTACCTTGACGTAATTTTTAAAATAAACCGTGTCATAGTCTATTAGTAAAATTAAATGTGTTTCAAAATAAAAATTTAAAAACAATTGTCAAACATTTATAGCTAAAGACAAGATTCTAAATGGCGTGAGGCGTGGCGGCAAAGCCAAACCTCAAGCCTTAGGAGCCACGACGTTTTTAAGGCGTGACTTATGACGTCAAATTTCTAATTCATATATAATATTATATATTAAAACATATGTTTTGTAATGTTACTCAATGGGTCAATAGTAATAAGCAAGTTAAATTAGGTTATATATTAAAAAACTTGAAAATATAAAAGATTAAAAACGTAAATAAAACTGAAATATCGCGTTACGAAAACTGCGCATTAGGTCATTGCATGTCATAGGCTTAACGTGACGTGAGACGCAAACCTTGAGATCATGGCGGCTATGCGACGAGTTTTTTAGAACATTGCCTAAAGACATTACTACAAAAGAAGTGTTCGGTTTAATACACCTCTAGTATGTACATTAGCTAACCCAAAAATATCAAATGCCTTAAAATTCACTTCAAATCATTCATCGTCTTGATTTTTTTAGTTATTTAAAGTTGTTCAAAATGAAAAAAGTTGTAAGAGATAATTTTGTTCCAACAATTTTTTTAAAATGGAGAAAGTGTGAGAGCGTATAAGTTTATTCGGATTTAAAGATTTTTCAAAAACAACTCCGGTTATATATACTATTACACATCCAACAATCAATGAAATATATGAAAAAACAACAAGAGAAAAATATTCTGTTATGCTATTAAATATCTTAGTAATATAACTAATACGTAAATCTCTTAGATAGAAAAGCTCTTAAAGTTGGATGTAATTAATTTTAAAGTTTTTGATTTTTTTCCCTCTATTTAAAAAAAAAGCGAATAAAAGGTTGGACTTTTAATACTTTTTAACATACACAGTAGTGGAATTCGTATCCCAACCCTCAAGCCCTGATCTCAAGCGCCACATCAGCGCCACATCAGCTTTTCTTCTAACCCTCTCTTCAAACCCTCAAGCCCTAAGGCCATCCGTACCCCAGGTTCACAACCTGTTGAACCCTCAGCGCCACATCAGCTTTCCACTTTGAACCCTCTTGAACCTTTTTGAACCCACAAATCCCGTACCCCAACCTTTTGAACCTCTTGAACCCACATGCCACCTCATCTAATTTTTTAATAAAAAATCATAACATTCATAAAAATAAAAATTACAAAATAAAATTAAAAATTACAAAATTTCTTTTTTTGGTGTTGCGTTGGTGACGGGCTTGGTGTTGGGCTTGGTTGTCGATCCGGGGATGATTGTTGTGTGGAGATCGTTTGTGGTGTTTCCGGAATAATCTCTTCAAGATCGATTCCGGTGTTGAAAGCGGGTGGAGGAAGTTGGAAATTTGCGGGCGCAAAACCTTGTAGTATCAAGCCTTCACGAGAAAATGGATGAATAGAACTTTGTTGAAATTGTTGGAAACCAACGTTCGGGGCAAATTGCGGAATATAAGGACTTTGTTGAAATTGTTGGAAACCAACGTTCGGGGTTTCTTGCGGTGAATCCGACCTCGTCGATCGGTTACGACGG